>CAUJRU010000238.1:715582-1127052 GCA_963277665.1 Viscum album
CTAAACATAATTAACATATTGTAATTAAATAAAAATATTTTAATCATAATTTTCTCTTGAATATAACTCCCCTATATTTTTTGAAATCCCAATGATATATATTTTTTTATCCTTAGAGAATCTGAAGGTGAATTTTTGGAAGAAAATTAATGTAATTTTTCTTCTAGTGAATCATTAAATCTAATAGCTATCATTGAAACCCACTAAATAACATGAATCATCTTCAATATGAATCATTCAATTTAATTTTTTAATTTTGGATATATACTACTGAGAATTTTCAATGAAATCCATCTGTGGGATATGATTTTACCTAGAATTAACAATGTTTATGAAACTAGGCCCATATTTAGAATTTGGTTGTTGAAAATTACCACCCCTAGAAATTTGGTAAAAAAGTGGTAGTTAAACCTCATAAATGCATAGTTGATTGTGGGTAGCAATGAAAATGGAGGAATATTTCTCCTAATGATAATATAAATCATCATATCAATGAAATTACAACATATGATAGGATATATAGTAATAATTGAATTTCCAACTTGGGGATCTGTCGATTATAACAAAAACATGCTATGTCATTTGATCAAATGATCAGAATAAGTTATCTAGGTCCACATATCCCTAGTTAATGTATAGTGGTGTATTTAATGCGGTGTGGGATAAATTATTTTCAAAATACCATTCTTAAAAACTCAAATTGTAAGAAAAATAAAAAAAATCAATTATATTGATGTTACATTTCCCAAAGAATATTAAATAACAAAATATAATTAAATATTAAGGTGATAGAACCCAATAACGGAAAATAAATTTTCATGATGAATCATTTTAACTCAATAAGAAGATATTGTATTAATGAATTTATCTTACGAGCTACATAATCCATGAAGCATAAAACAAATGAAAAGGGGTATACAAAGTTAAAATGTCAATGATGAAATAATACCTAAAAATTTAGTTAATGGGTTTGATTATATCAAAATTATATGAAATATGTTCAAGTGATTCATCGTAACTCAAATAACAAAATTTTAGTTACCAGAAACTCTTAATAATGTGGTATAATTAAGTCAAAACAAATTTTAAGATAAAAACATGGTTTTCTATAGTTATTATAATTAATCTAAATGGTATAATTTATATTATAATAATAGTAATGTATATAAATTAACCATATTATAAAGGAAACACTATGAATTATTTTTAACATCTATGAAAGATTATGAACTGAGACAAAGAAAATAATGCCTGCTCGAGTAACATTTTATTCCAAACCCCTTGAAATAGGGATCATATAATTGAGATTAATATTAAATTAATAAAAAATACTGATGATATGATATCTTAAATTTTAATTATATACATAGTATAAATTAAATTAGGCAAAAAATACAAAACATGTCTCAAAGAGAAGAATGTGAGAAAAATCCCAATACGTTAGTCAAGGTTCTTTCTGCACTTTCACTAAATATCCAAAATAATTATATTATGTTCATAAAATACAAACACAATAAATTATTTCATTACTATAACCACTTATACTCATAATTTTTAATAATTATATACATACAAATATACACACAAAAGGACACACACAGAGATATATATATATATATGTCATTTTATTACATATTTTTAACACCATGTGTAAGTAATCTTCATTGCATTAAACTACTTTCATGAAAGTGGTGATGGTATATTCTATTATAGAAAATTAAAGCATTCATAGATCATTTAGGTATGGGAATATATGTTCTATTATATATTCTTTAAGTCAAAAGTCTGATTTAATGGTAGTCTTGATTATGATTCTTCAAGAAAAAATATACGATGCGCATGTTTCAATGTTTTTTAATGAACGGAAGGTGATATGTTTTTTAATGAGTTACATATTAATATAACCATACAAAGAATAAAAGAAACAATTATCTATATATATAAAATCATATCATACTATTAAATAACCTCTCATATTCATCCATGATATTCACTTATAGTATTGTTCAAATTGGTTCATAAACCGACCCAAACATGAACCTACAATGACTAATGGGTGATTATGAGGGGGTATAGATGTATGATCATTAAAATAGAGGCATAATGATATTATTTATTAATTATTAATGTGAAATATTATAATTATTGGTAATCATAATGTGTAACTAATTTATATAATTAAATTACTAAGAAAGAGGATTCTTCTTTCCCTTTATTACGACCCTTTTAAACGAATTAATTAACTATAATCTGTTTTTTATCATATCATTAGTAGGATCTTCAATACATCATCTCATAACCTTAACAATTTCATAAAAAACATGTTTATAATTTAATATCATCCTTAGATCCATCCATGAATGATGGTAATGAAAAATATAACAAACAATCGAATTGAGGCTATGGTGTACATGTATGTATGGTCAACGATTTCATTTTTCAAAAAATGAGAGGAAGAAAAAATATTGATTAAAATTTAGAAATATAAAATATTTTATAAATATGAAATATATATATTAAATTACCTATTAAAACTATACTTATAATTTGGTGAAGGAGTATATAACGTGTTTCATCAGGGGGATGTAGTTTACACAACTCATGAATAATGGTTTTTTCATAATAAAAAATAAAAAGTTAGTTATTGGTTGTAAAATAATTATATTAAAATGATAGAATAATAATTATACTTATTTTATCATTAAAATTACATGAAATTAAATTGTTGTATTAATAAATGCATACAAGTAAATAAAATAAATGCGATTCTGTTATAAATCTATACCTTACTACTTTAACTATCTACTTTTTTGAATGAAAGTAAACATGGAGGGATAGTAATTTTAGAATATTATAACAAAATTATGGTTGGTAAGAGTTTTGATGATAGGTTTGAGTCCTGATAGGTCTTAACATATGTGGTTTTTTTGTGAGGTCAATTTAGGAGGGGAATGTCCATGATATACGTGAAAAGATACAAAACATTAAAACATTATGTAAATTATTCAATACTGGGAGGTATTTATCATTAAAAATATCCTAAAATGAAAGATAATTTTGATTAGAAGAAGCATGGTCAATATTAAACTCAAACCCTTAATTGAAAAAAATATTTTTCATTATTTTCACTGTATTTCTTAGTTTACTCATTTTTACCATTTTTTATTTCTCTATGGGGACTAGTTTTAGCTTAAAAAAATTTATGTTATTGAAAATAATAATATTTTACATAATATATAATTTGGAAATAATAATTCCTAATTTTAATAACAATTTATTTTATTCAATTTATAACTATTGCAAGAAAATTACATTATAATAAATATATTATTTATTAATTTTTTTTACAAAATACTACTTATGTTCTAAAATATCAATTATCGGTTTCTAAATTAAAAAAATTATTTATTAAATTTATAAATTCACATATGTGAACAATATTTGGTATTATAAAAATAGTTCTTATCTTTTTAAATCATATTATGTACTAATTTTATCATAAACATGATGTTATTTGTAAAAACTATATTTCCAACTATTCACCTATAAATCACTATATTTGGAAAAATAAATGAAATAAATATAGATAATATTAATATAATTGATAAAAAACTAATATTCATTATTATAATAATAATTATCTACATTTTATAAATTTATCTTTTATATAAAATGGCGAGAGATGATGTAAAACTATTTTATAGGAAAATAGCAATTTTAAAATATTGACAATTATAATTAATAATTCCTATTATTTACAAATTATGGTATTATTTTCCAATAATTAATAATAAATATATACCATCACCACTAATCACATGTTATATTTAATTTAAATGAATATATTATTGAATGTATATATTTAGAAAATTACAATTCTAAGCAGAAAATGAACAAATTAGTTATTTTATCTATTCCTATTGATTTACATTCATATAAAAAAAATTATATTAATTATAAATATTTCATAAATTGGATACACCCATTACTTCCCACAAATTAAAATTTTATTTTTATCTATCAAAACATATCTTGAGATTATTTTAGTTCGGCGTTGTGAGTGGAGCCTGCTACAAAACACATTGACTTATTTAGGGGTTTTAATTTATCAAAATTTCAATGAATTATAACCCTGATGTAATATTTGATATTATGGAATGGAATAATGTGAAAAAGTTACTAAATCGAGAATTGTAAGACCAGTTTATGTTGAATATTTATCTTGGTGATTTGTTTTTGTGCATGCAGTGAATCACACAGCAGTGGAGTGTTATGATTTGTTAGGGGTGATGTTCATGGATAAATTTTGGAGTATAAGGGGAGAAATAAATATCCAAATATGTATCTAAATGATATATATTTTATGTGTATCACCCATTCCACAATGTTTGACTTATATCGTAATGTAACCAAATCATGTTTTTTTGGTCCATCCTTTGGGATGGGCATTTCACCATGGAACCTTTTGCCACATCATACTGAGTTTCCTCAAAATTTTAGTGTTATTTTCAAAATATTTATTATTTCAGGATCAATTTGTTCATACTACAATGATTTTGTAAAAGTGGGTAATTTCACCATGACTCCTTCTACCACACCCCAATGGGAATCCTGTAATATTTTTGTAAGGGTAAACCCATATTTTTCATGATGAAATGTTTGGTTTTAAGTGGAATTAACATGTGTGGAGGTCCATTTGATTAGTAAAATATCCTACAAATTCATTACATTATACAACAATAATCATAGGTTTCTTTATTTATATTTCTATAGTAATTCAACATGTGATATTTTACATCTTCCTTAATTCTTATTCTCTATGGATTTCCATTGATGTGCTATGTTTACATTAGGTGGTCTTGATGATTATTTGACTAAAGACATGTATAATCATCCTTAAACATTGATATTTTTCATCTAAAGGATATTTTATGTCGATAAATGGTGAATGAAAATTGTTACTCTCCTTTTAGATGCAGGACTGTGACTGTGTAAATTTGGTTCGGGTTCCTTAATTAGGCTAAATCAGATAATTAATATATGACATATGATATGCATTTTTATTCACATTGTCACCTCACGTGAACCATAGAAAATCCATGTAATGTTTCATGGTTTTCATATCATAATATATCTCAGTGAGTGTTAATGGGTTATATCGTTGAGTGATTTTTCATTATTTTTTGTGAAATTGAGTTGGGTAAATAGTATGGGGACTGTGAGTACCCTCATTTGAAAAAAAAGGGAATGCATTGAGCCTCTTCAACTTCGATTGAGTTCTCCAATTCATGTTGATTGAATTAAAATTTATAGACATCATCTTCAAAATTGTGAAAAGATTCATGTTTTATGTATAAGTGGAATATTATAATTACTGGATTTAAAAGGGAATTGGTTACAATAGGTTAGTTCTCCATTGGATATTTATTCATGAATTATGGGAATTGTTCTGGAGATGTTAGCTAAGATGATCATTCATCTTTATTATGGCTGATAAAAGCATCATTCGTGTGGCTGAGTGTCTTGGTATTATAAATCGAATATGACGAATCATTTTGGTGTCAGTGTGGTTTATGAATATGGATCTCTTAAAGATGGTTTTCTTGGAAACACTTCATAGATTTATTTTTGATGGAAACCTGATCATGGTTCATGTGAATTTGTTTTTTGGGAATTTGATGATGAGTTTCCATAAGGGTTTTATTGTTCTTTTCATGGGAACCTCTTTGAGTATTAATAATTATGTTGACATGTGGATGTTATAAAATAACTGAGACAAATATATTGAGTATGTGGTCATGTAGATCCTATTTGATATAGTATCACTATAGTTTTATTTCTGATAGATGTTTTTTCCCAATGGTGTTGTGTAAGATATTAATTGACATGGTTGATTATGTTGGGGGTCATATGATATTAGATTAAAGATTTATATTTTGGGACATATTCCTAGATGATGGGTATTATGTGTTAAATTAATTCCATATAGTGAATGCATGTATTCCCAAACCATGTTCTCTACTAATAGTGTGATTGAATCATAAAGGCAACTGAATCAGGCTATAAGGATACCCTACTAGGTGACCATTCATTCTATATTTCAGAATCATTTATTGATATTATTTCCAAATATTTCAACACTATGATATTTTATGAATTTATTTCAAATAAATTATTTTTCATCAATAGCTTATATTAAAAACAACACTACGTTTTAATGAACCATGGGAAATTATTATTATTATTATTATTATCTACAAATAGACATTGTTACATATCCATTAAATTTAAATGTATGAATATGAATACCCAATATTTATATATTATTTGTGATGGTTTTACATGAGAAAAACATTTTGATAAAAAGTACTCTATTTTTGGTAAATTATGTAACATCCCAGGTAAATAAAGAATAAGAAATATTTCATATTTATTAATATTTGTGAATTAAATATTAATTTTACTTTAAAGGGGTAGCTATGTTCGATAGCGTACCCGATACACAACAACGGGTTTCTTTGAAATCTTATGTTTCACACTAATAATATAATATTATTATTTTAAATGGTAGTTAACTCCTAGTAGTTGTATTTTTGGGAATTAACGTAAATAACTACAATATGATTATACATGTTTCTTAATTGTATTTACATTTATCCAATAAAATTTAGAAGCATAAAATTTGAATGAATCTAATTTTATGCATAATTTACATTAAAAGGCCGATTTACAGGCTTTTAAGGGAGAACCCTTTTTAAATATAATTTTGGTCACTTTAATACATTCTATTTGACCAAATAAAATCCATCTTTAAAATGGGGATATCAAAATTTTTTGTGTATATTTTTGGAATTTTTCTGATAAATTTCATTTTCTAATTAATAGTGAAAAATATTGTATTTTAATTCAAAACTGTGTTTTAATATAATATATTTATATGGTTAGATTATCTTTTTAAGTGTTTTTAAAGTGTAATTAAAATATATTTTTACCATTTAATCCAATTTTGGTAATTGGAATTAATTTCACTTTGAAATTGGACATAAACAAGTGTCAATCTTTTGATATTTATTGTTTTCTAAAAACACGCTATTTGTTTTAACAACAGGAATTAATTTTAAATTAATTAATGTCACTTATATGTTTTGAATTTAGAAAAATAGTCATAATTTTTGAATTATGAAAATAAAATAATGATTCGGATGAATTTTTTGTACTTTTCTGAAAAACTTCAATTTTTGATGAATAGTGAAATCACATAATAGTAGTTAAAAAAACTGACTCTTTCATTAAAATGAAATTTTACCACTTCTGTGAATTAAATTTCGAAAATACTACATACATGGTTGTTATTAAGAAATAAAATTTTGCTCAGTAAGATTAAAATAATTTTTGTTGAATAGTAACTTTTGACTTTTATTTACCGCTGTTAAAAGTAAATAGGGTAATTCAAGGTAAAAAAATTGTAATAATTACAAATTACCTTAACACATGTCCTAAACTTATTGGATGTGTAATGGAAGACCATGGGTATCTTTGGGTCTATTTTGGGACCCCATGGAGCCAGTTATAAAAGATAATGACACTTTAGATTAATTAATTTAATGTAAAGGAAAAAATGACATAAACAAAAAACATTTAGTAAATAAATTTTTATATGGTGCTATATAAATTTTATTTTCAACTATAAATATTCATTGGAAATATAATACAATTTCCGACATCATGGTATTTTTTTAATAATTTTTAGAAATCAAGTAAATTAAATTATTTATGACACGATAATGATTTATATTTACCTCATTAATAAAATATTCAAATAATTAAGATTATAAATATTAAAATAACATCTAAAACCTATCCAATTTCTATTGGATGATATTATTTCTACTATGAGTCTTCTTAACTTCTACTTTAATGATATTAGGACCTTTAGAAACCGAATATCATTATATAATAAAATAATATTATCACACTTTCCTAAAGAGCCCCTCCTCTCCCTTATAAAAGGATACCACTTATAACTCATTCCTCACACCTATCAAGACTTTTGGCTCATCCAAACTCTGCCCAATTAATCTCCCTACATCCATCTTCTCCTCCTAGAAGCCTTACCTTAGGGATAAGGCACTTCATTAAGTCGTTTGGTTCAATACAAAGGGAGTTACCCAAATTAAATTTAACAGTTCCTCTTAAATTGTCTTCTTTTATTTTACTTCTCCAACCCCTAAACATTTTTTATTCCTTTCTTTGTAAAAAAACCAGTATCCTAAATATACTAGGATGTTTTTATAAGAAGTATTAGAACTACACTTAAACACACCTCCATCTAATGGGTGAATAACATAATGTTTCTGTGGATGGAAAACTAACGCCTCAGGAAATGATGATTGTTCAAATATCTTCATCCGCCTTTCATGGTGTCCATTATGAAGCAACTATATTTATATATGATATATATTATTTTTATGTTTTTTTATGCTTCTATATTTTTTTATTTATATAAATACTTTATGGTTTCTATAGTGGGTAAATACAATAATCTCATTAGAGGAAGTGTGGACTACCGCCCCCTCAAAGGGATATGACTCGTTAATGCCTTATGTGGGACGTATAAAAGATGGAGTTAATAATATATTATATGATATTATACGGGAATTTTAATATAACTATGTATCATTATGTTTTTAATTCCATTAAAATAATAAATTGAAATGGATGTAGCGTTCATTCGTATGTACGGCTTACCGTCTTCATGAACGGTGCATTTAATTTCTTACCTCTAAATGTTATGTACTATTATAAATACATGTATATACTGTATATATATATGATATATATGATATCTATATCATTAATATCATTCTGAGGATAATGGATATATTAACACACGAACAACTTGTAATTATAAGGTGTTCATTGTTTTACTCAGGTACCAAATATCGATAAAATGATTGTTATTAACTTAAATGATTAAATAATGATTATAACATGGTAATAAGTAATATGAAAGTAATAATAAAATTTAAAAAGGTTCTTAATCAAGTAGAAATTAACATTAGATTATTATTCAGGAGATTAAAGAACGATCAGGTCAAGTCGGACACAAGGTAAGGGATTTTCTTATCTCACTTTTAATTACGTGAGATGTCCAATGTTCGCCACTTATTCATTGCATGTGGGGTATTGTGTACTGAAATTTGATATATATTATCATGATTCTAATTATATTCATGTTATTCTGTGATTAATTTGTTTGATATTAACTTTTGGTCACACGACTCAATTGATTATAATGTGGTAAAGGGTTTCATCTCACTTTTTATTCTCATGAGATTCATGCTATATTTGCAACTATTTCATTTTTTGTGGTGTATGTACTTCCCATGATTGTAATCTCTATGTAATACAATTCCATTTATGAGTATTTACATCTTCATTGTATGATCCTTCTTTCATGTGGCGTATGTTCTGTATGTTACCAAATCGGTAAGGGAACCTTTCACCCTCATCTTTTTAAAAGACTTCTTTTTGTTATGTCTTTTGATTTACATCTTATTATGTTGGGATATGTTATTATATATCATTATTAATTTAAAAATTATTTACAAGTGATGATATACCCTTTTTATCTCATCATCTCTTTATCTGAATTTTAATGTGATGTTGTTAGGCTGTGGAATTTTTACAAGGAAACTTCTTAACCCAATTTCAATTATTTGGGTTCAACTTGTACTTCTTGAATATGTCATCCTATGAATATGTGTGAATGACCTATTATTGTTTTACATATAATATCCACTTATATTGGGTGTAATTATATTTTTCACACATAATTATGTTATTGATTTATCCTTAATTTAAGGATACCATCTTTATAAGGGATTTCATCTCAATTTAAATTTCCACTGAGACTTCATTGTTGTTATGCACCAATTCAATCTTATATGGTGTATATACTGTACTTTGACATATTATATCATTTATCCCTTTATTATAATTGGAATAGCATTGTCGTGGGCACCCTCAAATTATTAGTGTGACTTTGGGGAACTTAGTTGCAACAGAGTGGCTGACCAAGGTCATCTCTCAAAGGAGGAAGTGAATTAAAACAAATTTTTGAGGTATTATTAAAATAAAATAAAATAGAATAAAAACACTACTTAAATGATCATGGTGAGTTATAGTTTATAAATCTAGAAGAAATTTTCTGGAAGAAGATTGTATTTTTTTTATTTTTAGTTTTAAAATTAATTTGATTAAAATGACACAACAAGAAAATGTTTTTTAGACAATATTTAAAAGACGTAATCGATATAACTCTAACTCGTCAATAAATTATTTATCATTATCATTAAAATTAACATATACTTAATTATGATCTCTTAAATTTTTAACCCCCGAACCCTATGAGAATTAACATCACCAAAAAGATGAAGTGAATTTAAACCCTAGGTTATCTTCGGAACATGTAATCGCAGCACCCTGCTTTTATTGATGTTCTAAGGATATCTTATGGTAAGTGGTAAATTAAAGAACATATACATTCTTTAAATTAGAAATAATTGATTTTAGGGATTATGTTTTAACTCTACAAATAAATACCATGTGGTTTTGAAATACCGGTTAAGGTTGCGTTGTCACAGTTCACACAATTCCCGACCTCGCGTGTTTTGTGTTAACTATTCAATTTCTTGCTTAGTTTTTTTTTAAATTAAAAACTAAATTAATATATAATAATATTTTAATTACAGTATCTCATTGATTCAAAATAAATTAATTAAGAAGGATATAGGTCGATCAATTACTAAAAATAATTATTCTTCCATGGGCGGTGTAGTCATCGTAGAAATGTTTTTCATGTGAAAAAGTTTAGAAAGGGTAGAACCCAATCATGTTTCTAATCTTCATTCCAGTCCCATTAGGAAGATTACTAGAAGAATAAATTTAAACAAATAAGAAGAAAATAGAATAAATAAAATAATAACAAATAAGTTTATTATTAAAATACAAACATTTCAACATGAGGAAGAAGAATAGGGCTTCAACGAACGAATCCTTTCTTCAAGAGATACCCTTATGGAATTGCTTGGATAATTGGAGTGGAACATCTTATCCTCTTCCTTACACTTTCTAATTCACGTCCCAACCCTACCAAATGATAAAAACACCAATTTATAGAGTGGTTTGGAGGCTAGGTTCAAAGTAGTTTCAAGTGTGAATGGGGAATCTCTACGAAATATTTTATGCGAACTTGCACCACCCATTTGACCCACAAAACGCATGAATCAATTATCCTTTCAGCGGGATTTTTCGCTCTAATCTTAGTCACATAGATCCTCTAAAAATATGGGCCTGATCCAATCAAGGATGAAAACATTATGGCCCAAATAAATAACCCTTGTCCATTCTTCCGATTCCAGCCCACCATTGACTTAATGACCCATTTACTCCATCCAAATGCACTATTTACCTCTAGTGTCCTGAATAAAAGTTGTGGAAAATTAAGTTATGTACGCTATTAAAAAATACTAAGTTCATATAATTCATATTAAAATATTTAAGTACGAAATCCTATAGTGCATTTTAAAAGGGTAAAACTGGAAGTTTAATCAAATTTTCAAATGAATGATCTAATCCCAAATATTTCATAAATAAACATATTTAGCACAATGTGAGGAAATTATGTCATTTATTATAAATAAAATATTCAAAAAAATAGTGTTTTATCAAGTCCCCCACACATACCCTTTTTGCACTCTTGGGAAAAACCTCATATCAAGTAAACATCAATATCAAATAAAAACCAATTTTAAAACACATATCCTTGAGATCAAACATTTACAAACCAAGAAACAAATGATATCATGCTTCATAAAAAAAATATTTCAAGTTATTCATTTATATCATTCCATATATTTCCACTTTATTTATCCTCCCATGCACAAAACACTTACCTCACATTAATTTTCACTTATCATAAAAATGTCAAAAAAAATTGCAATGTCTTTCTCATCCAAACTTATACAAGGGTCACCATAGGCTTGATAAATTTCTAAATCGCTACCCAATGTGATTCAAGGACATATGTTTATCATGAGGACTTTTCAGGTTTTTTCTTGTGGCTTTCATTTGGTAGGATTTAGGTGTGAAAAATTCTAAGGCTGAATGAGGAGGGCTTGAGTCTTTTTGAAGCAAAGTTGAATTAATCTAATTTTCACTTAAATATGGTATTTCCTCAATCAACATAGCATTGATTCATGTTCATAATCATGAAAAATAAAGGAATGTTCACACCATTAAACATTTCAGCAGTAAATATGTCAATCTTCTCGAACATGATTTTCTTAAAAGCTCCAGATAGACACAACTTTTCCCCTCTATTAGAAGCTCCAGAAAGGCACAACTTCTTTTAACTTGAAAGCTCTAGAAAGGAACACCTTTAAATATAATTTTTTTCTTCAGCAGCAAATAAATCTATTAAGAATTTAATTTTTAACCCAAATTATCACAAAATGTGTTAGTACAACACAAGAAAGCTTCCCCCACACTTAAGCTTAACTAGATTATGCAATTTCACTTCAAGAGTTGGTTGGATAGAGAAAATTGTCTTGTAAAGTGGATAACCTAACAGGATATGCATGGATTCTAAGGGATAAAAGGATTAACTTTTCAAGTTAGGCCATTATAAAAAAATATTCTTTGAAATATGGGCTTTAATACCAAACAAACGCCTCAATCATTTAAACATAAGTACCTCAAACCCTCATGTTTTGACAAGAATAAATCAATTTATGGTTAAATCAAGCATGGTTTGATTCTCTCAAGAAGTGAGGTGAATGTAAAAAATATGAAAATAATGGTTCAGAAGCCTCACAGGAAAGTGATTTCAAATATAAAGACAGTGAGATGTGGCATGGGATTCAAAATTTATTGTACTTTTTTCTGAAATTACTAAATATTTGAACATGAAACAAAGTCATTTCAGCATTCATTTAAGATTATTTTTAAGGGAAAAATTGTTTCAATTATTGATATGGATTTCAAAATGGCTGTTGAGAATCATTTCAGCTCAAAAGTTTTAAAAACCAACACAAAATTGAAAAAAACACACAATATTTTAAAAACACACTTTTTTTTATTTGTTTTTTTAACAGGAATTCAATTGATATTACCAAACTAAAACGTTCCCTCCCCCACACATAAAATAATGCATTGTCCTCAGTATGAACCCATGAGATGATATATGCACATGAAATGTATAATTTTAAATAGGACAAAGAATAAAAAAGTTAAAGGGTTAGGAACAGCCTGATGTGCTCAAGTGATGATGGGGTTATGCAGTATGATAAAATCCACTGCATCAGTAGGAAGTCCCTCAATGTATCTTTTCAAACATTGACCATTGATTTTAAAGCTCTTCCTTGTGTCCTCTTATGTGATCTGCACTACACCACAAGGAAAACAATTAGTTACAATATAAGGACCTAACCATCTAGAACACAACTTACCAGGCATCAGCTTTAGTCGTGAACTGTAGAGAAGGACTTTCTCTCCAAAATGAAACTCCTTTTTTGGATCATTCTATCAAGAGATGATTTTTATTTTTCCTTATACATCCTTGAGTTCTCATATAAATACAATCAAATCTCCTCAATCTCTTGAATTTGCAGCTTCCTTTGGATGACAGATTGGGCCAAATCCATATTGCATTTCTTTAAATACCAATAAGTCTGATGCTCAACTTCAACGGGGAGATGACATGATTTCCCAAAAACAATCTGAAATGGGGACATACCAATGGGTGTATTGTATGTTGTCCTATAAGCCCACAATGCATTATCCAAGCGCTTGCTCCAGTCCTTCCAATTTGGCTGCACCGTTTTCTCTAAAATCTGTTTCAACTCACAATTTGAAACCTCAGCCTGTCCATTTTTTTTGGGTGGTATGGTGTCGATGTTTTGTGTGTCACCCCATACTTCCAAAGTATGGAAGCCAAATTCTGATTGCAGAAGTGTGTCCCTAGGTCACTGATGATGGAATTCAAGACTCCAAACTTGGAAAAAAAATTGTGCTTTGACACAGTCTACAACAACATGAGAATCATCAGTCCTGGTGACCTTAGCCTCCACCCATTTACTCACATAATCAACAGAAACCATAATGTACAAAAAAAACAATGGAAATAGGAAAAGGACCCGTAAAATAGATGCCCCATACATCAAAAATCTCACAGAATAGTATGGGTTTTTGGGGCATCTCATGTCTCCTAAAAATGTTCCCAGTGTGTTGGCAATGAGAGGATAACTTACAAAACACATGGGCATCATGGAATTAGCTAGGCCAATATAATACAAAGTCCAAAACATTCCTAGCTTTCCATTGGGGTCCAGGGTGTCTACCACAAGCAAGTGTATGAAAAAAATGTAAAACAGACTCCAACTCTTAATCAGGAACACACCTCCTAATAACATGATCACTAAACATGCACCAGAGGTATGGATCATACCAAACATAATACCGAGACTCACTTTTAAATTTTTTGACTTAATGTTTCTTTAAATTTACATGGATTTCAAAGGAAACAAGGTAGTTAACTAAATCTATATACCAAGGATGCATACCTGATATGGAATAAAGATGCTGATTGGGGAAAGTGTCCCGAAGTGGTACCTGGTCCAAGGTGTCATCCTCTAGTGTGTGAGTAAGCCTAATCATGTGGTCCGCCACAAAGTTTTCTGACCCATTTTATTCGTTTATCTCAATATCAAATTCTTGAAGAAGGAGCATCCATCGGATCAGCGTGGGCTTTGCATATGGCTTCTTCAAGAGGTACCTCAGAGCTGCATGTTAAGAAAAAACAACTACTTTAGAGCCCAATAAATATGAACGGAATTTATCTAAATCAAAAATTACTTCAAGAAACTCTTTTTTCGTGGTTGTGTAGTTTGATTGGGCTGAATCTAGTGTCCTCAATGCATAGGCGATCACATGTGAATGTCCCTCCACCCTATGAGATAAGACATCTCCAACCGCGATGTTGGAGGCGTCACACATAAGCTCAAAAAAAATCTCCCACTTTAGGGGTTGTATGATCGGTGGAGTGGTTAGAAACTTCTTTAGGTCATCTTAGTAATTCCTACAAGAATCATCAAACACAAATTCAGAATCCTTTTGATGTAATTGTGACATAGGAAGAGCAATATTACTAAAATCTTTGATGAAGCACCGATAAAATCATGCATGCCCTAGGAAAGATCTAACATCACGCACACATAAAGGATAGGGTAAGGATGAAATAATGTCTAACTTAGATCTATCAACCTCTATTCCATGTTTTGACCCTACATGCCCTAAGACAATGCCATGCTCTACCAAGAAATGACACTTTTCAAAGTTCAGGACCAGATTCTTCTCAATATAACGATTCAACACCTTTCCCTAACTAACTAGACATTCATCAAATGAATACCCATACACTGTAATATCATCTAGAAATACATCCATGGTGGTCTCAATAAAATCAGAAAAAATACTCACCATGCATCTCTGGAAGGTACTTGGGGCGTTTCCAAGTCCAAATGGAATCCTTAGGTATGAAAATGTACAGAAAGGACAAGTAAATGTTGTCTTCTCCTGATCCTTCAGAGCAATAGGAACATAACAATATTCAGAAAATCCATCCAAGAAACAATAATGTATTTTCCCAGAAAGTCTCCCATGAATCTAATCAATAAATGGGAGGGGAAAATAGTCCTTGCGAGTAGATTGATTTAGTTTTCTAAAACCAATACACACACACCAACTGTTTTTCACCATCATTGGAACTAACTTGTCATTCTGGTTTTTAACAATAGTAACACCACTTTTCTAAGGCAGAACCTGAATCGGACTTACCCATTGAGAATCTGAAATGGGATAGATTATACCTGCCTTGAGAAATTTTTCAACCTGTTTTTTTAACAACCTCCAAAAGGGTTGGATTGAGTCTCTTTTGTGGTTGCCTCACCGGTTGAACCCCATCCTCCAAAAGAATAATGTGCATGCTAATGGAGGGGCTAATACCTGATATGTCATCTGAGGTCCATCCTATTACCCTGATGTTCTCCCTCAAAATATTCAAAAGTTTTTCTTCATGTTTAAAAGGGAGATTGTTAGCAGTGATAATAGGTAATTTCTCACCACTTAACAAGTATGAGTGTTTGAGATTTGGTGGCAATGGCTTCATTTCTAGTGTAGGGGGTGGTGTATGGATGGAGACATTGAAGAAACTAAAATATGTGCACAAATAGCATCAATATCAAAATATACATCATCAAAATCAGAGAATAAAGTGTCAAATCCATCAGCATACTCAGCAGCCATGTCATAATCAGAGTTCACATTATCAAAATTAGAATATGATTCCATTTCAAAATCAAATCTTATTGAGTCTTCTTCCTTAGAAAAGGGTGTGGAATTTCTCTTAGACATTAAATTAGAACCAATACTCATAATCTCACTAAGAATAGGACAATAAAATTCCATGGGGTTTTTACATGGTGATTCAAAATGGGAGATAAAAAATGCAGAATGATCCACTGAGGGGTACTTCATGGAATCCATAACATTAAATATCACAAATTCATCCCAAATTCCAATGAAAGTGTACCCTCATTTAAATTTATGATAGTTTTGGAAGTTTTGAGGAAGGGTCTACCTATGATAATGGGGTATTGAGAACTTACCTGATCATCCTCCAAGTTAAGAACGTAGAAATCTGCTGGAAAGATCGTGCCTCTTACCCGAATAAGTACATCCTCAAGGACTCTCTCTGGATATGTCGTAGCTCTATTCACCAACTACACCACTACTCTCATTGGTTTTATCTCACCAACCTGCAATGAAGAGAATACATAGTGAGTCATCACATTTATAGAAGCTCTCAAATCACAGAGAGCATCAAGAAAGTGTAACTCCCCTATGGTGCATGGGATTGTGAATGTCTCGAGATCCTTTCACTTTTTCGGCATTAATAAAGATAGTGTAATGAGTGTTGACACATTCCTCCAAGATTTATCCTTTCATTTCCCTTGATCCATCTTCGATTGGTACAAAGTTCTTTTATGAAATTCGCATACCTTGGAATTTTCTTAATGGCTTGAAGTAGAGGAATGTTGATCTCCACACGCTTGAATGTGTCCAAGACCTCTTGTTTCATTGCTTCTTCATCAATCTTCTTGCATTGAACTACCCTATTTGGAAAAGGAAGGGGTTTAAAAGGTACATCATTAATCTTTTTCTTTCCATTATCTTTCTCCTTGGGTTTCTCATTAGTTGATATGGAATTGGGATTTTTTTGAGTTGAGGTGAATCCCAGTGGAATGGTAGGTGGAGAAGCATCAGTTGTTTACTTCCCACTTCTCAATGGGATGGTACTGACACTCCTCTTTGGATTTGGAGTGGGTTGGGAAGGTATATTTCCGGAATTATTACTTACATGTTCATGGAGGGCGGTGGAAATCGGGAACATTTGAGTCTTCATCTCCCTCAACTCCGAACCTTTACTCTTCATCTCATTTTTTTGATTAAGAACAATTTGTTTTAAAAGATCATCAGTATTAGAATCTACCTTTTGTGGGGGATTCCCTTGTTGCAGGATTGTTAATGCTTGGGATTCAAATCTCCTTTTGGGTTGTTGGAAACCTTGATGGTAAGGCGGAGGATGCTGGAAATTTTGTTGAAAGGGTGGCCTTTGTTGTTGTCCAGAGCCATACATCATGTCCGAATGATCCTTCCAACCTTGTTTGTATGTTGTTGCAAAGGAATCAAGCTTTTTTTGGGGATATGGTTGTTTCTGCTAATAAGGTCATCTAGGAAACACTGTTGCACAATCTTCTGTTTCTTATAGTTGGGGAAACAGTTAGTCGGGTGGCTTTTCTCAGTACAAATGCAACAAGCTCATGAAAGAGGGGGTTGGGATGTCTTTTTGAGCCAATTCAATCCGTCTCACAATAGTTGTAAATTCCTCTAACATGGTATCAATCAAATGACTCTCAAGAGAAGGACTTACCTGATGTACTCCCCTGACATGTGGTGTACCTTGATCACCAAATTTTTGGGAGTTTTGGAACATTTTTTCGATCAACGCACGTGCAGCTACTGGTTTCTGGTCCACCAATGCTCCTCCAGCCGCAAAATCCACCATGATTCTCTCCGTAGGTGTGATTCCTTCATAGAAGTACTGGATGAGTAGTTTCTCACTGATTTGGTTATGTGGGCAGCTTGCACACAACATCTTGAATCGCTCACAATACTCATACATTGACTCCCCTTGTGCTTGCTTGATCCCAAATATCTCTTTAAGAATAGAAGTGGTCCTCGATGTTGGAAAAAATATCTGCAAGGAAAGATGTTTCAAATCATTCCAACAAGTTACATCTTTGGGTTGTAAAAAATACATCCAGTCTTTCGCAGATCCATCAAGTGAGAATGTGAATGCTCTTAGTTTGATTTGATCTTCAAAAACATTTCTTGGTTTTAAGATTGAGCAAACCACATTAAATTCACTAAGGTGTTTATTTGTATCTTCACCTGAGAGGCCATGAAATTTTGGAAACAGGTGAATTAATCCAGATTTCAGTTCAAATTCCGATTCAAGATTTGGGTATGCAATACAATTTGGTTGATAGTTAATATCAAGTGTAGCCAATTCTCGAATGGTAATATTAAGTTAATTTCCATTATTTCAGCCATTAGTTCGTGTTTTATGGTTAAATTTGAATTGCTTAAAATTTAAATGTTCTGATATTAGAGTAATTATTCAACTGGTTGAATGTTGAAACTTCCTGTAGACTAAGAATGTCTGATTAGTGCACTAAGACTATGTTCAATCTTAGGGTCAGGATATTAGAGATCTTCGGGATTAGTTTGTGACATAAATCAATGAAAGATAAAAAGGAAATAAAAAATAGAGTATAATAAAAAGAGAAGAAGTTTTATTTGGTCCGATAAAAATAAAAGAAGAGAGTAAGAGAAAAAAACATCAGAAAGGGGAAATAATAAAGAAAGAGGAGAAGAAAATAATTAAATGGAAAATAAAATAAATACCTATAATTGGTTGAATAAATTACTTTCCTACTCAGTAATGGTGCCAATTTAGAAGTGCTCTCTCGTGGGTGCCCTCAAATGACTAGTGTGATTTTGGGGTACTTAGGTGCAATAGAGTGGCTGACGAATGTCGTCTCTCAAATGAGGAAGTGAATTAAAACAACTTTTTAGAGGTATTATGAAAATAAAATAAAAGAGAATAAAAACACTACAAGAAAGTATGGGGGTTTATTATAGTTTATAAATCTAGAATAAGTTTGTAGGAAGATGATTGTATTTTTTTAAATGAATTTTGATTAAAATGACACAACAAGAAAATGTTTTTTAGCCAATATTTAAAAGACGTAATCAATCTAACTATACCTCTTAAATGAATTATTTATCATTATAATTTAAATTATCATCCACTTAATTATGATGCCTTAACTTGTTAACCCCCAAACACTATGAGAATTAACCTTACCACAAAGATGATGTGAATTAAACCCTAGGTTATCTTTGGAACATGTAATCGCAACACCCTGCTTTGATTGATGTTATAAGGATAGATTATGGTCAGTGGAAAATTAAAGCACATATCCATTCTAGAAATTAGGACTAATTGAGTTTAGGGATTATTTCTGAACTCTTAAAATTAATCCCATGTGGTTTTGAATTTCCAGTTAAGGTTGCGCTCTCACAGTTCACATAATTCCCGACCTCACATGTTTTGTGTTAACTATTAAATTGCTTGATTAGTTTCAATTAAATTAAAAACTCAATTAATAGATCATAACATATGAATTATAGTATCTCATTTATTCAAAATAAATGAATGAATAAGTATATAGGTCGATCGATTAATAAAATGAACTACTCTTCCATGGGTGGTGTAGTCATCGAAGAAACGTTTTGCATGTGCAAATGTTTAGAAAGGGTAGAACCCAATCAGGCTTATACTCTTGATTTCAACCCAATTAGAAAGATTAATAGAAGAATAAATTTAAACAAAACAGAAGAAAATATAAGAAATAAAATAAGATCAAATATGTTTATTATGAAAACACAAACATTAGAACATGAGGAAGAAGAATAGGGCTTCGATGAAGGGATCCTTGATTCAAGAGATACCCTTATTGAATTGTTTGGAGAATTAGAGTGGAAACTCTTCTCATATACCCTAAACTTTCTAATGCACGTACCAACCCCACTATATGAGAAAAACAAAATTTATAGAGTGGTGGGGAGGCTATGTTCAATGTGGTTTCAAGAGTGAATGGGGAATCTCGGCCAAATATTTTATGCCAAATGGCACCGCCCATTTGACCCCCAAAAAGCATGAATCAGCTTTCCTTTCAGAAGGATGATTAAAAATAATATGATTCATGTAGCTCCTCCCAAAATTTGGGCCTGATCCAATCACGGATGAAATCATTATGGCCCAAATAAATAACCCTTTTCCATTCTTCTGAGTCCAGCCCACCATTGACTTAATGACCAATTTACTCCATCCAAATGCACTCTTTAGCTCTATTATCATGAATAAAAGTTGTAGAAAATTAAGTTACAAACATTGTTACAAAATATTAAGTTCAAATTAGTCATATTAAAATATTTAAGTATGAAATACTACAGTGCATTTTAAAAGGGTAAAACTAGAATTTTAATCAAAATTTCTAATGAATGATCTAATCTGAAATATTTCATAAATAATCATATTTAGCACATTTTGAGGAAATTAGGACATTTATTATCAATAAAATGATAAAACACTAGTGTTTTATCACTCATTATATTATAATTTTCTGATTAAATGTTATTCCTCAATTATTTGTATTCAAGTGTCTCTCTTTTTGTTTAAAATAACTCTTTATCTAAAGTATCATTTCAAATGTTTTAAAGATTTATTCTTCTAAATATTTCTCATTAATTTCCATGTTTTAAAAATTGAATTTACGATTTATTTATATGGAAATTAATGTTGTCAAATGATAATTCATTTAAAATCTTCAAAGTGGTATGTGACACTTTGATTCGAAAATCTTTTTTTAAATGGTTTTGGAAATGTTATGATAAAGCATTGTTTATCTCAATATCTTGATTTGTTTTATTAGAATGTAGAAATGTTATATTTATTTTATACATGTGATATGTGTTAAGATTATGTTATGGTTATTGGGCATTTTTTACGTATACGGGCGGTTCCGTGATAAACCTAGGGCGGGTGAGCCCGAGATACCTCTCCAATGCATTAGGTAACGTGACGGAGGTAAACGTGATGTTTCTCCTAAGAGATTTAGGGAATGTATTGTGATGGTTATTCCAAGTGTAACACCCTATGTAGCTGTGATAGCTACAATTTATGTTTGATATGGATCCAATATGTATCCTTTAATATTTATGATTTGTTTGTGTTATTCATAAATCTTATGATTTTGTAATGTATGTTTTGATAGAAAAATATAGTTTCATTGATTTGTATTTATTGATGGGATAATGTTTTCCTTCTTTATTTTATAACTCTTACTGAGCTTTTTATGCTCATCCCATGTTTTTGAAATGTTTTCCACTGGACATATAGATGGATAGGGTTAAGGATGGGATCAAGGAAAAGTCATGTTGTCTAAAATATGGAACTAGACATGTTTCTTTTTAAGAGTTTTTATTTTATGAAAAAAATGGATACTGAGTAGTAGTGTCTACTTGTATATTCATGATATTATGTAATAGTTATAGCCTAATTATCTAAAACTCTATACCTAAAAACATCCTCAATATGAATTATTCATTTAATTCAATATAATGTAATGTAATAACGTCGGGTCCTTATAGATGGTATCAAAGGTCGGATTAGACAACTTTAGGGATTAAGAGTTTTCATTAAACACATGGTTAGTCCCTAGCTCTATTATTTTATTTAAATCCTTGTTTTATAAATTTTTCAGATCAAGGAATGTCAATTACAAATGGAAGGAGGAGGATCTCAAACGACATTCGTATCTCTTCCTGATGACATGCTTGCAATAATTATTGTAAAGTCATGTTCGGTTGATTGTGAAACTTGTTTTATCATACAAATCGCTTGCAAGAAGTTGTTCGAGATATCAAAAACCTCCAAGAAACCTCGTTATCATCATGGATCATTGGTTGTTTTTAGAAAAATCCAATTTTCACAATATTCTAATATTTTCAAGAAAGGTAAATATTATCAAGGAATTATCAAATATTTTACCTTATCACAAGATTTTGAAGCATATTATGATTTAAAAAAAGTGCTGAAGAAGGAGACCCTTGCGCAGCCTATTTATATTTGATTTTACAATTTAGTCTCTCAGTACATACTTATGGTATTTTAATAGGATTGTTAATTGAAAGTTTCAACTCAAATTCGGTTCAACTGTTTTATAGAAATCATGTTTTATCAGATGTTTTGAAATTATATGTCATACATGATTATTTTCCAAAACTATTTTTCAGTGAACACCCATATGACCTATGTTGTACAAGGTGTATTTATATAGAGGAATAAAATTATTTTGAAGGATCTCTAAATCATTGTTGCAATGCATGGACCTTCTACATTCGTGAACAATATGACAATGAAACCAAATGGACACCATGATCAAGGTATGATGTTCTTCATTTTTGGGATTATTTTATTTTATCATATAGTTGTGAAATAATACATTAAGAATTAAGATGTTGAGATCATAATGAATTTGGATGAAAATGATAGTTATAAGGAAACCATTGAGTTTAAACCATGATAGGTTTATTTTTGTGTTTTATAAAAAGGACAACCTGTAGGATGGGTGACAACCCGTCGCATCCAGCAAGGCTGCGGGAATCGAAAACACAACTAAAGGGAGGCAAGGGTGCATCCCCTACCACTACCCTAATTGAATTCACTGGGTAGTATGACTTATTATTTTAGTAAAATGATTTTATGGAACAAGAATAAGTTGATTTTTGGAACTTCTGTTTTATCAAATGGATATACTTTGGATAGAAAAAAGATTTTGTGATTAAGTGATAAAGGTTTTTGTGGAAGATGTTCTCTCTTTTCAGGAAGCACTATATGCCTAAGAAAGATAGAATACTATGGGATTTCAGTTGTGGAATAATGGTTAAAATTTGGAAGAATCTATGTTTTTATTCTGGACAAATGATGATTTGATTTATTTATGAAAATTATTAACCTATCATGAAGAATATTTGATTAGGTTAATTACTTTTCAATATGAGACTTTATGAGTAACTAGGGTTATTTGGAGATAAATTTTAAGATGTATCTTGGAAGTCTATGTAATTAAATCCTTATGAGATTTGGGTTACAATCTCAGTTTGGATTACTTTTGAACAATTTTAGGGACAGTAGATTATTGAATGGTCTTTGTTGATCTTTGGGTTTTGTTTGACAAATTTTGGAGATTAAGAGTAGTTTTTCTTCTTCTAAAAGATTTTCCTTTTTGGATATTATCTAATCTCTCACTAACCATTTTGGTTTTAGTTGATGTCTAAAAACAAGAAAAATATATAGTTCGTCTTTTGTGGGTTATGTGATTCTCTAAAAATTGGTTATAACACATTTAATGTGAACTAGTCATCCATAATACTCATTGTTTAGAGGAAATATGAGTTTGTGGTGGGAATTTAGTAAAGTATAAAAGTTGACATGACAAGAAAGTATGTTTCCTTATGTTTTTAGTTATGATCATAAATAAATTACTCAACATTAGGAAAAGTATTATAAAACGAAAACTTTTTCTGATAAATTTTCCTACTGGGGGATCAAGAACCGTTGAACCCATCACATGATTGTGATATTCTGGTGGTTAACTTTCTTCTAATCATGTCTTATATCACTCTCCATCAGAACTTGACCGTTTGTTTTCTCTTCCAGATCCATGTTTTCCTACATGGAATCCTTGTACGAGTTATCTCGGGTGACCATTGTACTTTTTTTTCTTTCATTTAAAGTGATATTTCTACTGACTATTTTCCAATGTGGGACTTTTATTGAAGTTCCCAATCCCCATTTTAAAATTGAGAGGACGCAATTCCCAAAGGGGGGGAAGGATGTAACATCACAGGTAAATAAAGAATAAGTCATATCTCATATTTGTTAATATTTTTGAATTAAATATTGATTTTAATTTAAAGGGGTTTCTATGTTTGATAGTATACCCGATACGCAACAACGAGTTTCATTTAAATCTTATGTTGCACACTAATAATAGAATATTATTATTTTTAATGGTCATTAACTACTATCTGTTTTATTGTTGGGAATGAAAAAAAACAAACTAAAATATGATTATACATATTTGTTAAATGTATTTACATTTATCTTATAAAAGTTAGAGGCTTAAAATGTGAATGAATCTAATTTTAAGCATAATTTACATTAAAAGGCCGATTTACCACCTTTTAATGGAAACCCCACTTTAAATAAAATTTTGTTCACTTTAATACATTATATTTGACAAAATAAAATCATTATTTAGAATGGGGACATCAAAATTTACTTTGTGTAAATTTTGGAATTTTTCTGATAAAGTTCCTTCTTTAATGAATAGTGAGAAATATTGTATGTTAATTCAAAAATGTGTTTTAATATAATTTATTTCTATTTTTTGATTATCTTTTTAATTGGTTTTAAAGTGTAATTAAAATATATTTTTACCATTTAATCCAATTTTGGTCATTGGTATTAATTTCACTTTGAAATTGGACATAAACAAGTGTCAATATTTTGATAGTTATTGTTTCTCAAATACACGCTATTTGTTTTTACAACAGGAATTTATTTTAAATTAATTAATGTCACTTCTATGTTTTGAATTTAGAAAAATAGACATCATTTTTTAATTTGTAATATCAAATAATTCTTAGGCTGAATTTTAGGTATTTTTCGGAAAAACTTCAATTTTTGATTAGTAGGGAAATCACATAGTAGTAGTAAAAAACTGACTTTTTCATTTAAATAAAATTATACCGCTTCTCTGAATTGAATTTAAAAAATCTGACATACATGGTTGTTATCAAGAAGTAAAATTTGGTTCAATAAGATGAAATTTTTTGTTGAATAGTAACGTTTAACTTTTATTTAATGTGGTTAATGGTAAATAGCGTAATTCAAGGAAAAATGAATATTGTAATAATTCAAAATTAACTTAACACATGTCCTAAACTTTTTGTATGAGTAATGGCCAACCATGGGCACATTTGGGTCTATTTTGGGACCCCATGGAGCCACTTATGAAAGATAATTACACTTTAGATTAATTAATTTAACGTAAAGGAAAAAATGACATAAACATAAAAAATTAGTAAATAAATTTTTATATGGTGTTATATAAATTGTATTTTCAACTATAAATTTTAATTGGAAATATAAATTTATTTCCTAAATAATGGTATTTGTTTAATAATTTTTAGACATCACATAAATTAAATTATTTATGACACAATAATGTTGTAGTATTTACCTCATTAATAAAATATTCAAATAAATAAGATTATAAATATTAAAATAACATCCAAAACTATCCAATTCTTATTGGTTGATATTATTTAGACTATTAGTCATATTTACTTCTACTATAATGATTTTTTTACCCTTATAACCCAAATATAATTATATAATAAAATAATATTATCACATTTTCCTAAAGAGCCCACCCCCCCCCCCCCCTTATAAAAGGAGACCACTTCTAACCAATTCCTAAAACCTCTAAAGCCTTTAGGCTCGTCCATACTCTGCCCAATTAATCTCCCTACATCCCTCCCCTCCTCCTAGAAGCCTTACTTTAGGCATAAGGCACCTCAAGAAGTCCATTGTCTCAAACCAAAGGGAGTTACCCAAATTAAATGTAACGGTTTCTCTTAAATTGTTTTCTTTTATTTTAATTCTCCACCCCCTAAACTCTTTTTAATCCTTTATTTTGTAACAACACCAGTATCCAAAATATACTAGAATGTTGTTATGATAATTATTATAACTACAATTACACACACCTCCATATAATTGGTGAAAAACATAATGTTTCTATGGATGGAAAACTAACGCCTCACAAAACGATGATTGTTCAAATATCTCTAACCACTCTCATGGTGGACATTATGATGGAAATGTATCTATATATGATATATATTATGTTTATATTTTCTTTATGTTTCTGTATTTTTTCATTTATAGAAATACTTTATGGTTTTTATAGTGGGTAAATACGATAATCTCATTAGAGGAAGTACTGACTACCGCCCCCTCAAAGTGATATGACTCATTAATTCCTTATGTGGAATGTATAAAGGATGGAGATAGTAATATTTTAGATGATATTATAATGTAATTATAATATAACTATGTATCATTATGTTTTTAATTCCATTAAAATAATAACTTCAAATGGAAGTAGCGTTCTTGCGTACGTACGGCTTACCGTCTACATGAACGGTGCATTTCATTTCTTACCTCTAAATGTTATGTACTATTATAAATAAATGTATGTACTGGATATATATGATATATATGATATATAAATCATTAATATTATTTTAAATATAATGGATATTTTACCACATGAACAACTTGTAATTATAAGGTGTTCATTTTTTTACTCAAGTACCAAATATCGACAAAACGACTATTATTAACTAAAATAATTAAAAAATGTTTATAACATGGTTATAAGTAATATAATATTAATAATAAACTTTTAAAAGGTTATTAAGCAAGTATAAATTAACATTAGTTTATTATTCAGCAGATTAAAGAACGAACAGGTCAAGTCGGACACAAGGTAAGGGATTTTCTTATCTCACTTTTAATTCCATGAGATTTCCAATGTTTTCCACTTATTAATTGCATGTGGTGTATTGTATACTTCCAATTGATATATATTATCATGATTCGCATTATATTCATGGTATTTTTTGATTAATTTTGTCGATATCATCTTTTGGACATATGACTCTGTTGATTACAACGTGGTAAAGGCTTTCATCTCACTTTTTATTCCCGTGAGATTCATGCTATATTTGCCACTATTTCCTTTTGTGTGGTGTATGTACTACACATGATTGTACTCTTTGTCTAATATACTTTCATTTATGAGTATTTCTATCTTCATTTTATGATCCTTATTTCATGTGGTGTATGTTTTGTATGTTTCCAAATCGGCAAAGGAACCTTTCACCCTCCTCTTTTTAAAAGACTTCTTTTTGTTATGTATTTTAATTTACATCTTATTATGATGGGATATGTTCTTCTATATCCTTATTGATTTAAACCTTACTTCAAATTGATGATATACCATTTTTATCTCATCAACAATTTTTCTAAATTTTAATGTGACATTGTTAGGCTGTCGAATGTTTACAAGGGAACTTCTTAGCACAATTTCAATTATTTGGGTTCAACTTGTACTTCTTGAATATGTCTTCCAATGAATATGTGTGAATGCCCTATGTTTTTTTACACTTAATATCCACTTATATTTGGTGTATTTATATTTTTCACACATAATTATGTGATTGATTTATCCTTAATTTAAGGACACCATCTTCATAAGGGATTTCATCTCAATTTACATTTCCACTGAGACATCATTGTTGTTATTCACCAATTCACTCATATATGGTGTATATAATGTCCTCTGACATATTATATCATGAATACCTTTATTCTCATGATATTATAAGGTTCTGATTAAATTTTATTCCTCAATTATTTGTATTCAAGCGTCTCTCTTTTTGTTAAAAAGAACTCTTTAACTAAACTATCATTTTAAATGTTTTAGAGATTTATTATTCTAAATATTTATCATTAATGTCCATGATTTAAAAATGGGTTTTAGGATTTATTTATATGAACATTAATTTTTTCAAATGATAATTCATTTAAAAGCTTCAAAGTGGTATGGGACACTTTGATTCAAAAATCACTTTTTAAATACATTTGAAAATGATTTGATAAAGCATTGTTTATTTCAATATCTTGATTTGTTATATTGGAATGTGGAAATGTAATCTTTCTTTTATAATTGTGATATGTGTTATGATTATGTTACAGTTATTGGGCATTTTTTTACATATATGGGTGGTTCCGTGATAAACCTAGGGTGGGTGAGCCCGAGATAGCTCTCCAATGTATTGGGTAACATGATGGAGGTAAATGTGATATTTCTCCTAAGATATTTATGGAATATACTGTGATAGGTATTTCAAGTGTAACACCCTCTGTAGCTGTGATAGCTACAATGTAAGTTTGATATGGATTCCATAAGTAACCTTTATGATTTATGATTTGTCAGCATTATTCGTATATCTTATGATTTCGTAAGGTATGTTATGATTGAAAAATATAGTTTCATTGATTTGTATTTGTTGATGGGATAATGTTTTCCTTCCTTATTTTTTAACTCTTACTATGATTTTTATGCTCATCCTATGTTTTTGAAATGTTTTCCACATGACATAAAGATGAATAGGGTCAAGTATGGGATTAAGGAAAGGTCATGCTGTCTAAAATATGGATCTAGACATGTTTCTTTTTAAGAGTTTTTATTTTATGACAAAAATGGATACTGAGTAGTAGTATCTACATGTAATATTCAAGTTGTTATGTAATAGTTATGGCCTAATTCTCTAAAACTATAAACCTAAAAAGATCTTCAATGTGAATAATTCATTTAATTAAGTATAATTTAATGTTATAAGGTTGGGTCCTTATAAATTCTATATATATTTTGAAAATACTCCTTTCTAAGAAAATTATTTCCTTGTTTTTACATTAATAAAATAATAGATTTACACTTTTATAAATTATATTTAATAAAATAATTTATTTTGGAAATAATAATTCCATAATATCTTAGGTTTATTTTTTGTAGTTTTCTGAAAAGAATAACTTCATGATGAATAGTTAAAAATAATGGGTTTTCATTAAATACTCCATTTTTAAAAATAATCTAAAACTTTTACATTTTTTAAAAATGGTTTTGACAAAAATAGTAATAAAATTATATATTCATTAATCCTATTAATTCTTCAAAATCAATTTCATATTTATTATTATTATGGATACTTTTTATTAATTTGAAAATTTTTATCTTTTGAAAACAACATTATCGTTGTGACTGTGAGATTTATTTTTGAATAGATTATTTAAACATTTTTGAATGGAATTTAGAAAAATGGATTAAATATTTGAATTCAGTATAACATTTATTATCTTAAAATTTATAATTACAGTCCAACTAAATTGAATATTAATATAGTAAAAAAACTTAATGCAGTTAAGGAAAAATTATTTACCATTATTAAGATAAGAATGTGTTTACCGTGGGGGTGGGGGGTAAATAAGAATATAAGTTTTTAAATGAATCTAAAAACATTAACATTCATATTTTATATACATATTTCAATATCAAACTTCGCTTGTTGTAATATATGGTCATATAAAATATTTTTTCTTAGAATTGACTTCATTATCATAAACTATTTTGGTAAATTTCTAAGTACATTCCAAGGGGGTTCCTCTTCCCCAATTATTAGAGGCCACCACCACCCTTCACATATTCACACCTATAAAGAAATATTGTTCTACCAAAACCTTCTTAAATAACAGTTCAATATCCTTTACCATTTTATAGTGCTTATATTCCCCCCAAAATAACGTAAGTATAGTCCTTAATAAGAGATCATATACAGGTGCTTCTAAGTGAAGGTAATTGTATTCACATAGATAATTATTTTTATTTCATCTATTTCCTCTTTCAATTATGTCTCAAATATAAAAATATAATAAAACCAGTATCACATATATAATGATATTTTATTATATTAATTTAATAACCTATATTCATCTCTACTACATTCAATTGAAAAATGAAACCCCCGATATTGTACATGCAGATAATGGCCTCATGATCTGATGTTGTCTGCTTTCTATAAATCATGTTCCAAAATAAATAAATTGACATATTGAACTTATTTATATGATATTTATAACATTAATATACTTATTCAGTTATTTTATCACAGGTACATTCTTACTTTCCATTCTGTGGTGGATACGATAATATCACTCATGTGTACGGAGGATTACCTCCTCATGAAGCGATATGATTTTTGTTCAAATATGTTTTATATAGAAATTATTAAAGATAATTATAATGAATATGAATTCTATATATTACATAATAATGATTCTATAATGATAATTTGTTATTTACCTTTGTTTCTTTAACTATTTTTAGAAAATAGAAACAGCATTCACGCGTACGTATGGCATACCATCTCTATGGATGGTGAATTTAATATTATATCAATATCTATCATGGATTACACAGAATAATATACAATTAATATATATTTTCATTGTATGAAGTTCAAAAATTTTGACATTATGGAACCATGACCAATTAAAAAGGACCAAAAATACAAAATGAAAACGTACAAGAAAAACATTGTAGTTTTTTCCTGAAATTTGAATTTAAAATGGAATTGTTAATAAATAGTTAGAAAAGTATCATATGAAAATAATATATGGCATTATATATATAATTATTTTCTATAATATATTTATAATAAACATATATTTCTTAGCCAAAAGGTTTTAACTTGTATGACGATAGTTAATATTTATAATAAGGTATTTTCATCTAACCTTTTTACTTATGTGAGACACATTTCATATTCACCACTAATTTCATCCATGAGGTTTATATACAACCCATGTATTTATTATATAAATCTTACCCAAAATATTATATGGATTTAAATATCCATTTTAGGATATCTTATTCAAAAGGCTTGAAACTAAATGTTACCAAAGTGGTAAATATTTCTATTAAAATCCATCGTTTGTTAAGATTGTTTATCATTATGTTTCTAATGATAATATCATATGATCTATCTCTAAATATACATAATAATTTTTTTAATAATTATACTATTAGAATAATCTATTCCCTTCATTTTCCAATCATTATAAACATTGTTGGACTACTCATGTGTTAATCATGTTTTAATGATCACAAATCTCATTACTATTAATTAATCTTGATCTTCATTGCACATCTTTCTAATGCTCTTCAAACTCAACAATAGGTTCATATCATGTTTTTATAATAACAAATCTTATGGATGCTAATTACTCATTACAAGTCTTATGCATAATCACAATTCTCTCATATATTATCTCTAATGATTAACCTTAACCCATATTCTGTATATCACTGTCTTAGTCCAAATACAGATATTTGTCTAAGTATGGAGACATCGTGAAGGACTCACCATGACCAGACACTGTGACCACTCACAGTGACCCAGACACTGTGACCACTTACAGTGACCCAGACACCGTGACCACTCACCATGACCCAGACACCGTGACCCAGACACCGTGACTAGACACCGTGACCAGACACCGTGACCACTCACCGTGACCCAGACACCGTGACCAGACACCGTGACCACACACCGTGACCACACATCGTGACCAGACACCGTGATCAGACACCGTGAAAAAGACACAGTTTCCATGATCACTGTGACACCGTTTCTTAAGCTTTTGTCAATATTATTTTAAATGATGCTAACGGTCATATTTGCTGTTTTTAATGCAATTAATGTTATTTAATGTTAGTTGTTGGCATGTCCAGAAATCGTATCTCGTACCTATGAAAAAGAAATCATTCTTATTGCCGGAGCTCGTGGAATATAAAGAAGATTGAGCTGCAGTAGAGTATATATGCGCGCTTGACACGTCTCGACACACATACTACAATACACGTGAGCTCTGTACTGAATCGAAGAACAATACTTAGAACAACTATGAAGAACACATTGCATGATCCTCAAATAAGTTCCATACATGCAATCCAACACCACTGAAGAACACACGACGAATCAAGCGATCATTCTCACTTCTGAAGTAGACAAGCTGAACTACAACACTCTGTTTTTCAACAAAAAAACCAGATAAGGACTCTGAAGCATTCATGCTCAATCCAACGAGTCCAGAGCTACATTGATAGTCACTAGAGCCATTCTAAACTCTATATCTTTGCCTCTGTGATTTATTATTTACTTTTCGAGCAGTGTGTGTCATCTGCTATATTTTTACACACACTGTCTCCTGAACTTTAACTGGAGGATCTGTAAATCCTCACTCAAACACTTACATATTTTATTTCCCATTGGGATAGTGGTAGAGGTCGTGTGTGACCTGGACAGCTGGTTTGCTGTTGTTTTGTTTCCCACAAATAATAGTGGTAGAGGTCTTGGACCTGGACAGTTTTGGTAAAACTGTTGTTAACCCCAATCCAGGGTGTGGATCAAATTCATATATATATATTGGAGAGGACTAACTCTCGGCTTGAGACTGAACCTCTTGTTATATCTGTTGTGCATATTTTATTTAAGTTTAATGTATACGACATATATTATATTTATTCCACTGCTATTACTTTAAAATACAAAATTATTTTGAAGCTACTTTGATATTTAAAATAGCAAGTGTTTACACTTATTGTAAATCATTAGATTAGTTTCAAAAGTTAGTTTGATCATGTGGTTAAACTAACTGAGACCTAATCAATCTTTGAGAAGCTAAGTGAACATTTACAATATGTATAAATTCACTACAGTTTAACTTATTTTATAAAATCGGGGGATTTTAACATGACAATATTTTAACAGAAATTTTAATTGGAACTCAATTCACCCCCCCTCTTGAGTGTCTACTCTGACCAACATTTGGTATTATAGGGTTAGTTTTTTTTTGTTCAAAGATTTTTTGAAATACTCTGTTTTTCAACTATGATTTTAATTGCATATTTAAAGATATTAAATTTCTATTAGTTCTAAATTTTTATCTCTTTAAATTGTCTTTCTAAAATCTAGTTATGGATAATAGACTAGAGGGTGCTTCTACTAACAGGCCACCATTCTTAAATGGTACCAACTATGCTCAGTGGAAATTTAAAATGAAAATTCATTTAGAAAGCATAGGTTTTAATATTTGGACTGCCATAGATTCAGAATATAAACTTCCCACTACAGCTAGATCCACTTGGGATGAACCTACAAAGACTTCTTACAATAATAATTGTAAAGCCATGAATTCCATGTTCTGTGCTTTAGGAGATGAAGAGTTTAACATAATTTTTTCTTATAAAACTACTTTTGAAATTTGGGATACCTTGGGTGTTTCTCATGAAGGAACAACCAATGTTAAGGAAATAAGATTAAATACTTATACTATTAAATATGATAATTTTAAAATGAAAACTGATGAACCCATTTCTGACATGTATCTCAGGTTAAATTAGATAGCCAATACAATGAATTCACTTGGAAAAGTTGTTCCAGCAAAGGAACAAATTATGAGAATCTTGAGATGTTTACCAGACCGATGGAGAGGAACATCTGTTTCAATCAGAGAGTCATGTAACATTGCTGCTCTACCTGTCAAAGAACTCATTGGTAAGCTTATGATGTATGAGGAAGAACTCAAGGTAAATAAAGAGGAAGATGATGAACCTAAAAGGAAATCTGTTGGTTTCATGACTTCAACTTCAAAGAGCAAGGATAAAGATAAAGCCCAATTACCTACTGACAGTTCAACCTGTGAAAATTCAGACTCTGATAGTGATGCTGAAATGGCTCACATTGCCATAAGGTTTAAGAAATTTTATAGGAAGAAGAAATTCTTCATCAAATCAAATTACAAAGGAAAGTATGAAAACAAGGGACATTGGAAGAAGGATTAGAAAAAATCCAGATAAAAGTGATGAAGTTGTCTGTTATGAGTGAAAAAGAAAAGGACATATTAAAGTAGACTGCCCAAATCTCAAATTCAAGAAGAAATATGATTATAAGGACAGTAAGGACAAAAAGGCTATGAAGGCTACTTGGATCACTTCTGAGGATAGCTCCACTGAATCTGAAGTTTCTGAAACTGAACACAGAAATAAGGAAAACATGTTCTTTAAGGCAAACACATCTGAGGTAATAGCTGAAACTCCTACTTTAAATTCTTATTATTCTGAAGATGATACTGACTCTGATAACATGTCAAAATCTGAACTATTTTAATATTGTGATATGTTAGAAGAAACCTGTAATGAGATGAAAGACAAATACAAAGGTTTAAAGAAACAGTATGCTTTAACTATTAAACATAAATCTGATCTTGATATTGAAATAGAAAAGAATGCTCAGTTGCTTAAAGAAAACACTGAACTGAAATTATCTAATGAGCAACTCAGAAAGGATTTAGAGAAATTCACAAATGGAAAGGATACACTAACTCAAATTCTAGGAAAGAAAGTTTCACCAAAATACACTACTGGAATAGGCTACAATCCTAGACAGAGACAGTTTACTAAGAATTGATTTATTCCTAAATCTGGACATAATGCCGCTAATTCTAGTTCTGGACATTTATATGCTTCAACTAGTTATATTCATAGTTATGGATCTAATAAGGTTTATCTTTCAAAGTCTGTTGATTCTACAAATTTCATGAGACCCATAAGATAAATTTGGGTACCAAAAGCTTTGATTGCTAACCTGTCTGGACCCCAAGAAGATCTAGGTACCAAAATCATTTCCTATCTAAATCTGTTTTGTAGGAAACATGCTTAAAGAGCTCCTATAGGAAGACCTGGTACTTGGGCAGTGGATGTTCAAGACATATGTCTAGAGACTTCTCATGCTTTAAAATCTTAGTCAGAATTGATGGAGGTTTTGTCACCTTTGGTGATAATTCTAAAGGGAAAATCATCGGATTAGGCCGGATTGGTAACACTGACTCAGTATTAATTTCTAATTTTTTATTTGTTGATGGACTTAAATATAATATGTTAAGTATTTATCAGTTATGTGATGATGGTTTTAATGTTAAATTTGAAAATGATTCTTGCAATGTGTTTAATTCCAAAAATTCTTTAGTATTTTCTGCCCTGTGAAATGAAACTTTTTATGCTGTTGATTTAAATTCTTTAGCTAAGTTGAATATTACTTGTTTAAATGATTTTCATAAAGATTCTTGGCTTTGGCATAGAATATTAGGACACTGCAATATGCACTCACTTAGAAAACTTACTAGGAAGAACCTAGTTAGAGACCTACCCAAACTTGAGTTTCCAAATGACAAAGTTTGTAATCCCTGTCAAAAGGAAAATCAACACAAAATATCTTTCAAACCAAAGAAATAAGTCTCAACTTCTCAACCTCTCGAGTTGGTTCACATGGATTTGTTTGGACCATCTAGAGTTTCTAGATTAAATGGGAAGCACTATGTCTATGTCTTAGTAGATGACTTTTCTAGATATACTTGGGTATATTTTCTAGCTCACAAAAGTGAATCTTGTTCTTACTTTGTTAAATACTCCAAATCTGTAGAGAACCTTAGTGGACTTAAGATTAAAACTCTGAGAAGTGATCATGGCCGTGAGTTTGAGAATCATGAATTCGAATCCTATTGCTCACACAATAGCTATAGTCACAATTTCTCTGCCCCTAGGGCACCTCAACAAAATGGTGTAGTAGAAAGAAGGAATAGAACCCTGCAAGAAATTTCTAGAACTATACTTAATGAGTATGACCTACCTGTTTATTTTTGGGTTGAAGCTGTAAATACAGCTTGTAATATTATCAATAGAGTCTTAATCCGACCTGTTCTTAAGAGGACCCCTTATGAGTTGTGGAACCATAGGAAACCTAAGATTAACTACTTCAAAGACTTTGGCTGCAGGGTCTTTATTCTTAATACCAAATATAATCTTTAATTGTTTGCATCCAAGAGTGAGGAAGTAATTTTCCTAGGTTATTCTATCTCTAGTAAAGCCTATAGAGTTTTCAATAAGAGAACCAAGTGTGTGGAATAATTTGTTCACATCAAGTTTGATGAAACTGATCCACATGAGCCTAAAACATCTCTTGAAAATATTGATGATGATCTCTCTGTTTTGAACTTTAATGATAAAGACAGTGGACCTATAGTTAAAACGTCCAGTTCTGGAAATTTTCCAGAACCTGCTTCTGTTGATTCCCAACCTGTTGATGAACCTGAAATTTATAGTCCTACCTTTACTAGATCAACTAGAATTCTAAAGAATCATCCTTTAGATGTTGTTGTAGGAAATCTTGATAGAGGGACATAGACTAGAGCTTCTCTTAGAAATTAGGATGAACATCAAGCCTTCTTGTCACAGCTTGAACCTAAAAACATTGATGATGCTATTAATGATGAATTTTGGGTAATGGTTATGCAAGAAGAACTCAATCAGTTTGAAAGAAATAAAGTTTGGAATCTTGTTGAAAGACCTAAGGACACTTTCACAATAGGCACAAAATCGGTGTTTAGAAATAAAGTAGATGAATCCGGAAACATAGTTAGAAATAAATCTAGACTAGTTGCACAAGGTTATAGTCAAGAAGAAGGTATTGACTATGAGGAGACTTTTTTTCAGTAGCCAGATTAGAAGCAATTAAGATTTTACTTGCTTATACTGCACATCTAAATTTCAAACTATATCAAATGGATATCAAGAGTGCATTCTTAAATGGATATATTGCTGAGGATGTTTTTCTAGAACAACCACCTGGTTTTTCAAACCCTCATTTTCCAAATCATATTTTTAAACTATCAAAAGATTTATATGGTTTAAAGCAAGCTCCAAGAGCTTGGTATGATAGATTATGTACTTTTCTAATTTTTAAAGGTTTTACAAAAGTAATATTTGATCTTACTCTATTTATAAAACGAATTTCTAAAGATGTTTTAGTTGTACAAATTTATGTTGATGATATTATCTTTGGATCTTCTAAAAATCCTTTATGTACTAATTTTTCTAAAATGATGCAAAATGAATTTGAAATGAGTTTAATGGGTGAACTTAAATTCTTTCTTGGTTTTAAAATCTTTCAAAATTATGATGGAATTATTTTAACCCAAAGTAAATATACTAGAGATCTTTTAAAACGGTTTGGATTAGATAGCACAAAAATTAGTGACACTCCCATGAGTACCACCTGTAAGATGGATCGTGATGAAAATGTTAAATCTTTTGATCAAACCACTTACAGAGGAATGATTGGAAGTCTACTCTACTTGACTGCTAGTCGTCCTGATATTATGTTTAGTGTGTGTATGTGTGCTCATTTTCAAGAAAACCCTAAAGAGTCACATTTAAATTTTGTAAAGAGAATTTTCAAATACCTCAAGCATACTCCCAATTTAGGATTGTTCTATCCCAAAGGAAAATCATTTAAAGTAGTTAGTTATTCTGATGATGAAATTTCTGGATGTAAGTTAGATAGAAAAAGAACCTTTGGAACATGTCATCTTTTAGGCAAGTCACTAGTATCATGGTGTAGTAAGAAACAAAATTTTGTTGCATTTTCAACTACAGAAGCTGAATACATAGCTACTGGAATTTGTTGTGCACAAATTTTGTGGATGAAACACACATTACTAGACTATGGATATCAATTCCGACATGTATAAATAAATTGTGACAACACAAGTGCTATTAATATTTCTAAGAATCTTGTTTCTCATTCTAGGACAAAACATATTGATGTAAGACATCACTTTTTGAGAGATCATTATCAAAAAGGTGATATCACTTTGGAATTCATTGGTACTAAATATCAACTTGTTGATATATTCACTAAACCATTAAATTCTGAAAGATTAGACTACATCATACATTATCTTGGTATGATTAATCATAAATGAATATCTTACTAATATTAATTTTTAATACCTTACTGTACTTTACCTTACGGTTTCATACTTACTGTTTCTAAGATACTGTTTTATGCTCACGGTCTGACAACTCACTGTCTCACCGTGACTATATAAAATACTCACTGTTTCACCGTGATGACTATAAACTATCTCACCGTGATGACTAGTTTTCTATCTTACCGTAATACCTACTCATGGTCTCACCGTGAGAAGTATGTTTATTTTCCCTCTCGCCCGAACCTTCTCATCCCAAATGATAGAACTTAAGGGTTTCATTCGGCTCCTTCCCGAATTCTATCCTGAACCTTCTCTTCCCTCTCACCCGAACCATTAGTGAATGCCAAGGATGAAGCATTCATCTTCACCCTCGTCTGAGAAGCGCCGCTCTAAGAAACAAAGGAGGATACCGAGGATAGCTCCCGAAGGACCTCTAAACCCAAACCTGGTAAGCCATACCGTTGTACCTGAAAAAGATGTTTTCCCTGAATGGTTGTTGTCTAGAAGATCGTTAGTTTTGAATGTTTTAAAAGAACAAGTATGGATTGAATGGTTCATTGGACAGAATAGACCGATTTAGCTGAGGCTTGTATCTCAATTCTATCAATATGTGAAGTTCTCTTTTGAGTTTGGAGAAAGCTTTTTGGTGACCAGCTGGATCGATGGTCAGAAGTGCTCTTTCTCTTCAATGTTGTGGGCTGCATGCCTAAGAATTCCACATGAAGGAGTGTGTGAAGATTACCAGAGAGACCCTCCTCCAGAAAATGACATCTTCAACCTAGAAACTTCTTTGGAAAATCTAACTAGAAATGGAAACAAGTGAAGGGCCATAGCTGCTGAACTAGATGAGGAGACAAGACTTTTGTTCAAGTTTGTTCAGAATTTAATTAGTCCAAGAAAAGGAGATTTTTTTGTGATGAAGTATCAGGATGTGTTCCTGATTCACCTGTTGAAGAATGGACAAAAGATCAATCTGTGTAAGTATGTTATCAACCATATCTGTGAGATGATCAAAGTAACTTCCAAATCCACCTCCCTGTTTTATTCAAGGATAATACCAGCCATGCTAGTCTCAAAAAGGATGGTTGGACCGAATGAAGAAAAATTAGAGGAGCTTGATTTCTGCCTATGCATGCCTATCATCAGAAGGATGAAGATTAGCTGGAATCCCTGGAAAAATCAATGGGTTGAGGATAGTGATCAACTGTATAAAAATTTTAATCTCGTTGACTATCCAAGAAGGCCTAAGAACCTAGCTGGTCCTGGTTTGGAACCAGATGAAGTGGCTGAGTATTTAGAATAAGAAGAACAAGAAGAAGAAACATATGAAGTTCCACCTAGAGAAGAATCTGTAATACCTCCAATGGAAACAGTTCATGTTGAAGAGGAAAGGGCTATTGTCGCTACTGTTATTCCTACTGAAATACCTCAAGGAGAGGAAGTTGTTGTTGAAAAGGAAAGGACTGAGGATTATTTAGTTGTTATTCATGAAGAAGAAGCTCATCCCAATGCTCCAAGGAAATTAGTTTTTCCTGGTTCAAAACAGCAAGCAATCATTGAGGAAGATTTCGGTGAAGAGACATTGTCTGTTGAGAAAGAAGCAAGTCCGGAAGCTTATCCAGTGGAAAAATCGGTTCCTGGGATTATTCTATCTGCCGAGGAAAGAATGGAAATTTCCTTTCATATGGAAAGGCAAGAGTTTGCTGAAGAGATGAGGAATGATCCTGTGGATCTTGTCCATGTTCCTAAACCTCAAGAATCTGAAAGGGAAGCACAAGTTGAGGGGGAGGAAACTCGAAATCTTGATATTGTGGAAGCTAGATCTACTGAAGCTTCTCAACCTTCTGTAACTTTCTCTATACACTCTCGGTATGAGTTCCCAAGCTTTTATGATGTGAATGAGTCACAGCAAGTGACTACAACTGGAATGGATCTTTCTTCTCTATTTCAAATGAAGTCCCTAGCTCATTTAGAACCAGAAACAGAGCCCCAACCTCATTCTGGATCAGAATATAAGTCTGAAGATGAATCTGACCCTCAACCAGAATCTGATCCTCTACCTTTACCTGCATCCTTACCTGAGCTTCACTCCTTTGTAACCACAGTTGATCTGAATGTTTTTGGCGAGACTTTGCTAGCTGGATTTGATAAAATTTTCTCCACTCAACCTCGCCCAGTAACTCAGTTAAGTCAAGAAGATACATCAATTATCTTGGAAACTATTCTCTTGCATATTCAACCAAGGATGATCCGAAAAATTCAAGAAGTCAGAGTAGAGAATAAGCTGCTTAGTGATGATGTTGCAAATCTGAAAATTATGGTAGCAATTCTGTAGAATGAGTTATCTTTGAGATCAGAGCTTGCTCCTATTTCTGCCCCTGCACCTTCCGCTGCTTCTCTTGAGTCTTCTGATTCCCTCCTTGATAGGGAGATTGTGTCTCAAGTTCATCCTTACCTACTATCTTTTGATGAAAATATTGGAAAAAGGCACAAGAAGATGCTGAAACGCATGAGAGAGCTTGTGGAAACTCTGAATAAGCTTACAGATGAATACACTGGATGTCTGCAAAAAGTTCTGAAACAGCTCAATGTTCTAACCGAAGCTATCAAGGCTTCACCTGCTTCTTGTCAGACCTCCACACCTTCTTTGGATTATTCTCTGCTGAGATCCATAATTAAGGAAGAATTTCAGAATTCCTTCAGTGGCTTGGATCTATCTTCTTTGTCAGAAGTGATTAAGAACATTGATAGAGCATTGGAATTGGTTAGGATTCATTCTAAGATAGCCAATGATGCTCAAAAAGAGATCTCCAAGAAAATAGATTTGTATATTTCCCGGATTTTCCCTGAAAGTGACATGACATATCACTTTAGATATCTTGTGGAAAATCTGAGAATCCCTCCGGTGACTCAAGCTTTTAAAGCTCAAGTTCAGAAACATTCAGAGTTCACCAGATTGTTGGACAGATTTCTGGAGAATAAGGATGATTTTGAAAAGGCTATGCAGTATGGTGGTGAAATCATTACTGATTTCATCAATCTTTTGAAGTCGTATCTTCATGTGCAGAGTACTTCTATAGTTGCTCCAGCTACTACACCCCTTAGACCTGGACTACCTGCCTTAGAATCAACTACCATGACAGTTATCCAAGCCCCTTCTCATATTCGTCCAGTCATTCTTGACCAACCTAAGCCTAGATCTCTTACTGCTCCTACTTTGGATCCATCTATTTTTGAAGGTCTACCCTTACCCTCATTGTCTACCATATATATGCCTTCTTCTACTTTAGCACCAGCTCCTGCTGCTGATAAAGTCAAGACAAAAATGGATCCCTACAGAGTCTAGCGACTGTTTTTCTTTTTGATGGGATGTCATTTATTGTTTACAGTTTGTACTTCTCTTGTACTTTGTATTCTGAACCCTTTGTTTAATGACAACTGCCGAGTTTCATTTCCTTTTCTCTAATTTTTGATAATCCCAAAAGGGGGAGAAAACCTAGAGGTATCAGTTCTATAATAGTATAAATGGGGGAGAAAAACTGCAAGTATCTATTCTATAATATTTTTTCTATGCTAGTATCTTTAATATTACATGTCTTTTATATTCTGCCTATATATGATTTGTGATCATCAAAAATGGGGAGATTGTTGGACTCCTCATGTGTTAATCATGTTTTAATGATCACAAATATCATTACTGTTAATTAATCTTGATCTTAAGTGCACATCTTTCTAATGCTCTTCAAACTCAACAATTTATGCATATCATGTTTTTATAATAACAAATATTATGGATGCTAATTACTCTTTACAAGTCTTATGCATAATAACAATTCTCTCATATATTATCTCTAATGATTAACCATAACCCATATTCTTCATATCACTATCTTAGTCCAAATATAGATATTTTTCTAAGTATGGAGACGCCGTGAAGGACTCACCGTGACCAGACACCGTGACTACTCACCGTGACCCAGAAACCATGACCCAGACACCGTGACCACTCACCGTGACCCAGACACTGTGACCCAGACACTGTGACCAGACATCGTGACCAGAGACCGTGAACAAACACTGTGACCACTCACCGTGACCCAGACACCGTGACCAGACACCGTGACCAGACACCGTGACCACACACCGTGACTAGACACCGTGATCAGACACTGTGAAGAAGACACCGTTTCCATGATCACTGTGACACTGTTTCTTAAGATTTTGTCAATATTATTTTAAATGATGCTAACTGTCATATTTGTTGTTTTTAATGAAATTAATGTTATTTAATGTTAGTTGTTCGCATGTCAGGAAACCATATCTCGTACCTATGAAAAGGAAATCATTCCTATTGTCGGAGCTCGTGGAATATAAAGAAGATTGAGATGCAGTAGAGGATATACGCGCGCTTGACACGTCTCGACACACGTACTACAATACATGCAATCTCTGTACTGAAACGAAGAACAATCCTGAGCACAACTATGAAGAACACATTGCACGATCCTCAAAGAAGTTCCATACATGCAATCCAACACCACTGAAGAACACACGACGAATCAAGCGATCATTCTCACTTCTGAAGAAGACAAGCTAAACTACGACACTCTGTTTTTCAACAGAAAAACTAGAGAAGGACTCCGAAGCATTCCTTCTCAATCCAATGAGTCTAGAGCTACATTTATAGTCACTAGAGCCATTCTAAACTATACATATTTTCCTCTTTGATTTATTATTTACTTTTCGAGCAGTGTGTGTCATCTGTTGTATTTTTACACACACACTGTCTCCTGAACTTTAACTGGAGGATCTGTAAATCCTCACTCAAACTCTAACATCGTTTATTTCCCACTAGGATAGTGGTAGAGGTCGTGTGTGACCTGGATAGCTGTTTTTCTGTTGTTTTTCTTCCCACGAATAACAATGGTAGAGGTCTTGGAGTTGGACAATTTTTGTAAAACTGTTGTTAACCTCGATCCAGGGTGTGGATCAAATTCATATATATATTGGAGAGGACTAAGTCTCAGCTTGAGACTGAACCTCTTGTTATATCTGTTGTATATATTTTATTTATGTTTAATGTATACGATATATATTATATTTATTCCGCTTCTATTACTTTAAAATACAAAATTATTTTGAAGTTACTTTGATAGTTAAATTAGCAAGTGTTTACACATATTATAAATCAGTAGATTAGTTTCAAAAGATAGTTTGATCTTGTGGTTAAACTAACTGAGACCTAATAAATATTTGAGAATCTAGGTGAACATTTACAATCTGTATAAATTCACTACAGTTTAACTTATTTTATAAAATCGGGTGATTTTAACTAGACAATATTTTAACAGAAATTTTAATTGGAACTCAATTCCCCCCCCCCCTCTTGAGTGTCCACTCCAACCAACAAACATAATATTAAAAAATAATATTTCCATGAAAAATCAACTTTTTTTCTCTCCTTAGTCAAAATCCAATTTTTCATCGAAAATTATGTCTTTTTCTAAAACCATGATTTCAATCATTCCTTTAAATAAAATTGTATTCTGCAGATTATTTATTAAAGGAATTTGACACATGTTTTTATTTTCACAAAAGGGTTTTAATGTAATTTTCATCTCATTTTCAATACCATGACTTTTTGGATTTTACTAAAAATGTGAACATTATATTTTTGTTAACAAGTGTAGTATGAAGGTAATTATACACCATAATGACCAATTTTTTTTAATCATACAATATTGGCTTAAAATGATATTATTGAAGAAAAGGATTCTTAAAATGATTGATGTATCAAAAATGTTCATCAAAAGGGGAAGGATATTTTCCTAAGGAAATGTTTTAAATGACTGTTCAATTTCATTTTCCATCTTATATGACATTCGCTGATGTTTAGAATGACTTACCTGGGATAATATATGATTATATCATTCTTATTATTCAATTTAATAATTTGATTTAGGATTAAAAATGTTTATGAAAACATCTTCTAATCCATGGGTTATACCCTGAGGAAATGCTTATGGAATATACTAATATTCATAGGATATTCTATGATGAAATTATTAAATGATGTCTTTCTATAGGTTCTGATATGGTGAAATGTTTATGAAAACCAATTTAATTAATGGTTTTTGATGTTATGAATGTATTATGATCATGTGAAACACATGTGTGTGATTTCAATAATGTGTTTTGTTAGACCAATATCTTCATCTATTTTATTGGGTAAATATTTATATCTCATTAGATATGTAGTCCTAGAATGGGAGATGGAATAATAAATACCATTTTTATTCTCACAAAAATTTCTAAAGACATTAATCATGATGAACATCCAATGTCAAAAGAAGGGAACTAAACCTATTTTAGTCATTCATTTGGAATCATCCAAAATCTTTTAGTAGTTCCACTAATGCACTTGTTTTTTGAAGAATGGATCAAAATTTATAAAATGATATTTTACATTCTCTAGTGTTTGGATCATGAGAAATATGTGTTAATTGCCTATCATTTGAATGGGTAAGTGGACCAATGGTAGACTCTCATCTAGAATACAATGGAATATAATTAAGATTACTCCAATAAAAGGTATGAGTTCAATAGAACCTTGACAAGGGAATCATTCGATCAAGTGTTTATCATTAGAGTGAACCTAATCTTTTTGTAGCAAAGAAATATGGATTGATGCGACTCTATTATGATTATTGGGATCCAAAAAAGATCATGATCAAGAATAAATATCATCAACCCCATATTGTCGACCTATTCAATCAACTACATGGTGCTCAATACTTTTCCATGATTGGAAATCATTCAGTATGTCATCAATTCAGGGTCAACAAGGAAGATATTCCCAAGAAAACATTCCATGTATGGTATGGTCACTATGAATATATATTTATTTCCTTAAGTCTTACTAATTCCCATGTTATCTTCATCGATTTAACTGATAGAGTATTTGGAGATTACCTTGATCAATTTATGGAAGTATTTTTAAACGATATTATTATATATTTAAATATAACGGAATACCATGATGATCACTTTATAATTGTACTAAAGACACCAAAGGAAGAATAAAATTTATGATAAATTTAGGTTGTATGAATTTTTGATACAATATGTTTCATTTATGGTCATATAATCTCATGGGAGTGTATATCATTAGATCCATCAAACAGAAGGGCTACTAAGTGTTATCCCCAACTAACCATGGTTATTAAGATCCATTATTTTCATGGTTTATCTTGATATTAATGAAGGTTATTATATAATTTCATTCAACTATCAAATACACTCTCTAACATCCCAAAATTCCAAACTCAGTTATATTCTATAAATATTATTTTATGGGGATAAACAAATTAATAATATTTGTAGTCAGTTTCCTTAAAAAAATAATTTAAATTGTGTATTTTAATAAAAATGAGCATAAGTGTTCTTGCAAAAAAATTTAAAATTATTTTAATAGAATGAACTTTTTTATAGAATTTTTAAATTTTAATATATTTTTTATTTTTTAAAATGAATTTTAATAACAAAATTTATTTTTATCAAAAGATAAATAATTAAATTTAATTAAAATAAAAAATATATTTCAATTATACTAACTATAATAATAGTATTTAATACGAAATAATAAATACTAAACATTGAATATAATTAATTTCATTTTATTTTAGAAAATATGATATATATATATATATATATGAAATTATAATTACTAGTTTAAAATTATAAACATTGATTAGAATAATGTTTTATAAAATTATTAATATTATGAAATTTATTATAATTATATAATATAACTATTTTAATAACGTAATGAAATTATACCTATATAAATTTCATAGATTAGAATTTATTTTATTAAATTGATTAATTATAAAAATATGTAATTATTATATTCTGCTAAAACACTAATTGTATAAATAACAATTTGTTTTGTAGTAAAAAATGTATGTAGAGTGATTTTTTACTATTATAATTACAAAATAAAAAATGATAATTATAAGGACAAATTCATACAAATAAAGGGGAAAACGTGAGTCTAATGAAAGCATGAGTTAAACATATAATTAAATATCAAATTTAAGAGATAAATAATGATGTGAACGTTTCAAAAAAGAGAAAAAAATTTCAAAAGGGGATGCGCCTTTTGAATGTGGAATCGTGTTAGGGGCCCCTGATTTTGAGTAGAAGGTAAATCATGAATATGATTTCACGGGCCTCAATGGGTTTACATCTTCAAATCCGGAGAGGCCGAACACAATAGATAGGTCAAAGCTGATGCAGGGTATTCTGATTGCTATCACATTGGTCGAGTCGAACCCTGGTGAAGGACCTCATGTGATGATCGATCCTAGATGGAAGAGAACAGCCTCCTGTAGAATATTCTGAGCGACGTTAATGGAGTTCCGGGATGTTATGGTTTTGTTTTTCTAGATCTAAGGTAGTCTTTATATTTTAATTATTTAGATCTAAGTTATTTTGTTATTTCGTTTAAGTGTTTAGTTTTCGATGTTGTAACAACGATTTGAGTTGTCTTTGCCTTCTCTTTCATTTTCCGTAATCCATGTTTTTCCATTTTTCTGTATTTTGTTTATCAACAGTCCTTATTCCATGAATGTTCTTTTTTTGGATTATAAACATTAGGTATATTTTTCTGGTCTTCAAGCATCTAATACATCCTATTAAACCTCATTTTATATTACTTGTGTCAAATTTTCTATTTTTTAATGGTTTGAATCATCTATCAGAGTTAATTTTAAATTTCTTATATCATTGGTGTTTTGTTAGTACTGACATTCAATAAATTTATAATTAATCTGTAATCCAATATTGCACTACTAGCTTATGTATGTGTATACATATAGTTTCTTTGGATATAAAAACACTTTTATAAACATTTAGAGAGGGTGTGCATGTTGAGTCATGAAGCTTATTGTCTGTTAGTCCAGTTAGATGGAAGTCCAGTTAGAGGAGCGTATGTTCAAAACTATTTCTGCTCAACAAGGTCTCATGTTTTCATGTAAGGGGAAAAAATTCAAATAATTTTCAGTTTCATTGGATCATATCCAAACACGTTTAAGTTTTGAATATTATTCTCATTAGATTATACTAATGGTATTTCATATTCATTTTATCCCTTTCTTGCTAATTTTATTTTAATGGAATATTTGATTCTAAAATATATATTAGTAACATACATTAATATTAATATTTCTATTTACATAATTTTGCAGCAATTAACTATTTCCAATTTTATGATTCTTAATTTCTATATAATTAAAAGACATCATGTTTCATGCTTTCTATTTACTAATTGGTGACAACTATTTATTTTATGGAAAATTATATTACATTGTCTTAAAATTTTAATTTGTCAATACAAGTCAAATTCTTCCATTCTCAATTATAATTTTTTATTTTCAAAATTTAAAACTTATATATATTTTAATTTACAATTTATCAAGTATTAAATTCTATTTATATGATTCTTTTAAAATATTGTGTTTGTGAAAGTTTCATGTATAAACATAAGGAATCAATTAGTTTAATATGGGAAGTGAAAAATAATAATATTTTTAATGAAAATAATTAACAGACAATTATTATTTCAATATGTATAATAGTGAGTAATAATTTATAATTTATCATATGATGTCAATATATAAGTATAATTTTAAAATCTCATTTTGAGTGAGCAATTATGTTTACAAATTTGAATAAAATTTAAGTTATGGTCATAATCTTTAACCCATAAAATCACCCAATTTACCCAAATGAATACTAAGAAATGAGAAATTTTTATCTTATATATGATTTCCATTAATATTTATGTTTTCCATTTAATGTTATAAAATGAGGATATATTCCCATTTCTGGGAATTGTTCCAAGTAAAATAATATATAAACATAAATACATATATATCGATATACAAAACAATTATTACATGTTTTACATATAATGTTTCTCTAATAATTTCATGTATGTCACATTTATTCTTTAGGATTACTTGGCGAAGTAAAAAAATGAAATATGTGTATCTATACATATTTGTAAAACTATTTTCTAAATTTATAATTTAATTACTGATCATATATATTTATAGTATTTAGATTATAATCAAGGAAGAATTATTTGAATTATTAATTCATGTTGTGTTGTGAGATTAATTAGTTTATATGATTTCATATTCTGCATTAAATGAATATATTATGTTAATAAAATCCGTTCTTTAATAAATATTCCACAACATATGTAAATATAAAATTTGTAATTTGATGTCATATATACTGATGAATTTTATCATTTATTGATGTCTTGTTGAGATATGTATTTATTCCACAATGATGAATATTGTTAATTCAATGTCAAATATATATATATATATATATATATATATATATTAAATTGCTACATGTTTTGAATGAAAAAATACTGGAATATATTATTTTCAAATCCATACAGATTTATAGATACGCATATATATATATATATATAATGTGTAAAATGGGGATCTACATGTTATGTTTCTTATTGTCATGTTTCTAATAAAAAATAGTCATTACATGTCATCAACTTATATTAAAATTAAGGATTTGGAATCTACATATAGTCTTGGTCATGCGACAAGTGTTAAATCAACACATCACTCATTCATAATAAACTCATGGATTGAAATAAAGTTTCAAATATTATCAAGAAAATTGAACTAATCAATAATTTAAATGATTTATTTATAGTTTTTTGTGAGAAAAAAAATTAATTTTTGAAGATTATTTTGATAAGAAAATATTATATGTTCATTTCTTATTAACTGTGTATTTATTTCAATAATAATTTTATTGATGTATTACAAATAAAGACAATGATTTTATTTATTTGATTAATATTTTATGATATTATATGGATTAAACTTTTAAAAGTGGTATGGGACACATTGGATTGTTTAATGAATATGTACCTCAATAATTTATCAATGAGTGTATTTTAATATATGATTATGATTTAAATAAATTAGAGTAGTATGGGAAAATTTTATTTAAAAACATATTTGTATTAGATATATTAGGAATGAATTTATCTTATTATGTGATTTGTGAGGCTTTTTATATCCTCTCTATGAATCGGTTGGTCACATGAGGCGAACTATGGTCATAGCATGAGGTCGTGAAAGAATAATTATGTATAAACTTGGAATGAGGCCTTGACATAGTGGTTATGATGATTGTAATTATGCATTACCTCAATATATATCTAGTAACTGATAGACTATGTGGTTATTTGACTAGTAAAATTCCCATGGTTAGGTACATTTTTCTTATGTACAAATTATGAACATGTATTATTTCATGTGTAAATTTTCATCTGCACCACTAGTATGTTATGGTAATCTACATGTGACCATTATCTAGAATTAATTATCATATCCTGGAATTTTGTTTTTTAAAATTCATATTTCTATAACACAATATAAATATAGTTTTTAAATATTAAATTTAATTTTTCAGCAAAATATTCTCATATATTTTTTTAGAAACTCATGGGAAATGACAATGATATATCCAGACAAAGGTATTTTCTTTTTATGAAAATGATTTAAATGATGTATTTTTCATCATGTAAATATTTTAAAATGATTTATAAGTTGTTTCTAATCCCCTTACTAATCATTAAAAATCACTCACCCTACACTTAAAAAAATATTTTCATAATACAAATTGAAGTCCAAAGTTGGACACCATTGTTTTTGTGCATGGAGAAGAAAAGTTGGATTTTTTTTGTTTAATTTTTTTGCAACTCTGATCTTGTATATAATTTTCCCGAACCTAGACTGGTACAATATCCTCTATTTTTTAATTTTTTAAGTCTAATTAATTATAATTGGTATCAGAGGAATGGTCTAAAAATCTTTGATGATTAGATGTTATTTAGTCTAGAAGTTTAACTGTCCTAGTGTTTCATAATTATTGAGACGAAAATTTGGAATTCTTTTTTAGTCTGTTAAACTAAATTGTAAGGATGCAATTCTATTATGGTGAGAATAATGTAACATCCCAGAATTTCTAAAATATGGTTCATTGTATAAATAATATTTTTAGTGGATATAAAATTAATAATATTTTTAGTCGATTTCCATTGAAAAAACAATTTAAATTTTTTATTTTAATTAAATTGATCAAATCAATGCATATAGACCATTTTAAAATTATTCTATATCATTTCCTTTTTATGGAATTTTTTAATATTATTATATTTATTATTGTTTAAAAAATGAATTTCAATAAAAAAATTATTTTTATCAAAAGGGAAATAATTAAATTTTTATAAAATATATATATTACAATTATACTAACTTTGATAAAAGTATTTAATTTGATATAATATATTATACACATTGAATATAATTAATTTTGGTTTTAGTTTATAAAATATTATATATATATATATATATATATATGAAATTACAATTATTGCTTTTAAATAATAAAATTTGATTAGAATAATTTCTTATATAATTATTAACATAATGAATTTTGTTAGAATTATATAATATAAATATTTTAATAATGTATTGAAATTATAAATATATAAATGTTGTAGACTATAATATATTTTGTAAAATTTAAAAATTATAAACATATGTAACTATTATATTATGATAAAGTGCACATTATATTTATATTTTATATAAATAAATAGATTTTATTTATTTATAAAATGAAATATATAAATATATATATTTAAAAATTTAAAAAAAATATATATAAAAACCAATTTATTTATAAAACATTACCTGTATATAAATATTCAAAAAAAATTGTACTAAAAAATGGAATGAATAGTGATTGTGTACTATTATAATTATGAAATAATAAATTAATGATAATTGTAATGAAAACATCATATAAATAAATGGAAACATGAGTCCAATACAATCATGAGTCAAAAATATAACAACAAAAAAAATTTTATATATAAAAAATATGATAAATGTTTTTTTAAGAGAGAAAATCAATTGTCAAAAGGGGATGCTCTATTTGAATAGGGAATCGGGATTGAGTTCTGTCATTTTTGGTAGAAGGAAAATTAGGAATAGGGTTTCGTAGTCCTTTAGGGGTTCACATCCTAGAATCCAAAGAAGTCATACATGGTTGATAGGTCAAGGTTGAGGTCGGTAGTTCTGATCGTTGTCATAGTGGTCGACTCGAATGGTGAAAGACCTCGTGTGATGTTCAATCTAAAATAGAGAAGAACAATCACTTATTGGATGGTCTGAGAAGCACCACTATAGTTCTAAGGTGTTAGGGTTTTGTTTTTCCAGGTCAAATGTAGGCATTATTTTTAATTACTTTGGATAAATTTTAGGTTTTTCCTTTATTTAGGTGTACATTTTTCTACTCTATAACATCGATTTTTGTTGTTGTTGTATTCTCTATCAATTTTCTATCATTGTTTTTTATCTGTAGTCCTTGGTCCGTGAATGTTTTACTTTTGGATTATAAATAGTCGGTATATTTGTTTGGACTACACACATGCACATCATCCTATTAAACATCATTTTATATTACTTATGACAAATTTTCTATTTTTTATGGTTTTAATCAATTATGAGAGTTAATTTTCAATTTCCTCCATCATTGTTGTTTTGTTGGTACTAACATTATATCCAATTATATATAATATATAAACTAGGATTGCACTGCAAGATTATGTAGTTGTACGCAGATAGTGTTTTGGCTATAAAAACAGTTTTGTAAACCATTAAAGAGGGTTTGTGTGTCGAGGGCTACAATTTATGGTATGTTAGTCCTATTGCATTAGAGTTCTGTTTGATTAGAGTATGCACCAAATGGTTGTTTCTCAAGAGGGTCTCCTATTTATGTTTTAGGAAAGGGAAAATATTTTTGAAAAAAAAATTCTATTTTTTTTTTCAAATCCAAAAAAATTACTTTTGAATATTATTCTGATAAAATTATACTGAAGGGAATTCTTATTCATTTTATCCCTTTCGGGGATATTTTATTTTAGTATAATTTTTTCTTCTATAAAATATATTAGTAAAATACTCATATGTTATGATTTCTATTCACATATTATTGCAGCAATTAACAATTTCCAATTTTATGGTTCTTAATTTTAAAATAATTAAGAGACATCATGTGTCATTCATTCAATTTACTAATTTAAAAAATATATTTATTTTATAGTGAAATAACTTTACCTAGCTTTAAAAAGTTAATTAGACAATTCAGGTCAAATTATGTCATTCTCAATTAAAATGTTTTATTATCAATTCAATACTCTTATAAACAATTCAATTTATAAATTATCATTTTATAATTGTTATTTTTATGATACTATTAAAAAATTTATGTTTTAGAAATTTGTGTGTTTAAACATAATGAATCGATTGGTTTAATAAATAAAGTGAAATATTATTATTTTAACAAATGATATAATTAACGGCCAAGTATTACTTCAAAATTTATTATAGTGAGTAATTAATTGTGATTTGTGTTATATTTTCAATATGTAATAATAATTTTAAACTATAATTTCGAGTGAGAAAGTATGTGTATAAATATGACTAACATTTAAGATATGGTCATAATCTTTAACCCAAGAAATCACCCAATTTACCCAGATTAATATTAAGAAATGAAAAATTGTTTTCTTATAAATGATTTTATTTAATTTTTCTGTGTGACTTGAAAATTTATATGATGTGGTTATATTCCCATTTCATGAAATTGATTCAAGTAAAATTATATATACATATATATATATATCGACATATAAAATAATTGTTAAATGTTTTACATAAAATGTTTCTCTAATAATTTAATGTGAGTCCCATTTATTCATTATTATTACTTAAACAAGAAAAAAGTTCTATATATGTATCTATACATCTTCGTAAAACAATTTTCTAAAATTATAAATGAATGAGGGATTATATATATCAATATTATTTACATTATAATCTTGGAGGGCTTATTTTAATTATTAATTAATATTGTGTAGTGAGCTTAATTATTTTCTATGATTGGTTATTCTTTGTTAAATGAATATATTATGTTAATAAAAATTATGTTTTAATAAATCTTCCACAACATATGTTAATATAAAATTTGTAATTTTATATTACATCTATTAATGAGTTTTCTCATTTATCAATATTTTATTTAAACATCTGTTTATTCTTCATTGATTAACATTGTAAAATAAAAGTTAATTATATATATAGGTATATGTATATGTATATATATTGACATATTATATTATTACATGTTTTTAATGAAACAAATATGGTATAAAATTATTTTAAAATCTATAAGGATATATATATATATATATTAAGGATAAAATGTTGATTGACATGTTATGTTTCTTATAACCATGTTTTTATAAAAAAAATGTGTATACCATGTTATTATGTTATATTAAAATAACCGATGTCGAATCTATGTAAAATAATGTTCATGCATCAGGAATAACATCGACACATCATTCATTAATAATAAACATATGATTTTAGATAAATTTTATATGATTATAATTAACATGGATATCATCAAGAATTGAAATTTTTTATTCATAATTTAATGTGTGAAACATATTTATTTATTGTGAAAGATTTTTTTGAGAAGAAAAAACTATATGCCCAATTTTCTAAATGTGAATTTATTTCATTACTCATTTTATTGATATCTTAAAAATAAAGATAATTATTTCGTGTGTGTAGTTAATCTTTTTTATGTTAGTATATAGAATAATATTTTCAAAGTGAAGAGGTACATTTTGGATTGTTTAAAGAATATGGACCTCAATAATTTTTCAAAGAATTTATTTTCATCTATGATTAAGAATTAAATAAATAAAAGTAGTATGAGACACTTTGATTTAAAGATATATTTTTATTAGATATATGATTAATGCATTGGCCTCATTAGTTGATTGGTGAGGCCCATTATAGCGTCTCCATGAATCAGTTTGTCTCATGAGACAAACTATGGTATTGGAATGAGATATTGATAGAATAATTATGTATATTCTTAGAACGAGGCCTTGATAGAGTGGTTATAATGTCTGACAGTATGAATTCGCTCAATATGTAACCGGTAACTGATATATCATGTGGTGATTCGAATATTAGAATACCCTTGGTTATGAACCTTTGTCTTATGTACAAATTCTGAACAAATATTATTTCATGAGAAAATTTGAATATGCACCACTAGATTGTTATGGATAATCCATGTGTGAAAATTATCTAGATTTAATTGGAATATCATGAATTGTTTTTAAAGTATATGATTATTTTTTATAAGACATTATAATTGTAGTTTTTAAATATGTATAGTAATTTTTGACAAAAAATATCTCTTAAAAATGTTTTTAGTAACACTCGAGAAATGATGATGACATGTCATGAAAATAGAATTTTTTTAAGAAAATGATTTAACGGTTGTTTTTTGCTTCATGTAAATATTTTAAATTGATTTATTAATTTTTTCTAACGCCCTTCAAAATCACATAAAATTTCTTACCCTACGTTTCAAAAATATTTTTACAGGTCACATTGAAGTCCAAAGATTAATGCCATCATTTTTTCATACGCGGAATCGAATTTGTATTTTTTGTTCGTTTAACTTTATTGAAAATATAATCTTGTATCTAATCCTTCGGAACCTATACTAGTAAATGGACCTCTATTGTGAAATGTTTAAGGATGATTACTTATACACTCATGAGGATAGGTTAAATGGGATCCAAGTTTAGAGGATAGATTAATTTGATAAAACATTCACAGAAATAAAGATATTATTAGTCAGCACACCTATGGATACAATACCATATATTGAATTAGGGTTTTTAATTCGTATTGATTCAACTAAGAATGTATTGGGATGTGTTCATATTCAGAGTGAATTAGATGTAGCTTATTCCAGAAAGAAGTTGAATGTTCATGATCAAAATTGCCCCACTATTAATTTGGAGTTAGCTATAGTAATTCATGAATTAATGATATGAAAGCATTGTTTTTTTAGGGAAAAGTTTGATTTATATATACTGATCACAAAAGTATAAAATATATATTCACATATAATGTGTTTAATGTGATGCAAATAATATTGTTAGAGCTGATTCAATATTATAAATACTGAATAAATTACCACACTGAGAAAGAGAAGAAGTTGGATAATACCATGATTTAAAAGGCTCATCCTACCATATCAATGGAGTATATAAAAAATATACAATATTTTTATACATTGAATGGTTGAATATGGAAATTATAAATGAATAGAAGAAATCATATCATTATTAATTGATTCTTCACCCATCGATCCAAGTAAATATTAAAGAGGCATAGAAGGAAGATGTATATTTTAAATGGAATGTTATTAAGGTTATTGGGTATAAAATTGATCATAGTGGAATGATTTGTTTTGAGAAAAATATATGTTTTCTTTCCATGACATATTTTAAGAATGAATTTTTATAGTAATCACATAATTATTCCTTATCAATTCTTTTAGTAATTATGAAGATGCATTGAGATTTAAAATAGTATTTCTTGTTGTTTTCCACGAAGAAAGAAATTATAGAATTTATATATTGGTGCTTGGTATGTCAAAAAGATAAGGATGATAGATGAAAATAATATGGGATGTCAGATCGATTACCCAAATGAGAATGGAAATGGGAAACAACACCATTAATTTTATCATTGGACTCCCTAAAATGTATAAAGGGAATAATGGTATATAGTTTGTAGTCGGTCACATTAAAATGTTAGTATACTTCATCGCAATTAAATAATAACTCTATATGAATCAGCTTACCAAAATACACATTGAGTAAGTGGTATGATTTCTTGGATTAATACATTCATCTATATCTAATTGGGTCTAAGGATTACCTCGATGTTCTGGAAAGGTCTTTATCAAGATGTTGATACAGTGTTGAGTTTCAACATTGTAAATCATCCTTAGACAGATGGTTAGTATGAGAGAAATATTCCAACCCTATAGGATATGTAAAACTATTTTTCTATGTATTTGAATGGTTTTAGGGGTTGATACCTTCCCATAGTTTAGTTTTCATACAATAATAGATTTCACTCAAGAATTCAGATGGATCCTTATGATGAACTCAATGGAAGAAGTGTAGTGCTCTATTATTATATAATTACGTCTTAGAAATAAATCTATAGGGACCTGATGTGGATGAATAAATAGTATAGAAGGTATGGTCAGTTCAATATCACATCATGTAATTTTACAGTCAATTGAAAATTTATACTGATAATCAATGGAATGATATATAATTTGAATTAAGTAATAAGGTATTTATAATAATCTCTCTATGGATAAGTTTATTGATATTGGGAAATAATTGAAAACAAAGACCTAGTAATATTGGTCTCTTTAAAATTATTGATCTATTGGGATAATAACCAATCAATTTGGGCCTCTACCAAAACTATCTCAAGTTCATTACATAATCTATATATATCTTCTAAGGAAGTACATACTAGATCATTAAAATATACTAAACACATATTTCATCCAACAAGATAATGATATTTCTTTATGAGAAATTTCATATGATGATTCTGGATCATGTTGAGATTATTATATGAAAGAACACCACTCACATGGTCTTTATGTGTGTGAAACCACTAGTTTGAGGATGTCACGTGGGAACCTGTGGATGAAATGATTCATAATTATCTATAGTAGTTTTTAACAAAGTGATGGAATTTTTATGTATGAATTCATTTTAATTGGGTTATAATGTAATAGTTTTATTTCTAATAAAAATATATATTTCAAATAAAATATATTTTTTTATAGCTTGCATTACAAACATCATCATGTTGTAATGAATTGTGAAAAAATATAAATATACTTATTTGAAAAAGATTATTATTAACTAAAAATTAAACTTTCCGGAATTAATTAGAATATAATAATTTTAAAATTCCTATTTAATGGTTATATATATAAACATTATAGAAAAGTACTATTTTTTGAAATTTCATTAAATGTTTTAAAATACTATTTTCTAAAAAAAATTCAATTTTCGTTTAGTGAAAAATAATAAAATAAAATATTCAATATTTTATAACAAACCTCATAAAATAAACATCATTTTTTAAAAATTCATGTCATTTTTAGCTTATTGTGAATTTTTTAAATTTTTCTAAAGAGATTAATTTTTCACTGAATAGTGATAAATAATTGGTGTCCATTAAAAACATACTTTTCATTAAGAAGTTTATATGGTAATTTTTTTAAAATATATATTGATGTAAAATTAGTTCAATTATATATCTATTAGTCAAATTCTGTTATTATAATCAAATTTATATAGTGTTTTGATTGAAACATTGTTTAATATTTTGACTATTTTTTCTTTAGAAAACTACTTTCTCTTCAGAACTATGGGATTAATTTTTAATTAAATTTTTTCACATAGGTGAATTGAATTTTGAAAAAATTATTTTATATTTTGAATGATCATAGTCTATATTATCTTATATACTAATCTTAATTATTTATGGTAACGAATTGTAAAAATGGTAAAAATTATTTACCATAGTTATGGTTAAAATGGGTTTATAAGGGGGTTAATCTATGAAGATAATGGTTACAATGAATATAAAACTTGTATTGGATTTCAATATTTGAATATTATTCTTCATATGTTCTAATTGATGCTCATTGGGTCATTTTTCTTTTAAAATCCATTATTATTTTGGATCCTTTTAAGAAATATCCATGTGGTTTCAAGTGGGTTCCTCCCCCTATAAAAGGCCACAAAACCCCTTATGAAATTAACACCTCTAATTATTTAGAGTTACTCAAAACCCTTCAAAAATCCACCCACAAAATCCTTATCCTTTTTCTATATCTTATGGTCCTACAATAAGACCATTATTTGGGTCCTTAATAAGATATCCAACAGATGACTTCTAAGTGATGGTATTTGGATTCACTAAGGTCCTTTTTTATTTCTAATTTTATATCATAAATTATTAATAAAAATGAAAATTTTATAATCCTAGTATCTAAAATATAATTTTATTTTATTTTTTTAATTTAATGACCTATATCAATCTTTACTTCTATAAAATGAAAAAAAGGTCTTGATCATGTGTACTAATAAATAACATCTCATAAATTGATGTAGTTTGTTTTCCAAGAGCACCATTCAAGGATAGATTAAATGTTGGTTTTAACATATTTATATGATATTTTTTAAATTAATATACTTATCTAATTATTATATCATAGATTCATGATTACTTTCTATTCTATGGGGGATAATATAATGCTTACCTTGTGTATCAAAGACTACCACATCACGAAACAATGTGACTCGATTTATCTTATGCCTTAAATGTAAGGTAATATGAACAAATTAAATTATTATAAATGATATATAATACATTATTATTAATATTTAATGTTAATATATTATTTACCTTTAATTATATCAATCTTCTAAGAAAACGGAAACATCATTCATGCATACATATGACTTACCATCTCCATGAACGGTGTATTTCATTTTAACTGTCTAACTCTTATTAATTACAATGAAAAAATATTTACTAAAAATATATGATATTAATTTAATATTCAATAATATTGATATTTTTAAACCATTATCAATGTAATAGGTGAAAAAATTACACATCAAAACATAATCAAAAAATAATGTATTCATTGCGTGAAATAAGACATTAACATGGAGTTATTAAATAATGTGTAACACTATAGCATAAAAAATCATATATAGTTTGATATATATAAGTACAGTCCTATAATAGATGTATATTAAAATTATTTACAATCTACATTATGATAGAACATGTGTGATGGAAGTTGAGACTTATAGTAGGGGATTTATGTCTTACTTTTTACTTTGGTGAGACCCATGCCATATTCACTATTATTTATTTTATGTGGGGTATATACATCCCATTAAAGTTATTTTACTATACTTATAATGAAAGTTATTTTTATTTAGATATATATATTCTAGTACATCTCTTTATAGGGGATTATAATTCAAATATACCGATGTGGTCAATGTTTGAGGATATAATTTCATCATTTATCTGGATTGTTTATGATTATGTATCTAAATATAAAATCTTATGATCCAACACTCATTAAATTGTAGAATTTATTATAGTATGGTAATGTAATGGGATTAAATTTTTTCCCACCATTTTCCTTTATCTTTGTATTAAATATTACAAAATAATTTTTAATGAAAAATAACCATTATTTATCTTTTTTTTCAAAAAACAGATTTGCTTCCGAAACCATTATTTCTAAAAATACTTAAAAAATGTTTTCACATTATCCATATGATTTATTGAATTCATTTTACTCATGTTTGAGATCTATAAAAAATTTAAAATTAATCTTCATTTAATATTCCAAATAATTCCCATTTGGATTCTTTTAGAAATGTGATAGGAATCTTTGTTTTAAAGAGTATTCCATGAAAAAAATTATTAAACTTTATGAAAAATTATTATTTTTAAGATTCCATTATAATCTTCCAAGGTTATTTTCAAATTAAATTGTTTTGAAAAAAAATTATCAATTTTTTTTGAATCATAATGTTTATTTTCCTTAAGAAATGTTGTAAATGATCATTAAAAATCATTTTCAAGCTAAGATGACATCATTTAATGTTATCTATGCATTATTGGTGACAAGATTTAGAGATAACATTATTATTATTTATCTTAATGGTATGTGTTTGTGATGTCCATATTTTTATGAAAACCATTTTTCTTCCATGGATTATGCCATGAGTAAATACTAATGAATCCATACTCTTTTCATATATTATACTATGAAGATATGATAAAATAATTATAAAATCTATTTTTCCCACGTGTAATGATGTGCTAATGTTTTTTTGAACTTAATTTCAATTCATGAGTAATCATATGATGAATTGTATTTCATATTATTTAACACATAATTATAATTTTCATTTTATGATGACTAGGACCGGTATCTCCCTCAAATGCAATGGGTAAATATTTATATCTCATGAGATATATAATATTGGAATGGGGAGTGAAACTTGTTTAATAAGGGACTTTTTCCACAATGATGGTCTTGGGAGTGAACCTTGAATACTATGTTGGCTTATCATGTTAACCCATTCAAATATCATAGCCTTAGAAGTGATCCTTGAAAACTATGGAACTGATTGTCTTTTCTTTACTATATTCCAAAATTTAAGGTCTTATTACAATTTTCTAATCTCATTTATAATGTTATTCTATTTCCTTATAATTAATATCTTATGGAATGAAAATCATTATTCATTAAATAAAGATTTTGAACTTTGATATAGTGGGAATGGTTTTCATATGTAATGCTCATGTTATTATACAGTTATTATAATGCTATACGTATTTATCTCCCTTGATTCCAATTACCTATCATGTAAGATCTTCCTTTTTTATTTTTAATTTCCTAGACTTATAATAAAATTTATTATGTATGGTATTTCTAATAATGGTTCTAGTTATTAATAACATAATGGGATATGATGTAGTTCACATATAAACTAGTTCTTTATGTTTCAATGTTTCTAAAAGAACTATACATTCTGATCCACATGCATGAGCTTGCGTAAAGTAATAAATATTTATATAAATGATGAAATATCTATGTATAAACAATTTTGGTCACTATATGGATGATATGTGGGTTATTTTGGAGACCTACATTGTGATATTAGGGTATGTCTTAGGCAAGATGTTGGCTCTATGATTTCCAAAATAATTTTTTTTCTAATATAGGTATTTTCCATTGGGAATACCCTTAGTAGATCGATTGGCCCATGTTGGAGGTCGATGATATTTTTTCCCACTTTAGGATCCATCAACTATTTTACATGATTATCTTTGAGACATACCTGGTACTATTGTGGTTCATCTCATATAGTATGTAGCATACAATTTTTTCTTCATTAGGATCCACTTATGGGATATTTGATTATAAATGGGGCATTTCACTACGTATATTTTTTTATTTATGTTAGAAGTTGGAACAACTATTGTAACGTCCTGGATCTAGGTGCCACCAAAAAGTGCCTCGAACCTGGTTGGTTATATAACCTCAAGCGCATTTCTCTAAATGTCAGAGGCTGCCAACTAGAAGCGAGGGAACAAGTAAGTTAATGGGAAAACTATTACCTCATTGGTAGAGTATACATAATTTAATACAACTAGTAAACAATATTAGAAGTAGTAATACCATACAACAAAAGTAAACAATGGAATACTGATTGTAATAAAACCACTGAAGAATGTATATAATTGATGCATGTCACATGTATCTAGGAAAGCATCGAAATAAGTCACAATTCATGAAATAAAATACAGAAACCAAATTATAGAAAGAATTTAAACTCCAACAGCATCCCAAGCCTCATCTTGGTCCCATGCTCTCCAGCTCCTATAGTAATAGAGCACCCGATTAAGAAGTGTTCTTTCCCTTATCTGTACCTACAGCCATATAATTTGTTTTGGTTGAAAGCATTTTCCAAATAAGGTAAGAGATTAATCCCCATAGGAAACCAAAAAAATATCTATGCCTAACTATCAGTGAATATATATAGCAGGTAATAGGAAAAATGATGAAATAAACTATGAATTACTCATAAGTAAACAATCCTATTGTTTTCAATTACATTAATTTATGTTCTAATTAATCCTCTAAATCATGTGATCTCAGGATCTAGCCTAATATCTTTATCCCGGTGTGGAATAGTAACAAACCAATTTCTTAGAAGACCATCTAAATAATCAAGTAAGACTGAGTCCATGTTTGTGGTTTGGCTTGGCAAACTTTTCATAATCATTCAATTATTGAAAAACAACCCTCTAGGAAAGCTCTCACAGACTAACCCCTTTTTCCTTACATAGCATCAATAAATTTACAAATGACCACCGGGTCAGCTTTCACGGTCAAAACCTCTGGGTCAAAATGGCATCAATAAATTATAAATGGCCACCTGGGTAGCTCTCATGGTCAATAGCCATGGGTCAACATAGGATCAATAAATTATAAATGAAATCCAAGGTAACTCTTAAGGTCAATACCCCATGTTAAATAATCTACACCGAGGCTCTCACAATACTATGTAAATAATGTGGAAGTCCCCACAGTCTTCCTGGTCCAAGGCTCTCATGGTATGTTTGGAAAACAGTGCGCATATTATATCAAAGCAACTCATCTAATCGTAGACAATTTTATAGATAATTGATCACAATCATATCACATGCATTTCATATAATCAATCAAACTCCATCCTATTCAACCATGGAATGGAAAAAATGTAGCCCTAACAAGAATTATAGACCACTCAGCCATAAATGGTTAAACAAGGGAAACACACCCATAACGATTCTCATAACAAAGCCACTAACCTTACGCATAAGAAACACCCTTTATCAATCAATCAAACCATAGCAAGTAAATAACAATGTTAAATTCTAAATCAACAATTGCCCAAACATGGGTATGCGGAACATTTAGTATATATAATCTAAATACGAACCATGAAAGGTACAAACCACCAACCTCGATGTCTTACGATCGATATACTTGAATGTAGGTCGCTTAATAATCCTATAATGGTGTATATATTCAAATATTTGGAAAACACCCAAACATGAATAAATAATAAGATATGAGGAATCTGTAAGGAAGGCTCTAGAGAAATTGAGAACACATCGGTGGGATTCCAATGCTCTTAATGGCGTCTCAATCGAATCTCGGACGGTGATTCAGGAGGGTTTAAGAGTTCATCGGCCCTTACGTTGTGCTCCTGTATGAACCAATTCCCAAAGAATATGTTTCCGAAGATGAGACACAACCCCACTTCGATTAATCAAACAAAAATAAAAGTACAGGTTGTGTTCATTAATAGTGTACACCGTTTATTAGCCTCAATTTGACCCCAACATATGTGGTCTTCCAGGTCACCAAACTACCATATATTCATCCTTTACATGGCCATAACATGGTTGCATGAAGAAAAACATGTACACGGTGTGTACTCAAGAGTACACAACATGTAATTATAAAACACCCAATTTCATCTGTTTTCCTCAGAAATAACCTGAATTAAAGATCCATGCATGAAATGAATATCTGGGTTCTTAAAAACATCCCCAATAAAGTAATTCTTCCCCAAATTTTCCCTCCAAGGGTGGTGAAGAAGATTTTGAAAACAACTTTGGCCACTGCGATCATAGGTCATCCTCCCTCTCCCAAGTATTTTCTTGTACTCACACGTGCTTCTATAGCACCCATACCATTGGAATAGACTGTCTACAAAGAACCTTCATACTGAAATCCCCAATCTGAATAGGGTTCTCCTTCAAGGATGCATCGACCTCTACCTCAAGCTCCTTGGGTTAAAAAACATGAGACAGGACTGAAATGTAATGTCGTAGCTGGGAAACATGAAAGAATTCATGCATAGCTTGATACCTCTTAGATAATAGAAAAAGATATGAAATCGGCCTGACAATCTTTAAATCCTCAAATGGCTCGATGTACCATGGTGAAAGCTTCCCCTATATCTTAATCCTCATGTGTCCCATCCACGATGTGACACAAAAAAACATGATCTCCGACCTTGAACTCCAGTGGTCGTCTCCGTCGACCTAGTTGAGTTTCCTACTGAGATTGTGTAGTAGCCATCCACTTCTAAATAATGTCAACAAACTCAGTGGTCTCTTATACAAGATGAGCTCCCAAAATAGCTACATCTTATGCCTCCAACCAACATAGGGGTGATCGGCATATCCTACTTTACAATGCCTCAAAAGGATACATCTGAATCATTTCCTAAAAACTATTATTGTAGAGAAATTGCACTGTATGTATCTATCTCTACCATGATCCCCTAATATCCAGGATGCATGCATGAAGCATGTCCTCCAAAACCTAAATCGTACAATCGGACCAGACATCTGTCTACAGATGGTAAGATGTACATTGAAGTAAATATGTACCCAAATCCCTCTACAGTCCCTACCGACCATGAGAAGTAAACCAAGTGCCCCTTTATTAAATGATAGAGTGCAGAACCCCATAAAAATATACAATACCACAGATCTAAAACAATCAAATATCATCAACAATGAAGTTTTCCTTGATTACCAAGAATTGGGTAACCTTCGTGAGTCTTTCAAAAACAACCCATATAACATTATTTATTTTGGGAGGCCTTGGTAAACTAGCCATGAAATCCATCATGACATTATTCCACTTCCACTTAGGAATGGGTAACTATTAAAAACGTTTTTCCAGTAATTGATGGTACGTCGTCACCTCTTGATAGGTAGAACATCTCATGAAAACCCTAGTTAAATCCCTCTTAATGCCTTGCCACTAATACTGACGATGTAAAATCACAATACATTTTGGTGAAACCATGATGAACTACCCATACTTTGGAATGAAAATCTCACCACAGCTCCTCGTGTATGTCTTCTGACACCCATACACACCCATGAAAATGAAAAACCTCATCCTCGCCTATGGTACAACTATGAGGAGGGCCCTCGCATGACACACTCTCCCGCAAGACTACGCCTTCAGAATCTAAAAGCCTCATCATTCGCAGTCGATCCAATATAGTATAAGAAATGAATATAGAAGAAAGGGACATATCCCCACGTCAGCTGTTCACCACTAAATGCATCTCAGAGAATATAGCCATAATTTTCCACTCACTTCTGGCCTCATGAAATGCATGTATCTGATTTTTCCTCCTTAACACATCATCTACTGCGTTGCATTTCCCATAAGTGTAAGAAAGCTATTATTCAAAAGACTGAAGGTACTCAACACACCTTCACTATCTAAAAATATAGATCTCATGGGTAAAGATATACTTGTGGTTTTCTTGGTTAGTTTACTCCACAAAAATCTCTCAAAAAATATAATTTCTCGAACAACATAAAACATGAACAACTATAGCTAACTCAAGATTGTGTCTCGGGTAAATCCTCTCATGTGTCCTCAACTGCCAAAACTCATACACAATGACTCCTCCCCCTACATAAGAACTACTCCCAACCTGATAACTGATGCATCGTAGAATATAGTGTAACTCTTTCCCGTATCTAGCTAAAATAGTATCAGTGATGAAGTCAATCTCCCCTGGAGCTCTTGAAAGGCTTAATCATAAGAATATTTCTGCAGGTACTTCACACCCTTCTTATTCAGGCCCATCAATGGCCTTATTAATCATGAAAAGTCAAGTATAATGATTCTATTTTAACCATACTGCCACCAAAAACATTGTACTTCAAATATGATCTTCTTCTGCTCCTAGTAAAATACTACTCTCACTTTATCTAAGTCCACTAATACTCATGTATCTATCATTACATGACCCATGAAGTGAATCTGGTCCATCCAAAAATTGCATTTTTAAGAGCATAACATATAACTGATTTTATATTAGTGTACTCAATATGAGTGTCTTGGTCATGTCAAGTGTGAGAGTACATCATGATATTGTTCACAAAGACTACCACAAAAGAATCCATGTAAGGATGTAACACTCAGTTCATGAGTTCCTTGAATAATGGTGGCACATTCGTGAGACCGAACTACATAACCAAATACTCTTATAGACCATACCTTCTCTAAAAGGATGTAAGTGGAATATGTAATGGTATAACGCACAGCTGATGATATTTTGATATCAAGTTACTTTTCGAGAACTCTCGGGCTCCTAAAATATGATAAAATAGATCATAAAACCTTGAAAAGGGATATCGGTTCTTGGTCGTTAACTAGCTAAGATTGTGATAATCCACATAATGTTTGAAGGTACCATCCTTATTCACAAAAGGATAGGTGACCACCAAAGAGAAGTGATGGGTATAATGAAACCCTTTTCCTGAAACTCCTCTAACTGCTTCTTGAGCTCCTATAACTCTGGTGTAGCCATCCTAAAAGGAGTAATGGACACCAGTCCCACTCCTGGAACAAGCTCAAAATAGAAATATACCTCTCACTCCATAGGTAAACGTAAAAAGTCATCTGGAATGAAATCTCATAATTGATCGACCACTGGAGGAGGTTCCATCTATAAAGTCCCCTAGTCATATAGATTTATACTATCAACATGGGATATGATTCCTCCAATCCCAAGATGCTCAGGTCCATCTCTACTCGAATTGACATCCCATTCACCCTTGTGTAAAAAATGCCCACCCTTGGGTGACATGAAACACACCCTATGGTGATAGCAGTAAACAAACGCTTGAAGGGTTACCAACCAGTCCATTCCTAGAATGGCATCGAAACCCATCATTTTTTGGACATCGAGGTACCATAAAAAGTAACACCCACAAACCATAAAAGAGAACACCTTGAACTGACATACACTAGTCGTACTAATCCCCAAACAAGTGTCTAACATCATAACATCATTAGACGTAAAGATACAGAGCCCAAGGCTCTCCAAAATGGAAACATATATAAAACTATGGGAAGCCCCAGTATTGAAAAGAGAAGAAGCTAAAACTGATGCATAAAGAATCATACCTAGAACCATAGAGGGTCCTAGATCTTACTTTTTATGGGTATGTTACATCACAATTTTCTATGTTTAATCATGTCCCTGTGACCCTTCCCATCTACCTTGATCAGATCCACCCTGATGTCACTAGAAACATATCGCATGGATACCACATCCACAACCACCTCCTTGGCCTAAATGACCTGAAAAACTACAGTTACTTGACTGATGAGAAGCCAGTGGTTCTGGTCTTGAACATGGAGTAATAGCATATCCCCTCTAACTATTGACTAGTTAGAAAAAACAGAAAAGATGATGAATATGACCTATCATTAAACAAAATTGTAACTCAATTGGTTATCTCGGTCACTGATGTCTCGTGTTCTCACTCATCTCCCATGATTTTCACCTCACCTAGCTACCTGAAGATGCATCCCTAGTACTGGAATTGCCACGCAAAGGCTCTATATGGCATTTCCTACTATCAAATGAAGGAGTACCAACCCGGGATACTGAACCACACTAGCTCATAGATCCCAAATCCCTTAGATTGAGCTCAGTAATTATTTCTTGATTTATATAGAATTCACCAAAGTCATCCTAAAATCATTCAACTGCATTCTGATGTCGTAGTAGAGACCATCCTCAAAATTGCATATCTAGTGATAAATTGTCACATCCCAAAACATGTGAAAAGTGTTGAAGCTCTGTAAAATGAGAGAGTAATCCATCACTAAAAGAGCTGCATTCACCAAATGCATGAAGTCCTAGGCTTAGTCATCCCTCAACATCTCAGGGTAGAAGTAATAATAGAAGGTCCTCTGAAACTCTTCCAAATCCATGTCCCGATAACGTCCCGCATGTGAGATAACATCCCACTATATATTGGTAGAATAAAGTAGCATGTTTGTCGCAAGCTTCACTCTCCTCTCTGGAGGTGTCTCCAAATGCTAGAAGATAGATATCATGGCCTCTAACCAGGACTCTGTATCCTATGGGCCACTATCCCTTTAAAATGTGGGAGGATTCTACTGTTGTAATAGCCTAGTCAACTCTACCATAGTTAGGGCAGGATGTGGTGATCCTGAGAAAGTATGCCCAATCCTCATAAAGACTTCATGTAACTATGTATTAGCACCAATATATGGTATAACAGTTGATGCCAAGACAGTCACGACGAGAGGATCTGCTGGTAGTCCCTAATCTACCATTTCTAGTGTCTGATCATCACACTGTACTTGTAGTACAACCAGAGGATGTCTCAGGGGAATCACTCTACAAGGTCAAGCACACACCTCAGTTCATGGTCATCAATGACTGAAGCTTTTAAGATAAATAATTGATCAAGAGAAGGTAAAAAATATTGTTTGATAAGAGAGGATGATAGGGAATGTAGAACCACTACACGGCTTGTTCCCTTAAGCCTCAACATGGGAATGTACCTCTACCAACCTGGTCATGTGACACCCCATACACACGGTGAGTTCCTCATGAGTCATAGTGTCTACATGAATACCCCCTCCTACCCAGGTACTTCATACAACATAGTTTTGATGGTGTAACACTACACGGCGTGTTCACCCTAGACATGGTGTGTACCACAAATATATCATACACCTTTGTCATTAGTCACATGGTCGAATACACGGTCGATTACTGTAAGGAGTGTACTCGTAATACATTGTTTGTTCTACCAAAATTTTACCATCCCCATGTCTCTACTCACATAGTCAGTCACAGGGTTAACAAATACATGGTGTGTACATACAATACACTATGTGTACTTAAGAAAAGTCAGTTCTCCCAGAACAGAAGAACACATGGTGTGTGTTCATAACATCACACCCTGTGTTTTCTGTATTTACAGATATTAAGCCTTCTAAACGACTCCATAACCCTTAAAAACATAAAATTATGTCCAAGGCATGACAAATTCAAAACTGTGGAAGCCTATACTCCACACAAATCAATGTTTCACATCCATATTCATATCATAACTTTAAAGAATTAAATTAATGTTTAAACATTATCCCCAAAATTTTGATCCCCACAATTTTGATCCAAGAGAGCCCATAACACCTTATAAACCAATGTTTTGTGTCTACAGAAATGAAACATTACATATAACAATACCGTATCAAAATAGTAGGTCCACTATCCTAGCATCTATCACAACAACATGCAAATCTATCCCAATATCTAGCACAACAACATGCAAATAGTAGTTATCCCAAAATGGAAAGAAAAGAATGCATGAAATGTGATCTCTAGAAAGGGAATATATGATGCATGAGATATAATTCCCTCATCTCATCGTGTTGAAATAGAAGTATAACAAAAATGATATCAATTATAACAGTACAATACATGTGTATCACCCAATGGTGAAATCAAATCAGATTTAACAATATGAAAACAAAAAAATGAAATATTCGAGGTAACATGGATTTTCCCTATACACAGGTTAGCTACTCCAAAACACAGCTTGTTACGAACTACATATTCCTTCCTATCCCAATCCATTGGCTCCAAATAGTAAGTCATAGAATAATAAAAACCCTTCTCTGATATAACTTTGCAACGTCCAGGATCTTCGTTCCACCCAAAACTCTCCTGAACTCAGTTGGTCAAATAACCCTTAGCACATTTCCCCACACCCAATAGGATGTCAACTAGAAGAGAGGTCCAAGGTATGGTAATGGGGAAACAATCCCTTCATTGTTAAAGTATACATAGAAGAAAACAATTAGTAAATAGTAGTGGAAGGAGTAATACCATACAACATAAGTAAACAGGAGAAGACATATAGTAATAAAACAACTTCAGCATGTATATAAATGATTCATGTGACATGTGTTTCGGAAATCCGAAAAACAAGTCATAATGTTTGAAATACATTAAAGAATCCAAAGTATAGAAAACAATTAAATTACTACATGATTGAAATCCTCATCAAGGTCCCATGCTCTCCATATCCTACAGTAAGAAATCACTTGATGAATAATGGTGCTTTCCCTTATCTATATCGGAAACCATATAATCTTGTCAGGGTCTAAAGAATGTCCCAAATATGGTGTGAGATGAATCCTAGTAAGAAAACACCAATATATCTATTCCTATCTTTATGTTAATATACATAGAAGGTAATAGGAAAAATGAAGCAATAAACTATTATGTTCCCAAATGTAATCAATCCTGTAGTTTTCAATTACTTTCATTTATATTATTATTCATCCTTTGAATCATGTGATCTCAAGAACTAGCCTATGATTTGTATCCCCCTGTGTAATAGTATGAAAGTGATCTCTCATAATACCATCTAAACAATCATGTAAGACCGAGTCCATGCTACTTCATTTGTCTTGGATGACTCATCGCAATCATTAAATTATTAACAAACAACCCTGTTGGAAATCTCTCAAGTTTTAACCCCTTTAGTCTAACACAACATCAATCAATTGCCAAAAAACTACTTGGGCATCTGTCACGATCAATAACCCTAGGTCAACATAGCATCAATAAATTATATATGACATCTTGGGAATCTCTTGTAGTCAATACCCATGGGTCAATTTAGAATCAATAAATTATAAATGAACTCATAGGTAGATTTCATGGTCAATACCCTTGGGTATATCATCTTCGTTGAGGCTCTCATTGTATTGTGTAAATAATCCTGAAGAACTTGTAGTCATCCTGGTCCAAGACTCTCATGGTCCATTTGAAAAATACTACGCATATAATATCAAATCATGTCATGTAATCTGAAACTACTACATGGATAATCATTCAAAATCATATCACATGCATTTAATATAATCAAATAAACTCCATCCTAATCATCCAAGTCATGGAAAACAATGTTTCCCTCACCAACATTTTAGACCAATCAGCCATAAGTAGTAAAACAAGGGAAACAATCCAATCGGTGTCCCGTAACAAGGCCTCAATCCTTATACATAAGCAACACCCTTTATCAATCACTCGAATCATAGTCGGTAATAAATAGGGTTAAATTTAAAATCACACAATACCTGAAACGTGGGTATGAAGCACTGTTAGTATATATAATCCAAAGAAGAACCATGAAAGGCACAAACCACCTACCTCAATGTCTTATGATCAATATACTTGAACGTTGGCTCTTGAATCAGCCTAGAACAACATAGATCTACAAAAATATGAAAAAAAACCAACTTAGAATAACTCACAAGAGAGGTGGAATCTGGAAAAAAGGCACTAGAGGAATTGAGAACCCACTGGTGGGATTCCAACAGACCTGGAATCTTCTTAATAAGAGTACAAAAGAAGATTTTGGAGGGGTTCAGATTTCGTCAGTCCTTCCATCACACTCATGTATGAACCACTTCCGGAAAATGTTTTCAATGATGAGATGGGAAACAAATAATATTTATCAAATATAAAGAAAATTGAATAGCATGTTCTTTAACAGTACACGCCGTATATTCGCATCCACTGGTCCTGGACATAAGCGGTCATCCAGGTCACCATACAACCACGTATTCGGCCGTTACAGGGCTAGAACATGGTTGTATATACCAATCTAGGTACATGGTGTGTACTCAAGTGTACACTGCATGTACATAGAAAAACCCTAGTTCATCCTTTTTCCCAAAAAAACCCGAAATCAAGATCTTTACCAGAAATAAAGTTCGGTTTTCTAACAAATATTTCCCCACATATGATCTAATTCTATATATTTCACTTCTTATGTAATAATTTTTTCATGGTTAATCAAGAATCATCGATAGAGAATTTTTATTTTCATATTTGGTAGAGGATAAGTGAGGGAGGATTCTTTGATACCTATTACTAGGAATTTTCATGAATATATCCCCAAAAACTTATATACAAGGAATTAGGATTTATTTTCCCTTTTCATGATATAATTTTCTATTATATGATATTATAATAAACATAACTAGATATTTTAGATCATACTAGGTATTTATTAGTGTTATGGTATCCAGGTCATCTCACAATGACATGATGTGTTATACTATATATCATATGTTTATATTATTTATTTTCCCCATCAATACACTGGTACATGATTAATTATATTATAGATACATTGTTAGACCCCATTGAGATTTATTTCTCACACCCGACATGGTATTCTTGATGGGAATGCAAATATTATATATCCTATATATGATTGAGAATAGGTTTCAAAGTGGATCAATATTCCATAGCATAATAGTGGTTACTGTCAAATGCATTTTCTTATTTTAAGGTATTTTTCTCTTCTATACTTGGACAGACATTCCACCCTAGGATATCAATAGGATTCCCTTGATATTTGGAAAAAATGATTTTTTAGGGTGGCCAGAGCAGGTTGCACAGTTTGACTAAAGAGTTTACAAAACAGTGTTGCCAAACCGTACACAAGTGTCATGGTCAATAAAGATGTTTTTTAATTCGAATTTTCCCCTTCTGGACTTATCCCCAATGTTCCCCATCTTTCCCCCATTCAATCTTCTCAGCCATCGAATTCTTCCAAGCTTCCTCAAGCTCTAAAATCCATTTTGGAAGGGGTTTTGGTGGGGAAAACATTACGATTTATCAGGTAAGTGATTAGACCATTGTTTTTATTCCATCTCCATAGTGTTTACATCACCTATCATAAAGTAAAAAAAGTCTAGTAGCTTGGGCATTAAACCTATGGTTTGATATTTGGTTTTATTCATCTAATATTATTGATTTAGGTTCATTCTCACTCCCTTGTGGTGCAGTGGTAGTGTGCCTCATGTTTTGTGCAAGGATTTGGGGTTTTTGACAAATATGGTATGTTAGTCCATGTGTAGGAATTCATGTATGACTTTATCAATATTTTTTTACCTTTTTACCATGTTTTATATCCTTTTATGTGTTATGGTTGTCATTTTTGGTATCATTGATTGAGCGTTTAATTTTAAAGATGTAAATTAACATGAAAATGTGTGTTTTTCTTGTGTATTCACTATTGTATCATTTGGGGTTATTTTTTATCCAGGAATTTGTTTTATTAAACTCTATATGTGCTGAAAAATATAGTTGGGCAAGGAATTGGTGTACATTTTCCCTTGAATGATGGTTTTTATATTGATGTGGTGTGAAAATCCTTGTTTTACTACATGGAGTTGTTTTAAGGAAATTATTAATGTTTTATTGAGTCGCAAAAAGGGGAAAAGGAATGTTGGGTATTTTTTGGGGTGTGTAGGTTTAAGAAATCATGTTTTTATATGGTAATGGTATTATTTAACATGTGGATATTGTTTGATCACAAACACTGAAAGCCTGGTATCTATATTGGCTGACTAGAACTATTATGATTGTGATCTAGAGTGGAATCAACCCTATTTCACATTAAATGTTTGCATAGTAAACACTAATTAATTTTTTATTATTTTAGAGACCACTAGTCCACTGGGGTTTCCCCTCTTAGTGGCTCATGCACGATAAGGATACTGATTATGGATTCTTTTCCACCGTGATTTGATGTACCTACGGCCCCCAAAGTAGCTAGTGTCTATGGTTGTTCCTGTGAATTGTTCTATTTGTATATTTTCTACATAAATGTGGAATATATTTTTTTATGCATAAACTAGTATCATCAGTTTTTTATTTAAAATGATTCATTCTTTAAAGAACCATTATTGAAAACTGATTTCATATAAAGTTTCAATTCATTGAAATTGTCACTAGTATTCTTGTTTATAAAATATAAAAGAATTAATTTTCATGAAATGTTTATAAAATGGACTCATTTTCAGTAGAATCCTAATGGTATTAGGCTAGAACCCTACATACACCTTTGGGTGTATGTAAGGATGGTTATGTTTAACATAGGTAAGGGAACGATCCTTAGAGGCGACAGTTCTAGTTGTTAGCTTCCATCCATGAGGGTGTGTTGTAGAGAAGGCTTGGGTAAGGTGGCCACATACCGTGGGTGGATATAGAGTTGTAATTGCTGATAATTTCGAGTTTTTTCCCTCTTGTTCTTTGTCTAAAACAAGGTATTTCAGTTATGAATGTTATTAAATGCTTGTTTGTACATAATTATTAGATTAAGTTTATTTTTTGTTTTTAGTTGTTCAATGCTTCTAAACTCAGAAAAATCATTACCAAACACTTATTCATGATACAATGGCACTTGTAACAGACTGTGGGGATAGGTAATTTTCTTAGGGCCTTGCAATGGACCAGTCAGGTGCCGGTTTAGATGGAGACCAGATATAGTTTGAGGAAAAATGGTATCAAATGTAGGTTAATTTCATTGGTTTATGTTATTATTTGGGATGTGTTTGGTTGGATATTATCTATTAATATTAGGTCTTGGAGTTATAGATGTGAGTAGGGTTCCTAGAATACACCTCTCGTGATAGACCACGAGTTTCCATGGGATGTTGGGATTGTTTGTTTAACTTCTCTTCTAGGTGGGATATGAAGGATGTAGAGTGAACACAGACATTGGGTTGGAGTGAACTAGTTTTTTATTTTAATATTATGATGAGTTTTATTTATTTATATTTGATGAAGTTGCTGAAATTTTTATAACTGTTGTACTAATGATTTCCCTTGTGATTGTTGTATTTTTCAGAAACATGTCTCCCGGAAATGCTCTCATGTGCCCATGAGAGGAAGCTGGAAAAATTTCCCCATCCATGATCAATAAAAGTTTTGTAAAAGTTATGCTTTAGGAAATACATGATCTGAGGTATGGAGCGGTTCCTACTCCTACTCCACCCAGAGAATAAAATTTATGTTCCAAGAAGGATAAATCCCCAGAGTTCCTCAATAATAATCCCCCTTCATTCCGAGGTAGATCAGAACCTCAAGGTGAAGAGAAATGGACCATGAAGATAGACCATATGTTTCGGTTCCTAGAAGAATATTAGAAGTTAAGGATGACATGTGATTCATTTATCTACAGGATACCAGTCACTTTTGGTGGGAAATAGTACATCAAATTGGGATGAATGAGTGGATGGGATGGAAAGACATCAAGTCCATCTTCAATGAGTAGTGTTCTCCTGAGGACCTAGACTATGACAAATACCATGAGTTCATGGATCTTTCCCAGGGAGATCAATCAATATTGGAATATGATAACCATTTTGATGAGCTACTGTGGTACACACCTAAGATTGTTTTTAATGAGTCATAAATGATCAAATGTTTGAGAAGGGGATATTACCATAAATTTACTCTCAAGTATTCTTGTTCAAACTGAGAAATTTTTCTGAGGTGGTCGATCATTATTTTATGTTATAGATTGAACAGAAAGGAAATTCTAGGTTTTATAGAGTGATTTCGACAATGGGCAGTGGTATATCATCTAAAATGAAAAATAAGCAAGAGGATTAAGGGAATAAGGGAGGTGGTAGTTTAGGTCATCCTCCCAAATAGTTCTCATCTATGGATTCTGATATTATTTATATTGTGTGCCACAAGTGTAGGAGGCCAGGTCACACCCAACCATCTTGAACATCTCATCTGAAGACTTGTGATCAGTGTGAATTATGTGGGACACTTTCAATGATTTTGCAAAGTGTCATGCCCAGTCCAGAGTGGGGAAGGATCCTTGGATTCTAGGGGAGTGCTAGTTTAGTTATATACATCTAGTATGGGGGTTCTCGTATTAGATTCCATAGTGGCAGGTTCAAATTGTCTTCGTGGAATAGCTAGTTCATCTTAGATCCACGGGTGAGTGGTTGTTCTCAAGCAAAGTCTAGGCATCTTCATGTGGTGGATCAGGAACTAGCGGAGTTGGATGTATTGCCATTGATAGTTTGAGGCACTATTTGGATTGAATCATCTATATATTTCATTATTATTGATTATGGTGCTTATATTTCTTTTATCACTACCAGTATTGTGAACTTGATGAATTTTCCAACTGAGTTGTTGTACTTTGTGATGGAGTTGGTGATGTCGTTGGGTAAGAATATGGAGCAAGGTCTCATGTTCCCATCGTGGGCGCTTTCTGTGTCATGGGTTGAGATGGAGTGGGGCCTATTGGTCTTGGATATGGACCCTTTCAATGTAATCCTCAGAATTTATTGGTTGGTCCACTTTCAAGTGTGTATCGATGTTTTGAGATGGAGGGGGCCTCATTGTTGGGTCGGAGAAAAACGGGAAGGATGGCAAGAGGGGGGGTGAATTGCCTTTTAAAAAAAACAAATTAAAATCAAAGTTGAAAGTGCAGCGGAAAGTAAAGAGGCAAGACACAAGAAATTGATAACGGAGTTCGGCCAAAACCCGGCCTACGTCTCCGCTCCCAACTCAACCGTTGAGAGATTCTACCGCTTGCTTTTCAATGGTTTTAGCAAGAAACCCACTAGGCTTTGAGGTAGCACTAGGACCTATTACAGCTTGCTTTTTGTGGTTTATCAAGAACCCAATTGCTTTCAATGGAATAGCAAGAACCCACTAGCCTTCTTACAGGTGAAGGCTAGCTCACCTATGTCTCAAGCTTTTTAGAGGAAAAGCTTGTGAACCTCTTCACACCTTAGTGGTGATGTGAAACCCAAAAGAAAGGGGGATGAGAAAGGTTTGGGGTTTGTAGGCACAAACCCAAATTTAAAGCTCAAAATAAATATACAATAAAAACCGTATTTTGAGAAGCCTTGGGCGCCTTTGAATGGATGGAGATGTTGAAGGCCGCTTCCAAGCTTCTTTGGAGGAGCTCCTTGGATGTGGAAGTTGTTGGAGCAATTGAGGTTCCTTTGAAGGAAGTCGCCGGAGGTTGGCCAATTGATCCAAAAAATGTCTGTTGGCTTCGTATATGATCTGGTTAGTGTCCGGGGCTTCCTTGGCCTTTATTTATAGGCATGGAACCCTTGGGGAGGCTTCGGAGCCGTTGGAGAGGCTAAAAGAGCCGTTGGGAGCCAAGTGGGCCAGCCTGGTCAAACTGCAACGGCTAGTTTGACTGGCTCCACCGGTTGGCCGGTACAGTCCCACCGGCTGGCCGGTGCCTTGAAAAAGGATGAGGATTTCTGGCCAGGGGCCACCGGCTGACCGGTGCCAGAGCCACCGGCTGGCCGGTGGCAAGACAGTAGCTTGCCATTCTGTGCAGGTGCCACCGGCTGACCGCTGGTGTGCCACCGGTTGGCCGGTGGTCTGGACAGAAGGATGCCTTCTGTCCAGGCTCCATCGGCTGGCCGGTGGTGAAGCCACCGGTTGGCCGGTGGACTGAATTTCAGTCCACTTGATGATTCTTTCTTGGGCCATTTTCTTGGCAACCTTGTGCCTATCATACAAAAACACTTCAAACAATATTAGACAAATAATAAGGTGATTGTGATCATGAAAATCAAACAACGAGGGGAACGAGAGGTACAACACTCATGGCCTTCAATACTCATTTGAGTCATGTAGGACCTCTACTCCTAGAGTTGTGGAATCATATCTTATAGTTATCGTCGCTCAAGCCATGGGACGATGGTCATGATCTTGATGGTGGAATACCTCATATAGTGGATGAGTTCCCAAAGGTATTTCCAGATGAAATTTTTGGCGTCCCCTAGAGGGGAATGGGGAGTTTTCAATTGATTTGGCAATGGGAATACATATGATATCTATTCCCTCATATTGTATTCCCCCATTGAGTTGAGGGAACTAAATATACCTCTGGTTGATTTGGAATCCAATGTATTCATTCTCCCGATCATCTCTCCTTAGGCTAGATATGATTATTTTTCAAAGAAGGCCGATATATCGGTCCATCAATGCATTGATTACGAGAAGCTGAATATGGTTACCATCAATAACTAATATCAATTTCTACTAATAGATGACTTGTTTTACTAGATTAAGGGGAAAATGGGTTTTCTAAAATAGAGTTTCATTCAAGTCACCACCATGTTAAGGTGAGAGAAGCTGATATCCTGATGATATCAATCCGATGTAGGTACTTCCACGTTGAGTACTTGGTCATGTCAATTAGATTGACTATTGTTTTATAGGGCTTTATAGAACTCATAAATATGGTGTCGCACCAGTATCTAGACTCTTTTTTGTGGTATTTTTAGAAGATATTCTGGTTTACTATGGATCTAAGGAAGTGAATAAGCATCACATTTGGATGGTTATGGAAACTCTTTGGTATTATCGCATTTATAAAATTTTGTCCAATAACATGTTCTAGATCAGGGAAGTGATGTTATTGGACCATGTGATCTCAGAGCATGGGGTTTTGGTGGACACTGAAAAGATTGATGTAATTATGTCATTGGAGTAGTCGGGGATTGCATTCCATGTTAGTATTTTCCATGGACTGGAAGGTTACTATTGGACATTTTTTGGGATTTCACTTGGCCTGTTTCACCTATTACCTCATGCACCAGGAAAGGGGTGAAGCTTTAATGGGACCTAGAATGTTAGTAATCCATTGAGGATAGGAAGCAGTAGTTTTATAGAGCCCAAGTATTGATATTTTTGGGATCGATAAAGGGATATTTACTATTTTGCGAAGCATTTGGTATAGGTCTTAGGTGTATTCTTATGTTGGGTGATCACGTTATGGCTTATGGATCTCAAAAACTCTGAAAACATGAAAATAATTACCCAAACCATGACTTGTAGTTAGAAGTGGTGATGCATGATTTGAAGACAAGGTGTCACAACCTATTTTGGGTGAATTTTGTGGTCTACGCTGATCATAAGAGTTTAGACTTCCATTTCATGTAGAAGGATATTAATCTTAAGAAGCTCTAGTGGATGGAATATCTAAATGGGTTTGACTTTAATATCATCTATACCATGGGAAAAGATAATATGGTGGAAGATTCCATCAGTAGAAGAGTACCAGTGTGGGATTTGATAAAGTCTAGTGATGAGTGGACTTTGATGTGAAACTTTTCATAGATGCATGTGATGACCAAGGGGCATAGTGGATGTGCCTTTCTAGAAATGGTTTCAATATACCCATTCTCTTTTGTAGTTTATTTTGTGGGAGCATTCCAATTGTGATCTATGTCACTAGTTGATGTAGTTTCTTCATGGTGGAGAGATGAAATCTGATTGGTCTTTGTCTCCTAAGGGAATCCTATGATTCAAGGGAAGTTCAGTGGTACTAATGTATTTATGGAAGGAGTGATGTAGGATAACCACTAGTATTAGTGGGTCATTCCACCTGAAGCTACCGGAATGTACTATGATGTTCATCAGTAGTTCTGGTGGCCACGTTTAAGTAGGGATATAGGTGATTTCTTTTCAAGATGTTATACATGTCAACAAAAGAATGCAGAGCATCCAAGGACCTCTGGTTTGCTTCAGCCATTACCCATTCCTACATGCAAGTGGGATGATATTTCCATAGACTTATTTTTTTATCTGAACTCATACACGTTGGGGTATGAATTCCATATGGGTATTGATTGATCGTCTGACCAAATCATCCCACTTCATTCTGATCATAGATACAACCAATGTAGATGAGATGGGATGATTGTATATTCATGAGGTGGTAAGGCTTAATGTTGTTACATCGATAGTTGTGTCAGATAGAGACCCCCCACTTCACCTCTTGGTTTTGGGAAGTCCTTTAGATGGATTTTTGGTCATATATTAAGATGAGCACAACATACCATTCTTATACGGATGGTCAGACAGAGCGGGCAAATCAGATTATAGAAGACATGCTCTATGCATTTGTATTGGACATTAGTGGTTCTTGGGATATTGATTTGTTATTGGTCCTCTTTTCTTATAATAATAGTTACCAATCCATTATTTTAATGTCTCTTTTTGAGGTTCTCTATGGTCGGATTTTTCGGTTCCCTTGTGTTGTGCTGTGTAGGTGAGACCTCACTACTGGGACTGAGCCATGTGCAAGAGATGTCTGAGAAGGTCAAGTTGATCAGGAAGTAGTTATTGAAAGTTCATAGTTTCCACAAATCCTATGAAGAATTGAGGTGGTTATTCCTTGATTTATATATGGTTGGTTGGGTATTGTTGAAGGTTCCCCCTCATTTGGGCCATCTTCGTTTGGGAAAGTAGGGAACGCTAACGCCATGGTATGTCATACCTTTGGAGATCACCGAGAGAATTGGAAAGGTGGAACAATGATTAACTTTTAACTCTCTTTTGACATATATTCATTGTATATTCCATATCTTCTGGTTGAAGACTGAAAATATGGACCCATCTCACATGTTGAACTATGACAAATTGGTGATATATGACTATTTCTGAGTGTTTGAGTGACCGATGTGAATAGTGGATCCCCAAGAGAAGGTTCTTAGAGGGAAGTATATTACAATTTTATTGTTCATTGGTAATCGTGTTAATTATTTGAAAATTACTGTGTATTATAAGTCTTTGGTCAAGTAAGAGTAGAAATTCCGGTTTTCCGATCAAGATCCAGGTTGACATTCCAATGCAAAATGTTTTTCCGTGAGGGGAGAATTAACACCACCATGTCCTTATTTAAGGTATTATTATCTTATATTCATTTAATAACATTCCCCCAAGGTCTCCCAAGGTTCCCATTTAATTTTGGATGAAAAGGATGTTTTTGGGTGGCTAGACCAGGCCTCACTATTTTCCTTCACGATTTACTAAATTGTGCAGCCAAACTGTCCACATGGGTCCAGGTCAATAAAAATTTTTCGTAACTCTAATTTTTCCCTTCAGTCCTAACCATAATTAATCCATTTATTCTCCCATTAATTCCTGTCATACATATAAGGATTTCTACATTCTTCTATCTCTCTTGGAATCCATTTTTGAAATGGTTTTAGAGGGAAAAAATACAACATTTCTCAAATGATTCTTCCTTTGATTTTATTCCATTTCTATAGGGTTTAATCAATATTTGTAGATGTTCCAAATGTCCAGAAGCTAGTAATTCGAAAATATGAATTTATTTTGGGTTTCTTGGTCCAATATGGTCTATTTAGGTTCATTTTCACTCCCTTGTAGTGCGGTGGTGGTGCGGTTGAAGTTTCACATAAGTATTTGGGGTTTTTATATATTAGGTTGGTGATTCAATGTGTAGACATTAATGGATGAATTTATATTTATTTTCAACTTTTTTAAAACATTTTCTATTCTTTGGGTGTGGTGCGAAATCCATTTTTTGTAGTGTTGATTGTGAATTTAATTTTAATGTTTCAATTTGACATGAAAATGGGTATTTTTCTTGTGTATTAAATGTTGTATAATTTGGTGTTATTTGGTGATCCATGTAATTGATTTATTAAATGTTTTTTGGGCTTAAAAATCTATTTGTGTATGGAATTAGTGTAAATTTAGCATTTAAAAAAATTAATTTGATTTGGTGTGAAAAATATTATTTTACTGGTAGATGTTTTTTTATGAAAACTGTGAATGGTTTATTGAGTCACACAAAGGGGGGAAAGGAATGTCTGCTACTATTTGGGGTGTGTATGTTTCATAATAGTTTTTTATGTGAAAATAGTACTCATTAATATATATAACCTATTTGAGAACAAATATGGATACTTGGGTATCAAGGTGAGAAATCTAGGACTAGTATGGTAGTGATCTGGAGTGGTGTCATTATTGTTTCATATAGAAAGTTTGATGATGATAACAGTAACTAAATTTTGATGATGTTAGGGTCCACTAGGACATTTTATTTTACTGTACTAGTGTCTTTTTCATGATATGGATATTTATTATAGATGCTTTTCCACTGATATGTGATGTACCTAGGGGCCCACAACTAGCTAGTGCCTAGAGGTGTTCCCGTGACTAGTGCTCTTTGGATATTTTTTACATTCCATCGGCATAAAATGTGTTTTTTTGGAGAAACCAGTACCATGTGTGTTTTATTTAAAAGTGTTCATTTTTTAATGTAGAATTTTTTAAAATTGTTTTCATTTAATGTTGCATCTATTTGATTTTATTTCTGGCATTATTGTTTATAAAACCTGAAATATTTCATTGTATTGAAATGTTTATAATAGGATATATTTTTGGGTGTAATATTATTTGGCTAAACAACACACCCTAATTACACATTTTGGTGTATGTAGACATGGTTATATTTTACATAGGTATGGGAGTGGTCTTTAAAGGTGGTGGTTCATGTTGTTTGCTTCCATCATTGATATAGTGTTGTGGAAGAGGATTGGGGATTATGGACCCTTTCCATGGGGTGGTTCTAGAGTTTTAGATGAAGCTATTATTGAGTTGTGGCTCTCTAGGTATTTCTCTGAAACTAGATATTTTTAGTTTGGAATTTTATTAATGTCTTGTTTGGACAAAATTTTTAGATTCAATTTATTTATTGTTTTTTGGTTGTTTAATGATTCTAAACTCTAGTAAATCATTCCCAAATACTTATTCCTGATGCCTATTCACTTTTTACAGCCCAAGGAGATAGGGAATTTTATTTGTTCCTAGCCATATACCGGGTCAGGTTCCATTTTAGATGGTAACAAGATCGGGTTAGAGATAGTTAGAGATGGGTTTGAGGTGAGGTGACTCTTAGGGTCAATAATGGAGCATATATAATTTTTTTGTTTTTATATATTATTGGACATATTGTTCATCTGTTGGGATATATGGCTACATGTCTTACATTATTTATTTTTTTAGAATAGTCTATGTTTTTTATTATAATGTTCTTTTTAGTTTTGATTCAATATGGGTAATTTTATATGTGATAGTGGGAACTGTTTAGATATTTGATTGTTATTGATTGATATGATATGCATATTAAAATCTTCCCAACATTTAATAATGTATCTTAAAAAAAATTGGATGCCTCTGTAATACAAGAAGCCATTATTGAGTCCTTGTAGTTCTACTAGATAGGTCTTATTCATGTGATTCTGTCAAATGAGTTAAAGAATGGAATCAAATAATTTTTCTATTTGTATTTCTATTTTAGGAAAAGACTGTAGAATAAAAAGAATGAGTTGGAGTTTGAGATATATCATAGACTTGTGATTCATTGATAACATCCCTATGGGATGTCCAGGTTAACTATTTTATGGGATTTCAGTTTTGGTTTACACTATTATAGTCGATATATTTATTAAATATTTATATCATGATTTGTAAAAATTATTTGTGGTTTACTCTATTTTTTAGTGGCATGAGATGTGTGTACATGAATCATACATGGTACCAATGTTTTATGTGAAATTCATGTATGTGCGTGTGATTGATGGCCTGCATATGATAGAGGATTTACAATTTTAAAGTGCCCTTACTGTCTTATATAGTATATTACTATATATATTGTTTTTTCATTTCTAATATGATGTATTATGGTGTATTATGATTATAGGTTATGAAGATCCGGACATAGGTATCATATAACTGTGATTATATAGACCTTGTGTGAGGAAGGTTCATGGATATCTTCAACTGGTTTATTTTGGCTTCAATTTTATGGTGGTGGTTTGGAAATTTTAATTTTTTAAGATATATAGCTTAGAATTTGAATTAGTTTCCTTGGTGAGTTGAATATCATTGAAGGGGCAGAGAATTTAATGTGTCATTACAAGGATTATCAGTTATAATGAATATATAGATGTCAGTATCCTGATCATGTTTCAAATCTAGGATTAGTGGGATTTTTTTGTTGTTTTGTTTGAATGAAGTAATCAATAGGATAAATAAAGGTGATATTAGTTGATAAATTTTTGGATGTGTGGAGTATGGTCAGGAAGATTTTTTTTTTGGAAAAATGTGTAGTGACTGGTGGTCATGAGGTTGACATCAAGAAATGATATAATCCTCAGGTTTTTTGGGGTAAAAAACCCAAAGATAGATTTTGGGTTTTTGTGTTGACATACATAGTTAAATGGGTAATTGAATTTGAACATAAGCCTAGGTTTGATAATATGTGACTCTATGAAGTGTTATTTTTTTGTAATATTTGGTGATATGAGATTATAAGCAATAATTCATTTAGAATAGATTGAGTTTGACTAAAGTTATAGGACATATGGGCTCAATGACATGCCTAATGGTTAGGCAGATTTTGGTTTAGATAGGTGATTTGGGTTGTACCATCTACAATGATAATAGATATCAATTAGAGAGTTAAAATGTACTAGAACCTGATAAGGTCTACTATGGTTGGAATCATAATATATTTTAGGATTGTGTAAATAAATTAATACATGTATTGAGTTATAATAGTTAAAATATGGGAGAGGGAACATCTGTGTCTTATCTCACTTGTGGAAAAAAGAATCATACTGATGTAATCAAGAGAATGAGTCCTACAACGTGTTGTTCTGGATGATATCGTCCCTGATTAAGAGGAATGACATGTGAGTGATTTTGGAATCAGTTTAGCATTTTGTTTTGGGAGTGGTATGATGGATTTCTCATGGTTGAGAGTGTACCATTATCTTAATAAATGTTTTACCCTTGTGTGAATGGATTATTTTTTATTTTAAAAGGATGAGTTACTTTAATACCTCATATTTTCAATGGAGATAATTTTTTACTAGTTCATTGGTAGGATTTGATTGGATACATCTAGTCACTACATTTGGTAATGAATATGGAATAAGATATAGAGTTCGAGTACACATGTTTAGAAGGATACAAATATGGATTGTACTATAATGGGGTGAATTTAATTAGTCCCTAGTGAATGAAACTCTTATTATATGGGTTGGAATGTGGTGGAACTGATTTTGGAGTAATTTAGATCATGTTCAAGATGCTAGTGTGCAAGCAGATAAATTCCATATGGTACTGTGGTAAAAACTAGAATTAAAATTTAACTATTATTTTATATAATTTTCAATGTTATAAATGATTAATTATGTGAAATGTTATTTTTTAACAAGAGTGGAGAATATCAAGGGTTTATCAATGCTCATTGATAGAGTATTAAATATATTCATTTAGTTGATTATCAATCCATTGAATTACAATAATTATATGATTTATTATTTAATGTGTATGATTGGATATTCCAATAATTCCTTTAGAAGATAGTCCAGCAATATAATATTAATGTTATGATGTGTTGGTGTGATAGGTTCACTGTTTTAGGAAAATTTATGTTATGGAAGATTGATTGATTTTTTTTAAATTATATGTGATGATGTATAAATTGTACCAGGTGATCCATTGGGATTAAAATATCCAATTTTAGGATCAAACTATGTGCTTCCAAGGGAAGGTTAGTGCATTGTGAATTACTGTGTTGGGTTTTGGGATACACCCAAATTGGTAGGGAATTGTGATTGTGGAGTTATATCAGTTTCAATTTCAGAACATGATGTTATACGTAATTATTGGGTACCTTAAAGTGAAGAGAAGTTCAATAGTGTGGATTTTTTAATGACATGTGATATTATAAGTTTTTTAAATTTATATAAATTTAAATTTAAGGTCCTAAATTATCCATCTCTTGAAAATAGGGACTCATATTGGTATTTTCATAGAGGATATACAACCACGAGGTCTTGTTAGAAATTAATCAGATCATTTTGTGGATATAAAATTCCTTTACTAAATATTTTAGGAGTTATTATTAGATTTGGGATGCATTTTTTTATATAGGATGTAGATATTTTAGAATATTAAGGATTTATACCATTGTTTAAGGGTAACGATACATTTTGTTTATGAATGTGGTAGACTATGTCATGTCCCTGAGGATTTAGTGTGGTCGTTTTTTATGAAAGAGGTGGATGACACCATAAATAGTGTGTTATAGTGTTTTTAAGGGGATATATATTAGTAAATTCTAATGTATTATTAGATGAAAAGACAACGTAAGTGTCTAAGAAGTGATATATATGTGAGGGGGAAATCATATTCCATGGTGTATGTGTCTCACTAAGAAGAAACTCGATTAAGTTATCAGGATTCTTACTTTAGGAGAGGAATTCCAGTGTTTATCCTTAGGCCACGGTTTAAAGAGAGGTTATGTGTTTTTGGTTGTTTTTTAGAGATAGTATTTTTAATTAATATGATTGGGTTATGCTAAAAAGGACCTTCAGAAGTTATTAATTTCACTAAAGATGCCTTAGACTTGATACAATGGGACTTCAATCTATTTTTGTTTTATTTTATGGAAAAATAATCTTTTCTAAATCAACACCCTTTGGTTTTAGGAAGAAAAACATTAAAAGAGGCGTTATTATTGGTATCATCTCCCCTTCTTACATTCTTGAACTCCCTCGATAAATAGTGTTTTAGAGGTAATTTTAATTATGATTTGAGTAATGATCTATTCCCCTTTCTCTTATCACGAGTGACTCATTGATGTATCTCTATTTTTTCATATTTTGATAATTAACAACCCCTTAAAAATATTTGAGGTCTTATATTTTTAAAAAAATACTAACTAATTTATATTTATTTTGTGTTCTTAGTTGATAAAAATTTTTATGTATTTATTTTTCATTTTATAATCATAATGAAGCTTTAGATGAAAAAATTATGGTATTTATTATTTAAATTAATCATTAATTATTCTCATTTATATTCTTTTATTCATTTATTACATTGGAAATAATATATTAATATTTATATTTTTTTAGAATTATATTTATTTGACTCTTCAAATGAGAGGTTGTGACTTATATTTTTAGATTAAGTTACTCATGGGAACTGACTTGTTAATCATATGTAGAATACATTGAAAATTACCTAAGTATATACTTGTAGAATATATTTTTCCCCTAAGAATGATTCTTTTTATGAATTATGTGTCACTATTTCATTTAAAATTTCATGATGTGAAGTTCCTTTAAATTAATTAAAATAAATCATACATATTTTGGTTGTAGTTGTTATTTACTTTGAAATATTAAATAATAATTTATTCCATGACTATTACAACCTGAAAAAATGATTACTCTTATATTTTGAAGATATTACACTTATGGATACAAGGAGAAGTTTATATTAAGTTTACATTTATTAGTGAAACTCTTACATATTTGGTCACATTTTAATAATTTTATATTATTGTAAAGTATTGATCATAATTTAAAGATTTTTAATTTTACCTTATTAGAAATTACTTATAAGAAATAAAATATTGATATTTTAAAACATAAAAAAATTTGATGAATGATTTTCATTATCATTTGAATAATTATTCAATCAGTAAAATCGAGAAGATCATCATGAATTAGTGAAACGTGTATGGATTTTAGTGGTAATATTATTTTATATAAGTTCACATAATGGATTATATTTTAACAAAATGATAATCAATATCACTAATTATAATAATTAAAATGTTTTATTTTTTTGAATGTGTTTTATTGTAATATGTTAGTGATAATTAAATGTATAAATGTTGATTAATTTGTGTCTATTTTGTTGTAGTTCAATGGAGATGAAGATCTTACTAAAGGAATAGTCAACTCTAATTAATTCATTATTCAATGATTAAATTTCGGAATGTATATTTTTTATTTAACACATATTTTAATGGTTTCAATCATCGGTAAAATCTAGAGTAACATTATTATTATGTTATCTTAGAATTATTATAATTTTATAATCAATATTTATATAATATAGAATTTATAGAAATTTGTTGGAGCTATAGGCTATTTATAATGAGTGATACACAAAAATAATATATATATGAGGAATAAAAATTCAAAAAACATATGGGAACTAATGATCATGATGGACTTGATCCTACAATACCTAAAAACATCATCATGTGGATTCATAATCAAAATCTATCTAATAAATTACAACTGATCACCTACATATTTTTTGAAGGGTTTTTTGTTTCATAATTTATTTTTATATTTATTCTAATGATCTATATTTCTATTTTTTATATTCCCATAAAAAAGAAATTTATTTTTAGATATACCTCCATAAAGGTTACATGTTGGTAATTTGGTTGTGAATCACCTTACAAATTCAGTTTGTTTTGTTTTTTTATTCTAAAATAATGATTGGTTTCAATATTGTTGTGAGTGCCCTTAAAAATTAATGTTGCTTTTTGTCGGTACCATACCAACCATGGATTATAGGGGTTTGAATAGTTGCTGTAGGATTGTTTTTTTAATATGAAATAATACAAAAATTTAAATTGTTCTTAATTTTTTGAAATTTATTTTATGTATTAAATTCATTCAATTCACCCCTCACTTGACACTTCACCATCTCTATTATAAATTAAACAATTTTTCTCCAAGGTACTCTATTTATTTTAATTGGTTCCTGTATAACTCGTATCAATGAATTGGAGTTATTTAGATATATTATAATCATTAACATTTTGGTAGAGTTAATATGGTAATGGAATGGTATTTCTAGATAAAAGTTCATGGTTCACATGATAATTAGATTTCTTATAAACTATCATTTTTTGAAACAAATAAATCCTCTTACAAAAAAATATATTATAGAAATCTACCACATGAAATTAATAGTTGATTATTGGAGTAATACTAAAAAAATATAAATGTCGAGAATCAAACCATAATTATATCACAGTTAATGAAGAAACAATTTATATTCTCAATTACGAGATCATTAATATTATTTATTCTATTTTAAGTAGAAATATGTTTTTCCTGGTATTTTCATCTAGTACTTATCATCATATTTTGATAATTTTGAACATTAATCATTATAGTACGATGAAAATAAAATAAAATATATAGAAATTTTATGAGATTCATATAAATATTTCAGTAAGGGAGAAATTTTTATTTCTAACTAGATGTTCCATAGATTCATAAGAATTTTGAATAGGATGAATTTTCTTATAAAGGTATTGGTTAATGATGTTATTTTTAGAGGATTTATTTGATCACTTCACCAAAATTATGATATAAATAAGGTAGAAACATTATGAAATAAAAAAACATCATGGGGTATAAACTTTAAAAAATCATTTCTTAACTTATATAATATGAATTAGTGTAAATGAATAAATATGAATAAGAAACTAGTAAAAATAAATGGGTATCCTATAAATTTATATTTGTTCTTATATCTAACTCTTCTAATTCTAGGATATAAGGTAGTGGAAAAGAATTAGTAGCTCAACATGTGAAAAAATATATAAATTTATAAAATAAAATAATGTTTTCAAAAAAATATTTTGAAAATACTCTTCAATATAAGATAAAAAGGGAAATAATAATGGTATTTATTACTCTAATGATAATATATCATTTAAAAAATTTGAATATTTGAAAATAAAAGGAAATACCAAGATAGATTCAACAATATTGATGAATGATTAAAAGGAAAAAAATATTCAAGAACATAAATGGTTGATTTATGGAGGAACATAATTCATGTGAAGAATACATAAATGAGATGGGATATGTTATCATTTTTCAAGGAAACCACAAATGACATTAGTGATTCGAGTCTTAATTCTAGTTATCAAATCATAAATCTAAATATAAAAAGCATAGTATTGATGAAATAAATATAAATATTGAAAATCTGTATTTAGATTTCAAACTAATTTTATACTAACAAATTTAACTCAAATGAATCAATAAAAAATTGGTTGAGGAAACCAACATATTTCCTTATGATAATGAGAATCATAAGGACATTACTTTTAGATCAAATGAAAATTATTTTGAAGAATTAGTTGTTTTTCATAAGTTGACTGTAATTGTTAAGGAAATAAATTGAAAGATTAATGTAAATCATTTAATATTTTATTCCCTAAATAAAATTTATGATTAGATATTATTGATATTTTTTTGAATATTAATATAAGTGGCGCTAGTTATCATTGAAAATTTTGACAATTGTATATAAATATGAATATAGAAAATAGAAAATGTGGTAATCCTACTAATACTTATTTTGGATACATGATAAAGGGAATGTATTCTATTAAATCCCCTTATAAATTTATATAGTGTATGGGAAAAAATCGAGAGTCTATTTTGAAAATAATTTATCCTTAAATTCATATCAATAAATGGTTAATATTTGTATGCATACTGAAAAAATAGCATGAATAATATGACTAAACCCAATGTAACATGGCTTGAAAAATGTTCTACAACATCATTTTTAGATATGTACCTTACAGATCTCATTCAAGATTAATGGAACATAAAATATGGATTCTCCATTCATATAATTAAAGTCCCATCAATTTTTATTACAATAGGTGTGATACAAGAATTTCCCACTTTACAAAAAATTAAAAAGTCATGCTAAAAGTGTTATTGTGAGATTAGAATATCTAATTCTGATACTATTAATAATTGTGTATGTATTGGTGTCTTACAACATATAATCGTTTCTCAAATATATGATTATCTAATGAATGTTTAATATTAGAATGATAATGTTGTAATTTTAAAATATTATTATATACAATTTAACACTAACATATATAAAAATATTTATACTATTAAAAAAATGAAACTAATAGTTCAACCTGAAACGTAATTTAATATTGTAATGATAGATAATATGCTTTGAAAATGGTACATTGATAGGTAAATTGTAGGTTTCTACAAATGATTTTATTGAAACAAATAGTTTATAGTTATCAGAAGTCGGGGTTGAAAATTATCTTGATTTTGATCCATATATGTGATATTAAAAAAATAAAAAGATATTTAGTATGATCAAGAAAATGAATTCTTTTAGACCAATTCAGTTGGTTCATCATGATCTTTGGGTCCGAATTTTTCAATCATCCATTGAGGAAATATGCATGTGTCTATTATTATGGATTACTGTTGCAGATTTACATGGGTTTATTTAATAACTCAAATATGAGAAACCTTATATATGATTTATGATAACTTAAATTAAATTTATAATGATAATGTTTATAGTTTTATGTATATGTGATGTGATGGAGAAGGAAAATTTAAAAATATGTAACTTGAAAAATTCAGTGAATGGAATCTATATTATTATAACTTTCTAGCATATTAGACTCTATAGAATTATGGACTTTTCAAAACGAAGATTAAGAAAAATAATTAAACATAATGGAAAATGTTATGTGAGTATGATTTAACAAGATATTTAGGGGTTTAAACTATTCATAATGTCTGTTATGTTTCAAATAAAAAATTATTAATAATATTCTATATAAGATATAATATAAATTATAATTAGGAAAGAAAAAAATATTGCTCTAATATTAATGAGAGAAGATATAAGGAATATTTATGTCTATGTTAACATAAAGAGATTAAAATAAAAGAATTATGTTTTCAAAAGTATCAGTTTATATTAAATTTGATGATATTTATTTGAAATATACGTCTATTATTGAAGTTCTAAGTGACAAAAACATTAGGGACTTTTATTTTTGATATGATCTGATTCAATTAGTTGATTTACAAGTTGAGGTGGAAATCAATCAATGCAATAATTTCTTTTTATTATTTTTTCAAAATAACTATATTAAATGATATATTTATAATATTTATTTTAGATTATATACTACATTTTTTTATTGAATGTTTTAACTCACACAACTTTTATATAAAAAATTCGTATAAATTATTCCACAATTTCATTAAAAGACACAAATTAGGTCTTCTCTATGAAATATGAGATTAAGTATTTATCTATGAATAATAATTTAGAACTGGCTAACCAACCTAAATATTTGTTGGATGAAATATATATTATTTATTTTTGTTGTGTTTTTTCAAAATTATATGTGAAGGATGTTTGGATATCTCCCAAAAGATCATCCAATGTCATGAAGAGTTCTAAATGTTTTTTTAAAAAAATAGAGAGAGACCGTAATGGAGGATAGAATATCACACTGAAATATCCCATGTTGTTCTATTAGAGATGATAACAATAAAATTACGATGTTCATAAGTTTCCTTGTACAGTTATAAAGGTTCCATATGTTTCCATTCTAAAGAAAATAGTTGTTTTTAAAATGGAAGTATTTTAAATGTTATAAATGGTGTGAGATGATTTTTAGTGGCTATAATGATTTAGGGACCACCAAATCAATGAGAAGGATCTACTATATATTCTTATTGCAATAAACTTGATAGTTTTGGTTTATTATTTCTTGAACTATGTGGAGGAATTCAATAATGTAATGAATATTTGGATGGATTTATATGACTCTTTAATTATATAAATCTATGCACCATGGGATACTTCCCCTATATTAAATTTTATATCTTTTCACCTACTAATATGTAAAATTAAATCTACAATTACATCATGAATTAGATTATTTTCAGTACTTTGGGTGATTTAATAGTCTCCTTGATGGGGGGAATGGGTTACACCATATCCAAGGATGCTTCTTAATGGATATTGATAGAATATGTTTCAGATCATGGATTATTTAAATTAAATTATTTAGTATGTTTTTTGGATTTGAAATTTAACCTTCGATAATGATATTGAATTGATGTCATTGAATAATATATTTGGAGTGAAGTCACACCATGATGAGGTGAAGGTTTACCCACCATTGTCAGAGTGTTTTATTTAGTTATTTATTAATTAAAATTGTGGGATATTACATTGATTTTGAAGGGATGACTCAAGTTTATTATAAGTTAAATTACATGATAAAAAATATGGAATTCATGGAATAATATCAATTTTTATTAAAGTGTAACTTAATCATATTAATTTATATATGGATCTGTTCAAAAAGAGGTTATAAGAACTACTTGGAGCAGTTCTAAAAATGAAATAGAATATGGTGAGGATTTTCTAAAATCGTAGGTGTGGAAGGAGTGGAATTATATAAATACCTTGAATGTTTGAAGGAGGATGGAGTTCCAAGAGAATTTTTCTGGATTTATTTTGATTTCCTCATATTTAAGATGGTGGAGAAAATTGAGACATCGACATTGTGTTGCATCATTAATTGTTTATGAAGATTGATATTTTTATTGCTTGGGGAGGTAGTGAATTACCTAAAAACCTATGTGTGGTAAGATATTTATTTTAAATGTTTTAAAATGGGGAATTTTAGTAAAGCTACATGAAACAAGTAACAATGTTTTGAAAATTATTTTTTCTTGAAGATTGGTGAATTTCCTTTGTATTCTCCATATATTATCCTAGTTAGGGTGAAGCAATTTTAATATTACATTTCCCTCATTTACCTTTTTATTTAATTATAATGAACATGAGAGAGAGTGATGTGTTTTAAAAAAATAAATAATAAGTTCATTGTAATGGGGAAATTTAAAAAAATTATTCCCTAATTCCTCCCCACCCCTAAAGGTATTACTCTTATTCGGGACCTAGAAGCGGTATCAAAGATGAAGGTTCATGACAATTTTTCTCTCTTAGAGAACTAAAACTGTGGTTATTAATCACAATTGAATACCAATCGTTGAATATTTAAATATTAAACTATGTAGGAATAGAGTAACAAAATATTTTTCCCTGTTGATAGTATATGTATACAAGGATGTTATTCATGAAATCATGGAAATCATGGTGTGTAGATCTCTGTTGTGTTGGGATCAAAATGTGCTTTATAAGGATTATAATAAATATATTCACTTGGGAGAGAAATATCCAAATCCATATATAAGAAGGTGATGTATGGAAACAATTTTAATGCATTTTGGAAGAAATAACATAATATATATGAAGATGATTCAAATTCTTGAGAAGCGATATAATAGGTACTGTAGAATAATTTTGAGGAACTATTAATCATTTTGAATGATATATCTGATTTATTATTTGATTGAGTAATAATTATTATGGAATATAATTTTGGTCTTGGAGAAATCAATTATCATAGGAATATTGGGTAAAATATTGAGAAGATTAATTCTTTCATTTAACCGTGAGTTCATTGTACTTTAATATAATGATTTGAAAGATGAAACATTGGGAAGCCTACATAGCACTCTAGTAGCACATATGATTAGCAACATTAACAATGAAATTGGCCTCAAATGATAATTCTAATGTTGTATCATTCATAATAATGTAGAAACATTCTTTAAAAGGTAATCCCTATGTAGAACAATTTATTGATGTAATTTCATTCCTCACCTATAATATTATGAGAAGAAAACAAAATTTCAAAAGAAATAATCCACATACATGATTTTTGTGTAGAAAATATAATAATAATAAATCAAGGTGTTCTATGATATTTTGGGATATTGATAAAGAAAAACAACCCATGATGGAATGATTCATTTTTTAGAATAGTAATGGAATATCCTATCTAAAATTCATTTTTAAGAATTACTTAATTTCTAATGTAACAGATATCCCATCTGAGATAAGATTGGGGGCGGCCTATGAATATAGAGACCACAATGATGAAGTTCATGTATTAATTATAAAAAATATTAATTTTGCAGATGTGATGAGAAAGGTTCTAAATTCTATGGAAGGGTTAACCACAAAAAATAGATTGAGTTATCGTTAAATGAAACATATTTTCTAAAGAATAAAATGAAAAATAAAAATAAAAAAATTAATTAATACAAACTGTATATAGATTATAAATACGATTTTAATATATAATTAGATGTTTAAACTAAATGGGATAATAAAAAAATAAATGTAATTGGGAGAATATATTTCAGTTTCGGTTCATGATTGGAGAACATAGATGACTTGTTAATTTCACGACCAAGTCAGTGAAATAAAAAGTGAAAATAATATACCAACTCAAATGTGAAGTTATTATATTGATATGGTAGTTTCATTATCATGAAATACTTATTACTCCTAGAATAACAACAAGAATACCAATTACACCATCTGCTAAATAGATTGGAAAAATTATTATGGAAATCAACCTCAGATAATAAAGATATTGTGAAATTAACACATACCTTGTAGTTTTCCTTGGTCGAGGGTAGGATAAACTCATGTATAATGGTGAAATAATTTTTATTAAATTATACAAGAACCATATCCATTAATATGATATCATATATGATCTTATAATATTTCTTTGTTAGCAATATTTCAGAAGTATCATCATTTCGGGTGATAACAGATTCATTTTCCTTTACATGCTTGGTTACTTAAGCCATGTCTGTTATGGATAGGATGTATGTTATTCATATACTGAATGATATTCTGTTCATAAACATAATTTTTAATGAAAAATGAAAATTAATCTTTAATTATTATGATGGGGAATTAATCTCATTGCGTTCAGGGAGACGGTAATCCGGACGTACGCATGAGCTACAATATCATTATTTTGATATTATAATCATAAATAATTGGATGTTATATCATATATACGGAATAATTATCATGTTACATTTATTATTTACATCATTTATACTCATTATTACACCCATCCAAATGATTAAATGTTTGAATAACAAACTACACCACAACGAGGAGACTATAATCCGTACGTACGTAGATATGGTGAAATTGTCATATATAGGATAGATAGAATAATGAATATGGTTGTACCATTTTTATAATAACATCACATTATATAGAAGATACTGGAGTTTTTTTAGAATGTTAACAACAAAGATAGAGGAAGTTGAAAAAGAAAAAAACATGAAAGAGGTGATAAAATATTTACCACTTCTTCGAGTTCTTCCTTTTGATTTGATAAAAAGGGCTCTTTAGGTTGTCTTTATGAAAGAAGGAAGGCCTCTATGATGAAGGTAGGTCAGTTGAGAGGATATTTGGGAAGGGTTTGGCCAAGCCAAATGGCTTTGAAGGTGTGAATTTGTTAGAAGGGGATGTGCCCTTTTATAAGAGAGGTGAGGGTCACTTTAAGAAAAGCTTGAAATACTATTTTATAATAAAATAATTTCCAGTTTATAATGGTTCCAAAATGAATTATTTAAAGGATAAAGTGGGTATGAGTCGAAAACCTCTCAACAAAAATTTTTAGGTCATCATATTAACCTTATCTTTTAGATATAACTCTTAGTTAAATAGTTTGACATTCACCATGTCTCTTTGTATTTTTATATTATCTGGTTAATAAACATACGATAAACTTCTAATAAAACCTCAAGATGTTCATTAATGACATATATAATATTATTTAATCCCTTTGGCCGAACCTTTGATATTTAGGAATAGAATACCAATTAATAATATAATATTTGTTTTAAAAACTCTTTTATGTAAATTCTGACACTATTTGGTATTTTTTTGTTAAATCCATAAATGCATTATTACTTAAAAAACTCACTTAATCAACCCTAAATTGTCATATTAATCTATAAAATTAATATAATTCATTAAAAGTCTCAAATTAGATTTATTTGTATATTTATAATATCAATTATTTTAATCATTCATTAATAAGGTAATTATTGTATCATCATTGTGTCATCAATAAATTTAATTATTTAATGTCTAAATATTATAAATGAAATACCATTATGTAGGAAATATTTTTAGATTTATAATGAATATTTATAGTCTAATTTATCTTCTATGTATCCCTATATAAAAAATGGTTTAGTTATTAAACATTGATTTTAACCCTTTTAACTCTTCTTTAAATAAAATAATAATAATTTGTCAAGTCTAACCCAAGTGGAACAAGGAGGATCATATTTTATTCCTAAGGTTTTTTTGGTCGAATTATAGTTATCCAATAGAATTTGGAAATGTTTTAGGGTAATTTTGATATCATTTTTACCCTTAATTACAATATTTACTTTTAACCGTGGTAAATAAAAGTAAAAATATACTATTCACCAAATATATTTTCATCTTATTGAACCACATTTTTCTTACAGATATTTACCTTGTCTCTAAAATTTTTGAAATTCAACTCACAAAAACGGTAAAATTGTGTTTAATACAAATTTGCAAATGCTCCTAGGTGGTGGGTAAAAGATGGTAAATACTTCGATAAATTTTTATATATCTAAACTTATTATAAAATGACTCCAATGAATTAAATTGAACATATTTATGAATTATTTATCTATTTTGACCAAAATAAATTAAAATAAGATAACCAATTATTTAAATAAAAAGTTGATTTTAACCAATAACGCGGTGTTTTTTCACATTTCATCAAAAATTGATACTTTTCTGAAAAATACCAAAAATTAACCCCAATCTAATTTCGATATTCCGAATGCAAAAATGAAGTCTATTTTGAAAGGTAAAATTTATAAAATTTCAAAAGGTGGGTATTACTATTCATAATGGCTTATTTGATTGGTCGTGGTGTGTTAGAGTCTCGAAGTTGTGTACAATGCAAGATATTGCATTATTCAAAGGCAAACGTACCATGGAAGCTTGGGGTGTTACATTCTTCTCTCCTTCAAATAATTTCATCCTCAAAATTTCTATATTTCTACCACACAAAAAAATCAGGTGGTTCTTCATCTTAAGTTCCTCTGGTTCTCATGTTGCCTCTTCAATCTTATGGTTTCTCCATATAACTTTTACCAGATGAGTCATCCGGTTTCTCAGCACTTGTTCTATTTTATCAAGAAATTTGACAGGATCTTCACAATAAGAGAGATTATGTTCCAGTTCTATTTCCTCTTAGGTGAGTACATGCTTTAGGCCATGAAAGTATTTTCTCAACAGTTGTAACATCCCAGGTAATTAATGAATATGAAATGTTCATATTTATTAATATTTGTGAATAAAATGTTAATATTACTTTAAAGATAATTCTGTGTTCGATGGCGTACCCAATACGCAACAACGAGTTTCTTTGAAATCTTACGTTGCACACTAATAATGTAATAATATTATTTTAAATGGTAGTTAACACCTAGTCATTGTAATGGCGAGAATGAACAGAACTAACTAAAAAATTATTCTATATGTTTGTTAAATATTTTTACATTTATCCAATAAATGTTAGAGTCTTAAAATAAGAAAATAATTTGATTTTAAGCATAAATATTCTAATGTTCTTTAAAAGGTTGATTAACAGCCTTTTGATGATAAACCCTTTTTAAAATAACTTTTTGTCAATTTTATATGTTATATATGAAAAAATAAAATCCTATTTTAAAATTGGGACATCAAAATTTATGTTTTGTAAATTTTTGTTATTCTTCCGATAAAGATCATTTTTTAATGAATAGTGAAAATAGTGTATTTTAATTCAAAACCTCCTTTTAATCTGATTTATTTATATGGTTAGATTATATTTTTAATTGATATTAAAGCATAGTTGAAATATATTTTTACAATTTAATCCAATGGTGGTCATTGGACTTAATTTCACTTTGAAATTGGACATAAACAATTGTCAATCTTTTGATAAATATTGTTTCTTAAAAACATGCTATTTGTTTTGACATAAAGAATTAATTATAAAATTATTTAATGAAACTTCTATGTTTTGAATTTGGTAAAATGGACATCATTTTTAAATTTATAATATCTAATTTACATTGGATAAAAAAATTTATATTTCTGACGAATGTTCATTTTTAATGAATAGTGAAAAATATTGCATATTACTTCAAAACCACTTTTTCATCTAATTTAATTATATAGTTAGATTGTACTTTTAAGTGGTTTTAAAGTTTAATTGAATTATATTTTATTCATTTAATAAAATGTTCTTCATTGGAAGTAATTTCACTTTTCAATTGGATGTAAAAACAAGTCAATCTTTTGATAAATTTTACTTCTTAAAAACCCATCTTTGGTTGTGACAAAGGGAATTATTTTTAAATTAATTACTGTCATTTATGTGATTATAATTTGGAAAAATGTATTCCAAATTTGTAATCAGAAGGCCCAAATTATGTAATTAATAATCTTTTATTTTTGGACATTATGAATAGTAACAACGGTAATTATCTTTAATTATCGTGATTAATTAGTAATCGGGTAGTTAAGGGTAATAAAATAATATCATAATAATATAAAATGACCCCCAACATGTGTCAAAATTATCTTTTTTGAGTCATGTCCGACCATGGGAAGCTTTCTACCGAACTTCAGGGCCCATGGAGTCACATGGGTGTAATAGTGACATTTATGACTTTTTTTTTAAAAAAAAAGAAGAGAAATATAACAAAGTTTTGTTTATCCTAAGTAAACAAAATTTAATTTTGTTTACATAAATGATATATTAGCATATAAATATTAATTGGAATGCTAAAATTATTTCCTACATCATGGTAATTTTTTTATAATTTTTAGACATTAAATAAATAAATTTATTTATGACACCATGATAATTTAGTGATTATCTCATTAATGAACGATTTAAATAAAATGAAAAGATAAGGTAGAATCTAAGACTTAAACTTGTCTAAAACATATTTTATGGGTGGATTTAGAACCCTTACCACCCTAACCTCGAAATATATCATTGTGGGACCTTAAAAATCTGAAAACCATTTTATAATAAAATAACATTTCAAGACTTTCCAAAAGTGACCCTCCTCCCTCTTATAAAATGCCCCCACCTCTACCCCTTACCCACACCTATCAAGCCATTGTCTCATCCAATATCTGCTCATATTATCTCTCCACATCCCTATATTACCCCTAGAATCCTCACTTTGGGTAGAAGTCTTTCCAAGGAAGCCTTTGGCTCAAATCAAAAAAGAGTTTCCCGATTTAGAGATAATGTCTTCTCTCGAGTTTCTTTATTTTATTGTCCTAATTCACTCACCAATATCTTCTTATTATTTGCTCCCATAATAACACCAGTATCATAAATATAATAGTATGTTTTTATGATAAGGATTAAACCTACACTTAAACACACCCCGTCTAATGGTTAAAGAACATACTGTTTCTACAGGTGGCGAATTTCTGTCTCACGAAATGATGATTGTTCAATATTCTTTTAACACCTTTCATGGTGGCCATTATGATGGAACTATATTTTTATATGATATATATTATATTTATTTCCTCCTTATGCTTCTGTGTTTTATATTTAAACATACCTTTATGCTTTTCAGGTTGTACAAATGCGATAATCTCATATGAGGAAGTGTGGACTACTACCCCCTCAAGTGATGTGACTCGTTCATGCCAAACATGGAATTTATAAAGAATGTAATTAATAAAATTATTATACATATATAAAATATATATTATACTATAATTATAATATATCTATGTCTAATTTGGTTTTAATGTCCATTAATATGACACAAAATGAAAGTAGCGTTCATGCGTACGTATGGCCTACTGTCTCCATGAATGGTACATTTCATTTATTATATGAAAACATTATGGAATATTATTAAATAAATATATACTAGATATATATGATATTTAAATCATTAAAACCATTCTAGAGATGATGTACTTAGAACTACATGGGCAATTCTTTTCAAACAAGTTCATTTTTGACTCATGTACCGAACATCGACAAAACGTATGATATGAACTCAAATAATTAACTAATTATTATAACATTATAATATGTGAAATTAATTGAATAATGAACTTTGAAGGAATTACATAAGAAATTATAAATTGAAAGAAGATTATTATTCCGAAATATAAAGAAACAAACAAGACAAGTCGGACTTGAGGTAATGGGATTTCTTATCTCACTTTTAATTCCATGAGATTTCCATTGTTCGCCAATTATTTAATTCATGTGGTGTATTGTGTACTTCCATTTGATATATATTATCATGATTATATTTATATTCATTTTATTATGTGATTCATTTGGTTCTTATTATCTTTTGGTCATATGACCTGATTTATTACAACGAGCTAAGGGGGTTTTGTCTAACTATTTATTCCCGTGAGATTCATGCTATATTTGTCACTATCTCCTTTGAGTGGTGTATGTTATTCCCATTATTATACTCTTTGTGTAATATAATTTCGGTTATGGGTATTTACATCAACATTGTATATTCCTTATTTCATGGGGTGTACGTTTTGAAAGTTACCCAAATCTGTAAGGGAACCTTTCACCCTCCTCTTTTTAAAAGACTTATTTTTGTTAGGTATTTTAATTTACATATTCATATGTTGGTATATGTTCTTATATATCCTTATTGATGTTAATTTTATGTCCAAGTGATGAGATACCCTTTTTATCTCTCATCAACTAATTTTCTGAATTTTAAAGTGATGTCGTTAGGCTGTCGAATTTCTATTTGGGAACTTCTTAACCCAATTTCAATTCGTTGGGTTAAACCTCTACTTATTGATTATGTCGTACTATGAATATGTGTGGATGACCTATGATTGTTTTAAAATTAATATCCACTTATATTTGGTGTATTTATATTTGTCACACATTATTCTGTAATTGATTTATCCTTAATCTAAGGATACCGTCTTTGTACGGGACTTTGTCTCAATCTCCATTCATTGAGGCATAATTCGATTTATATATGACCTTATTTTTTTATTTGTATAATAACCCTTTTGACTTTTCATTTCATTAAAAATGAATCTTTTTACACGAATCATTCTACTAAACGACAAAATGATTATTTTTTGTCTTACGTATGCGGTGACAACGACTTCTCCGCCGTTGTGACCATTATTTTAGTTTCGGCTTCCTCGACAAGACATAAATTTTTTAAAAAGAAAAATAAATATCATGTTTTAATTTTATTTTATTTTGGTATTGAAAATTGTTTTGATAATGTTTTTATTATATCAATGTGTTGTATTAATATCTTGTGATTGAAATGTGGAAATGTTATGTTTCCTTTATGCATGTTTTTTGTGATATGATTATGTTATGGTTCTTGGGAATTGTTTATGAAGTCGGGTGGTTCTGTGATAAACTAAGGGAGGGTGAGCCCGAGATATCTCCCCAATGCATTGGGTAACACGAAGGAGTTAAACTCTAAGGTTTCTCCAAAGAGATTTAGGGAATATACTGTGATGGGTATTCTAAACGTAACCATGAGGGTTACTCCCTACGTAAGAATGTTATGAATGCCTCAAGTTACCTTTATGTCTTATTATTTCTATGAGTTATTCGTAAATATTATGATTTCATGATGTATGTTAAAGTGCATATGTTTTATGAGTAATGTATGATTTAATTGATTCTAATGTATACATGGACTAATGTTTTATTTCCGTATTTTTATATCCCTTACTGAGCTTTTTATGCTCATACCAATTTTTTAAAATGTTTTTCACAGAACATATAGTGGAATAGCATCAAGGATGGGATCAAGGAAATGCCATGCTATCTAAAACATGGAACTACACATGACTCTTTTGTTCAAGAGTTTTTATTTTGTGAAAAAAAATCGAAACTGAGTAGATGTGTCTACTTTGAAATCATTGAGATGTAATAGTAATGTCCTAATTCTTTAAAACTCTAAACCTGAAAAGATCCTCAATGTGAATTATTCATTTAATTAAAGATTATTTAATGTTTCAAGGCTGGGTCCTTATAGTTGGTATCAAAGGTTTGTTTAGATAACTTTAGATGTTAGGGTATTCTTTAATCATAAGTGACACTACCATAATGGTTAGGATTTCAGAAAGAGTCATAATTTTTTTAGATAAAGTGAATGAGTTTAAGATAACATGAATAATTATATCTTAGTATTATATGATGATTTTACTGATATACACACACTGACCTTTTTGGTTTTAGTAAATGTCTGGATCTAGTAGGCACCAAAGTAACAGTGGATGTGAAGAAAACTATGATGGTTTTCTGAACGATCAACTGAATGATATGGGAGCTACAATGAGAACTCTTGTGGTTATTCTCAACCAACTATATAGAGTCATTATTGACCACCTGAACCTTAGTGATTTTTATAAGGCATCATATATGCGAGAAACAAATCCCTACGTAATTTTAGGTAATAATAATAAAGGTAAGAATGTTCAAAAACCTATGTGTCAAAGATGAGGGAAGAAACACATAGAAAAATGTTTCATAGAGACAGAAAGATGGAAATAAGGGTTATAAAGCACGAACATTCCATGGAAAAATGAAGCATCTAGTTGACTCTAGGAAGGGGAAATATGTTCTTTCTGGAGAATCAATTGAATGTTTTAAATGTGGTGTGCACGGTCATTATGCAAACACATGTCCTATGAAGAAGTTTCGGGAATGTGATCACTAAGATCGTACAAATATTCGTTTACCAATACCTAATGCCATTCTGATTGAGGATGATGAAACTGACAATGACCAATGAATGGTTTGGATTATTTCTTGACATGTGTTTTCTTATTATTGAAATCCTAGGATATGATTCATGATTTTGTTTATAGGAAATAAGTATTTCAGAATAAGTTGGAAAGGAATGGTTAATGGATCATGAAAAATGTTGAATGAGTAAGAAGTCAACATATAAGGGATTTAAGAGTTATGGTAGATTTTATGATGGTAAAATTCTTAAAAGTGTTTAGGCTCTTTTGATGATGAGATTACATTAGAATACTTTTTATATTATTGGTAACCCTGATGTTTGATATATGAAAATTTTATTCAAGGAATACTTATCTTTTCTTTTGTGGATATAGTTATAACGAACCATTTTGGTTTATATGATCATTGAATTTGAGGCAATTAACAGTTAATACATTTTGGGATGACAAACAAAACTTATTAGATATCCTTTATGGTTAAAAAAATGTTATGGTTATTTTTGATGAATTTGTCTCCTTTTAGGAATACTATAAAATTATATAGTTTTTTAAAAGGGACAACATGCAGACTGTGTGACAACCCGTTGCGTTGGATGAAGCTATGGGGATCGAACCCACAACCAAAGTGCGACTGGTATTTATCACCTACCACTAAACTACGTGAATTCCCTGGTTATTATGACTAATTATTTTTAGTTAGATGATCTTATGAATCAGGAATAAGTTGATTAATAACCTATCATGAAGGATATGTGATTAGGTTAATTACTTTTCAGTATGAGACTTTAAGGGTAACTGATGTTATTTGGAGATAAATATTAAGATTTACCTTGGAAGACTATGTGATTAACTTCTTTATATATTTGGATTTCAATATTAGTTTGGGTTACTTTGAATGATTTTATGGATAGTTGTTTATTTAATGGTATTTCTTGAACCTTGGGTTCTTTTTGTTGAATTTTTGAGATTAAGAGTAGAATTTGTTTTTATAAAGGATTATCATTTTGGGAATTATCTGATCTTGTAATAACAATTTTGGTTTTGGTTATGGTCTAAAGACATGGGAAATACATAGTTTATCTTTTGTGGATTATGGGATTCTCAAGAAGTTGATTATAGCGCTCTTAATGTGAAAAAATTCATCCTAAATACTCATCTTTTGGAGAAAATATGAGTTTGTTTTAGAAATCTAGAAATAGATGAAAGTCTACATGAGAAGTAAGTATATTTCTTTATGATTTAGTTCTTCTCATAAATAAATTCATCAATGAAAAGTAACTTAAAACAAAAACATTTTCTGTTAACTTTTCCTACTGGGGAATCAAATACTGTTTAACCCATCACAAGTTTGTGATTTTCTGGTGGTTAACTTTCTCCTAGACATATTTTCTATCACTCTCCATCAGAAATTGACCATTTTTTTCTCTTCCATATCCATATTTTCAGGGATTCCTAGTATCTGTTGTCTCGGGTGACCTTTATACTTTTCTTTCTTTCTTTTAAAATGATAGTTTAATTTACTCCTTTTCTGATGTGGGGCTTTCAATGATGTTTCTGAGCCCAATTCTAAAATTGCGAGGATGCAATTCCCAAAAGGGGGGAAGGATGTAACATCCCACGTAAATAATGAATATGAAATGATCATATTTATTAATATTTGTGAATAAAATGTTAATATTACTTTAAAGGGAATTCTATGTTCGATGGCGTACCCAATACGCAACAATGAGTTTTTTTGAAATCTTACGTTGCACACTAATAATATATTAATATTATTTTAAATGTTAGTTAATGCCTAACTATTGTAATGGAAATAACGAGTAGAACTAACTACAGAATTATTATATATGTTTGTTAAATATTTTTACATTTATCCAATAAAATTTAGAGGCAAAAAGTGAGAAAAGAATTTGATTTTAAGCATAAATATTCTAATGTTCTTTAAAAGGTCGATTAACCGCCTTTTGATGGAGAACCCTTTTTCAAACTAATTTTTGTCAATTTTCTATGTTATATTTTACAAAATAAAATCCTTCATTAGAATCGGGACATAAAAATTTACTTAGTGTAAATTTTTGTTATTTTTCCGAAAAAGTTCATTTTTTAATGAATAGTGAAAATGATGTATTTTCATTCAAAACCTCCTTTTAATATATTTTATATACATGGATATATTATCTTTTTAATTGGGTTTAAATTTTAGTTGAAATATATTTTTATCATTTAATCCAATGGTGGTTATTGAAATTAATTTCACTTTGAAATTGGACATAAACAACTATCAATCTTTTGATAGATAATGTTTCATAAAAACACGCTATTTGTGTTGACAGCGGAAATTAATTATAAAATTAATTAATGAAACTTATATGTTTTCAATTTGGTAAAATTAACATCATTTTTTAATTTGGAATATCCAGTTGACTTTGTATAAATTTTTGGTATTTTTCTCACAAATGTTCATTTTTAATGAATAGTGAAAAATACTGCATTTTACTTCAAAACTGCTTTTTCATATAATTTAATTATATAGATATATTGTCTTATTAATTGGTTATAAAGTTTAATTGAATTATATTTTTATCACTTAATACAATGTTGTTCATTTGAAGTAATTTTACTTTTCAATTGGATGTAAAAACAAGTCAATCTTTTGATAAATTTTACTTCTTAAAAACTCGTCTTTGGTTGTGACAACGGGAATTATTTTTAAATTAATTACTGAAATTTATGTGTTTATAATTTGTTAAAATGGATTCAATATTTTTAATCAGAAGGTCCAAATTATGTAATTAAAACTCTTTCATTTTTGGACATTATAAATAGTAACGACGGTAATTATCTTTAATTATCGTGATTAATTAGTAATCGGATAGTTAAGGGTAATAAAATAATATCATAATAATATAAAATGACCCCAACATGTATCCAAATCCTCTTTTTTGAGTCATGGCCGACCATGGGAATATTTTTACCGAACTTGAGGGCCCATGGACTCACATGGGTGTAATAGTGACATTTATGACTTTTTAAAAAAAAAGAACAGAAATATAACAAAGGTTTATATATCCTAAGTAAAAAAAAATTAATTTTCATTAAATAAATGATATGTTTGACTATAAATACTCATTAGAAAGCTAAAAATATTTCCTACATCATGGTATTTTTTGAATAATTTTTAGACATTAAATAAATAAATTATTTATGACACCATGATGATGTAGTGATTACCTCATTAATGAACGATTTAAATAAAATGAAATGATTAGGTAAACTATAAGACTTACACTTGTATTAAACCTAATGGATGGGTATATTTAGAACCCTTATCACCTCATCCTAGAAATAGATCATTTTGGGACCTTTAAAATCTGAAAACCATTTATAATAAAGTAACATTTCAAGACTTTCCAAAAGTGACCCTCCTCCCTCTTATAAAAGGCTCTCACCTCTACCCCTTTACCCACACCTTTCAAGCCCTTGGCTCATCCAAACTCTTCTCGTATTATATCTCCACATCCATCTATTACTTTTAGAAGCATCACTTTGGGCAGAATTCATTCCAAAGAAGACTTTTGATCAAATCAAAAAAGAGTTACCCGATTTAGAGGAAATGACTTCTCTCGAGTTTCTTTCTTTTATTTTCCTTATTACATCACCACTATATTCTTATTATTTGATCTAATAATAAATCCAGTATCCTAAATATAATATGATTTTGTTATGATAAGGATTATACCTACACTTACACACACCCCCATCTAATGGTTAAAGAACATACTGTTTCTGTGGGTGGCGAATTACTGCCTCACGAAATGTTGATTGTTCAATATTCTTTTAACACCTTTAATGGTGTCCATTATGATGTTACTATATTTATATATGATATATATTATATTTATTTCCTCTCTATGCTTCTGTATTTTATATTTAAAATACACCTTTATTCTTTGCAAGCTGTGCAAATGCGACAATTTCATATAAGGAAGTGTGGACTACCTCCCCCTCAAGTGATGTGAATCGTTCATGCCATACATGGAATTTATGAATAATGTAATTAATGAACTTATGTTACCAATATAACATATATATTATTCTGGAATTATAATATATCTATGTCTAATTTGATTTTAAAGTCCATTAGTATGACAAAAAATGAAAGTAGCGTTCATGCGTACGTACGGCCTACCATCTTCATGAACGGTACATTTCATTTCATATCTCCAAACATTATGGAATATTATTAAATAAACATATACTAGATATATATGATATTTAAATCATTAACACCATTCTAGAGATGATTTACTTATAACTACATGGGCAATTATTTTCAAACTAGTACATTTTTGACACATGTACCGAACATCGACAAAACATATGATATGAACTCGCATAATTAACTAATTATTATAACATGATAATATGTGATATGAATTGAATAATGAACTTTAAATTAATTCCTTAAGAAATTATAAATTCACCGATGTATATTATTCAGTAATATAAACAAACTAACAAGACTAGTCGGACTTGAGGTAAGGAGATTTTTTATCTCACTTTTAATTCTGTGAGATTTCCATTGTTCACCAATTATTTATTTAATGTGGTGTATTGTGTACTTACATTTCATATATATTATCATGATTCTATTTATATTCATGGTATTATGTGACTCATTTGGTTCTTATTATCTTTTCGTCATATGACCAGATTTAGTACAACGAGGTAAGGGGTTTTAATCTCACTATTTATTCCTGTGAGATTCATGCTATATTTGTCACTATCTCCTTTGAGTGGTGTATGTGCTTCCAATAATTCTAATCTTTTTATAATATACTTTTGTTTATGATTACTTACATCAACATTGTATTGTTATTTTTTCATGGGGTGTATGTTTCGAAAGTTACCCAAATCCGTAAGGGAACCTTTGACCCTCCTCTTTTTAAAAGACTTCTTTTTGTTAGGACTTTTAATTTATATATTCTTATGTTGGGATATGTTCTTATATATCCTTATTGTTGTGAATTTTATGTCAAAGTGATGAGATTCCCTTTTTATCTCTCATCAACTGATTTTCTTAATTTTAAAGTGACGTTGTTAGGCTGTCGAATTTCTGTAAGGGAACTTCTTATCCCAATTTCAATTGTTTGGGTTAAACCTCTACTTATTGATTATGTCGTACTAGGAATATGTGTGGATGACCTATGATTGTTTTACACTTAATATACATTTATATTGGGTGTATTTATATTTGTCACGCATAATTATGTAATTGATTTATCCTTAATATAAGGATACCATCTTTTTACGGGACTTCCTCTCAATCTCCTTTCGTTGAGGCATACATCAATTTATATACGACCTTATTTTATCAGTTTTATAATAAACCATTTTTACTTTTCATTTCATTCAAAATGAATATTTTTACACGAATCGTTTTACTAAATGACCAAAGGGATGTTTTTTTGTCTTATGTATGTGACGACAATGACTTCTCTGCCTCCGTGACCATTATTTGAGTTTCGGCTTCCTCTATAAGCCATAATTTTTTTTAAAAAATAAAAATAAATACCATGTTTTACTTTTATTTTATTTTGTTATTGAAAATGGTTCTGATAATGTTTTGATTATATCAATGTGTTGTATTGCTATCTTGTGATTGAAATGTGGAAATGTTATGTTTCCTTTATGCATGTTTTATGTGATATGATTACGTTATGGTTCTTGGGCATTGTTTATGAAGATGGGTGGTTCCGTGATAAACTATGGGTGGGTGAGCCCGAGATAGCACTCCAATTCATTGGGTAATGTGAAGGAGTTAAATTCTAAGGTTTCTTTGAATAGATTTAGGGAATATATTGTGATGGGTATTCCAAACGTAACCATGAGGGTTACTCCCTACGTAAGAATGTTATGAATGCCTCAAGTTACCTTTACGTCTTATAATTTCTATGAGTTATTCATAAATATTATGATTTCATGATGTATTTTAAAGTGCGTATGTTTTATGAGTAAAGTATTATTTCATTGATTCTTATGTATACATGGACTAATGTTTTCTTTCCTTATTTTTATATCCATTACTAAGCTTTTTATGCTCATCCCAAGTTTTTGAAATGTTTTTCATAGGAGATAAAGTGGAATAGGGTCAAGGATGGGATCAAGGAAATGTCATGTTGTCTAAAACATGGAACTATACATGACTCTTTGGTTCAAGAGTTTTTATTTTGTGAAAAAATTGAAACTGAGTATATGTGTATACTTTGTAATCATTGACATGTAATAGTTATGTCATAATTCTCTAAAAATATAAACCTGAAAAGATACTCAATGTTAATTATTCATTTAATTCAAGATTATGTAATGTTTTAAGGTCGGGTCCTTATAACAATGATACGTGGAACACATCATGAACTTTGGAAAGACATGGAGGCATTTCCAAACGATAAGCTACAACTCCAATTCATTCTAGAATTTTGAAAGGTCTGATGTTACTGGGAATCAATTTACCCTTCTTACTAAAACATATAACACCCTTCCATGGCGATACCTTCAAGAAACCATGTTCTCCTAATTGAAATTCTAAATCCTTCCTTCGGTTATCAGCATAGCACTTTTTTCTACTTTGAGATGATTTGATGTGGGTTTGTATAACCTTCACCTTTTCCATTGTTGCCTCAATGAGTTATGAGCCTACGAGTTTTCTTTCAAAAAAAGCATCCCAACAAGTTGGTGTGTGACATCTCGTTCCATATAACGCTTCATATGGTGCCATATGAATACTTGAATGGAAGCTATTGTTATAAGAAAATTCTACCAGAGGTAAATATTGATCCCACATACCTTGAAAGTCAAGTGATCAAGATATCAACATGTATTCTAAGGTAACAATAACCCGTTCATATTGTCCATAAATTTGAGGGTGGTAGGTAGTGTTCAAATGAAGTTCAATATCCATGGATCTCTTAAGACATTTCCAGAATCATGAAGTAAAACGAGGATCGCAATCAAAAACAATCGATAAGGGTACTCCATAAAGTCATACATCTTCATTAATATATAGTCTTGGTAGACGTTCAAGTAGTAAATTTTCTCTTATAGCAAGAAAATATGCTAACATGGTAAGACGATCAAAAATGACCCATATTGAATCATTCCATCTTGGAGTCTTTGGTAGCCCCATGAAAAAGTCCATCGTAATATTATCCCATTTTCACTCAAGTATGGTAAGATGTTGCATGACTACTCGAGGTTGTTTCCTTCCATCATTCACTGGTTGAAAAACCATACATATTGACAAAAAATCAGCAATATCCCTCTTCATGTTGTCGCAGAAAAAATATTCCTTCAATTATCTATACATATTGGTGCTACCAGGGTGTATAGATAAATTGGAGCTATGAGAATCATCTAAAAATTCCTTTTTTAGATCTGGTATATCGGGAACCCAAAGTCTCTTCCAAAATTTCAAAATCACATCTTCATATATTAAGTCACTCAATCTCCCATCACTCGTAGCTTTAATCATCATTTGAAACACCTCATCATATGCCTGAGAACATTTTATCTTTTCTAGTAAAGATGGTTTGGAAACCATTTGAAAAAGAATTTATATTTCCCCTTCCATGATTATTCCCATATCCATCTTCACTATATGCATGGAAATAGGATCCCTGTCAACTCTCATATTGTTCAAAACTCCATGATCCTTTCTTCTCAAAGCATCTACCACCTTATTTGCCTTCCCTGGGTGGTAGTGTATTGTGAAATCATAATCCTTGAGTAGTTAAATCCATCTCCTTTTCCTCATGTTGAGATATTTTTGTGAGAAGATATACTTAAAACTCTTGTGATTAGTATAAATCTCACATTTTTCTCCATAGAGATAGTGTCTCCATATCTTCAGAGTGAAGATTATAACTGGTAACTCAAGATCATGAGTACGATATTTTTTCTCGTGAATTTTTAGTTGTTGTGATGCATAGGCAATAACTATATCATTCTACATAAGGACAGAACCAAGTCCTTTCTTTGATGCATCACTATAAATAACAAACTCATCGTTTCATAATGGCAGAGTCAAGATAGAATCATTGACTAATCTTTCCTTTAGTTCTTCAAAACATTCTTCACAATCTTTTGTCTAGTCAAATTTAACCCCTTTACGTGTGAGCTTGGTTAATGGGTTAGTCAATCGAGAAAAATTCGGGAAAAAACACCAATAATAACTTTCTAAAACAGTAAAACTATGTACGTCAGTTATATATGACAGTGCGGGCCATTCATGGATAGCCTTGGTCTTTGAAGGATCAATAGATATTCCACCCTTAGAGACAATATGGCCCAGAAAATAAATCTCTTGAAACCATAATTCACACTTGATAAACATCCCATATAATTCATTTCTTCTGAGGGTTTTTAGAATGGTGCACAAGTGATTTTCAAGATCTTCATAGCTTTTGGAGTATACTAGGATATCATCAATAAATACCATGAAAAATTCAACAACATATTCTTTGAAAACTATGTTCATTAGATCCATAAAAACCGAGGGTGCATTAGTCAGTCCAAAAGGCATTACTGTGAACTCTTAATGCTCATACCTGGTTCAAAATGATGTTTTTGGAATGTCTTCATTCTTCACACACAACTGATGATATCCAGATCGAAGGTCAATCATTGAAAAATATTTATCTTCATAAAGTTTTTCGGATAAATCATCAATGCAAGGTTGGGGATATTTGTTCTTTATTATTATATCATTGATCTCTCTGTAGTCAATGCACAACCTCATAGATCCATCTTTATTCTTAATAAAAAGGATAGAGGGTCCCCATGGAGAAAAACTGGGGAAAATAAATACCTTATTACTCAATTCCTCTTGTTTTTTCTTTAGTTCCACTAATTCTACATTGTCCATTATATAATATTTCATCGATATCGGACTTGAACCAGGAATTAGATCAATGAAAAACTCAATTTCTCCTTCGAGAGAATGTACAGGTAAATCCTATGGAAACACATCAAAATATTCTAGCATAATAGGTACATCCTCTATTTGATCAATATTTTCCTCACCTATAATTATTTCATTCTCATCCTCCCCAATAATTTAATTTAGTAGATCTATTGGGGGTAGATATAGATAAGAATTAGGTGGTGATGTTTCTATTCTAAAGATAAAGTACTCTTTATCATCATCGAAAATTGTAACCTCCTTCTTCTTACAATAAATTTTCGCATCATGGTCAGAATGCCAATCCATACTGAGGATTATATCTAATACAATCATGGGTATGATGATGAGATCAGTAGATAAAGAACATTTTATATGCCCTAATGGGAACTGATTCACAAATATTTGTTGCGATGATACTTTCATTAGGTGTTTTGACTGACAACTCCCTTGTTAAGTCAAATTTAAAATATCTATTTTTCTTAGCAAACTCAGAAGATATGAAACAATGCGTTGATCCATAATCAAATAAAGCATTGGCTAAACATGAGGAAACCATTAAATTATCTGCCACCGCATCTTTCAGAGCTTCAACCTCAACAGTAGTGATAACATAAGCTTGGCCTTGCTCCACACCTTTTTCTTTAAGAAATACTGGCACATTATTGGTCCCGACATCTGTAATCTGATGAAGAATATCTGGGCAGGGATAACAAGCATTTCCAACATCAATAAAACTATCATCATCCTCATTCCCAAAATTAAGAAACCTCTTGCGATCCTAGATTTTCGACCTATCAGCCTCTTCAATGTCTCTTACAAGATTTTTTCAAAGATCTTAGTTAATCAGCTATGAATTTGGTTACCTGACATCATTTTAGAAAACCAGAGCGCCTTAGTGGCTAAGAGAATGATCATAGATAGTGAAATTATGGCCCATGAAGTGTTATATTCTATGAAAACACACTCCATCGCAAAAAGAAGAACCATGGCCTGGAAGCTAGATATGACCAAGGCCTACGATAAAGTGGAATGGAATTTCCTCAAAGTCGTGATGTTGAAAATGGGCTTCTGTCCAAAATGGAAAAATATGATCATGCACTATGTTATGTCTATCTCCTTCTGAATCAATGTCAATGGGGAGCTCACCCGAGGCTTTTCCCCAAACCGTAGCCTGTTCTAGGGAGATCCTCTCTCTCGTTTTCTCTTTATCTTGGTGGATGATGTTTTTTATAACCTCATTTCCAAGGCGGAATCCTCTAATACTATCTATGGGGAAAGGGTGTGTCGTGGAAGCCCACAGGTTTCACATCTCTTCTTTTACGATGATTTCATTCTTTTCTCCAGAGCAACCAATAATGAATGTAGGACGATCAGTCATGCAATCCATCAATAAGAAAGGGCTTCTGGACAGGCAATCAACCATGGAAAATCGGAAATCTCCTTCAGTGCAGGGGTTCCCCAAACCAAGAAAGAAGTGCTCTGTGCAACGGTAGGCATTCATATGGTTGAGAAACACCATAAGTATCTCAGGCTACCCACGGTGATTGGCTGCTCCAAAAAAGAAGTCTTTGCATCTTTACTGGATAGGATTGAGAAAACAAATTCAAGGCTGGACCCCTAAATGAATTTCCAAATCCGGCAAGGAGACACTCATTAAAGCCTCCCTCTAGTCCATACCCACCTATTTAATGTCCCTTTTTAAGCTCCCATCGACTGTGGTCAGCTAGATCCACGCACACACATCCATATTCTAGTGGGGAAAACATAATGGAAGGAACTGTACCCACTGGATTGCCTGGGAGAAACTCTGCTCTCCCAAATCTGAGGGAGGATTGGGATTCCGAAATCTCCTTCACATAAATGATGCACTACGGGGGAATCAAGGTTGGTGCCTTATTAACCATCCATTTTCCCTCTGTGCATGGGTTCTCCGAGCTAAAAATTTTCCCCATAAGTAATTCCACGAATCCCTTCTTGGCCCCCATCCTAGTTTCCTCTGGAGAAGCATTTGGGGTGCCCATTGTCTACTAGAAAAATGAATGGGCTGGAGGATTGGGAATGGCTCAACTATTATTATCTGGACCGACCCCTAGCTGATTGATAAGGATGGTTTGCGGCCATTTTCCCCTACCCAACCGGGTTATGAAGATGCCACAGTCAGGTGCCTCTTTTCCCACTAGGGATCAGGGTGGGGTTTGGAAACGATCAATGATTGGTTCAACGAACATGACAAAATAATTATCCTAAGTACCCACTGGCTCCCTGACATGGGCCCCGACCATATCTTCTAGACCAATGACCTATCGTAAGAATACACGGTGAAATCCGGATAACGGATCGCTATTGTCTCTTATCCAGCTGATCGGTATGGGGGGCCCTGGAAATCGCTTTGTTAACTTAATGTTACCCCTAAGATTCATCACTTCTGGTGGCAGGTTTGCACGGGTACCCTCCCTACAATGATCCTTCTCATTTTCTATCATATTTCCAGTGACAAATGCTACCCCTTCTTCCCAAACGTCCCAGAATCCCCCTCTCACACCCTCATTCATTGCCTGGGGGCTAAGGAAATTGGTAATAAATGGGACTCTGAATCAGATAATTTTATGGCCATGGCCCCTGACCTCCCCTCTCTCTTGATGCAATGTTGCTCCTCTATCTCACTGAATAAAGATGGCTTGATTTGTAACCTAACCTCGATCATTTGGGTTTGTCGCAACAATGCAGTTTTCAACCACATCCACAAACCACCTGAATTCTGGATTGACTGGGCCTCATCATGGATTGAGGGCTAGTAACATCACAATGGACATCAAAATTTCTTTGGAGCCCCATCCTTTTCCTCCCGATGGTGCCCTCTAATGGAAGGTTGACTTAAGATTAATGTGGATGCGTATCTCCCCACGAATGGACCCCATTACATCGTCCTTATGGCCCGGGATCATCAGGGAAAAATCATCGCATCCAAACATGAATCACACCATGCTTTCTGGGAACCCATGGTAGCCGAGGCTATAGCCATCCATGTCAGTATGATGCTCGCTAAAGATCGTGGATGGGATAATATCAACCTTGAATCAGACTTCCATATCATAATCAATTCTATCAACCACTACAATGGTGGGCTCCAGTCATTTGGCTCCCTCATCAGGAGAATCCTCTCTCTCCTTCAAGGATTTTCAAGCCACACCTTCCCCTTTACCAAAAAGGAAGGAAACAATACAGCCCATCAGCTGGAGGCCTCTGGCCCCTTTGATGGCTAACAGCTCTGGCTGGACCACTTCCCTACATGGCTTTGTGTTTGTACATCTGATGATCTTCAACATTGATGAATCCGTCTTTTTTCAAAAAAAAACAGCCTCTTTCTTCCCCTTGCAATCAGGAGCTTGGTGTCCTTTTTCACCACACTTGTAACATGCTCCCATTCCCTTCTGGAAAGTATTAGGGCGTTTCTTCCCACATTTACGGCATGATGGATATTCAACTTTCCCCTTCTTCAACTTATTTTCATTTCCAAAGTGTTTAGCAGATATCTTCGTCTCCTTCTTTTCTTTAATGTTGTAAGACATAGAGAATTATTTTTCTGTCTTGATAGCTCATGAGACAATATCTTCGTACGATGAGAAGGATTGTGAGACTAATGCTCAACGGAGAAATGTTTTTAACCCATCAAATAAACAATCAATCTTACTTCTTGGGTTACATATATAATTTGTAGCATGCCTTGAAAACCTTATGATGTTAGCCTCATATTTTGTGACATTCTCATCCTCTTTTTTCCTCATACTCATAAATTGTCTTTCCATATTCTTTCAATGTTCATGAGGAAAGTATGTTTCTATGAAAATACCTTTAAACTCCCACCAATCTATATTTAATACATCATCATCTTTCTTTGTGTTTTGAATCAATGACCACCATTGATTTGCATCTCCTGTGAGGTGATAAGCTGCCATGAAAAATTTTTCCCTTTCGCTACTCCCCAAAGCATGAAATATTTTCTTTAAGGAATTTATCCATTGCTCAGCTACTAATGGACTTGTACTCCCATTGAATGATCGAGGTTTTTTCCACATTAAGTGGTCTAACATTGGTCCTCCGCGTTGTGGATCAAGCTGCTCCATATGGGAAAGGTTATTATTCATAACCTGAGTGAGTTGTCCCAGTATGGTGATAAGCTGATCAGTACCAGTTTCTTCACTTGCTCCACTATAATTATCTTGGGTAGGGGGCAATGCCTACATGGATTAAGTGCGTTGATACGGTTTCCATTCCTTCCACTAGGCCCCATTTCTAATCAATTTCATACACTATATTAGTTTATGAATCACAATACATGATTCCAAACTTGTAAAACACTTATCATAAATTGAACAGTTTACGGATACAATTCATAATCATATGTTTTCATAGAGGAAGTATATACTAATAAACCCTTTATAATGGAAAGTAAATAAAATTAGAATTATCCTAAACATATCCCCCTAGAGTGTCGTAACCAAGATCGCAGTAAGGCACGTTGTCGTGCACCAGTTCTTGTTTGAGTCTAGCTCAAAGCGGTGTTTTTGGGTTTTACCCATAGGTACATATGTGCCAGAGCCGTCTTTACCTTCTCGTATCTAGACAGGTATGTATTTCTTGAAAAACTCACAAAATCTCTACAGTACAAAAATACTAGGAAATTCGTTAATATTAATCCTGAAAATATATTTAAAGGTAATGTTCTCTAATCTGAGTTTTTCTAAATCTAGCATCCATGGTTTTTACTAAACTTCCCCTGATACCAACTGTAACGCCCTGACCCTAGTTACCCAGAGTCGGTGCAATATTACATAACATTGGCATGATCACAAAAGATAAATTCTCGAAAGAGTAATTAGTTTAGTAGCCTTGGAAATACTAGATACAGTCATAAGTTTTACATTACATTATAAAATGAAAAGGTACAAAAACATAGTCTCCAAAGGCCACACTCATATCCCTTATACTATCCCTAAAGGTCAGTCATTATATACTTCATCACATCTTGGAAAAAATAGAACACATAAAGGGGTGATCTCATATGCTCAGTAATGATAACAATATAGCAAAAACATTCCTAAATAAGAATAAATATTTAAGTAAATGTAAGAATTAAACAAAATCCTTTTAAACTTGAACATCAGAATAATATGGTGAAGATAAAATCAAATAATTCCATTTACTTATTCGCATGGATATTCTACTAGTCGAATAATCACATGTAATATCAAAAGTCACTTTCATAATGATGGAATGCATAATGACATACTTCATAACCACATAGTCAAGGCCTTGTTCCAATACTACAAATAATATTTTGTCAAAGCCTTGTTCCAAGACACTAGTTTGTCTCATGAGACTTACCGATGCATCAAGTAGCTATAGCAGGCTCTACCCATCACTTACTATGTCCAATGCATTCCTCATATGAAAAGGTTTAAACATAACATAAATAATCATATTAAAAATATAATATGAAATGTCAATACTTTATCCATAAACCATGAATGGTATAAAAATAACACATTGACAGTCAAACATATAAAAAAACCTTCAATATAATATGGATGTTTTGTATCATAATAAATCACCTTCAAATAAGCTCACAATCCATCAAAGGATGTTGACGTAGATGAAATCAAGACTTTTTTTAGAGAAATATATCTTTCTATTTTGAAATCATTTTAAAGTCATATAATTATAAAAAGAAAACATTTATTTTGAAAATATTTTTATAATAATGTGATGGAAATTTCGATGATGTTATAATGGTGGAAATTAGTTGCACCTGTCGTATAAGTTAAAAAAACATTCTTACCATAATTTTGTCGAAAAAGTCCTAAGGTACCTTGTTTGGAAAATGATGGAAAGATTCATTTCAAACCATTTTATAAAAATTAAATCAAGGGTATAAATTGTTTTAACTCGTAGTCTAGTAAATTGTAAAAAAAATGGAATACGTTTTTAAGAAACATGGATGTGGATGATAAATATGTCCTAGTTGATACTTATATAAAAACATCCTCGGATAATAAAGATATTGTGAAATTAACCTTTTCCTTATAATTTTCCTTGGTCGAATGTAGGTTAACCTCCTTTATAATGATGAAATAATTTTTATTAAATTATACAAGAACCATATACATTAATATGATATGATATATGATCTTCTAATATTTCATTGTTAATGATATTTCAGTAGTATCATCATTTCTGGTGTTAACTGATTCGTTTTCCTTTATATACTTAGTTACGTAAGCCATGTTTGTTATGGATAGAATGTATTTGATTCATATACAAAATTATATTATGTTTATAAACATTATTTGTAATTATAAAATGAATATTATTCTTGAATTATTATGATGGAGAATGAATCACATCGCGTTCGTGGAGACGGAAATCCAGACGTACGTACGAGCGGAAATATCATTCTTTTGATATTAAAATAATATATAATCAAATGGTATATCATATATAAAGAATAATTATAATGTTATATTTATTATTTACATCATTTATACTCATTATAATACCCTTCCAAATGATGAACCGTTTGAATAACAAACTACACCACGATGTGGAGATGGTAATTCGTACGTACGCACGTATGGTGACTTTATCATTTATATGATGCATATAATAATGAATATTAGTGTACCGTTTTTAAAATAACATCACAGTATATAGAAGATATTGGAGTTATTATTTTAGAATGGAAACTACAAAGAAAGAGGATGTGGAAGAAGAAAAGAACTTGAAATAGGTGATGAAATATTTACCTCTTCTTCGAGTTCTTACTTTTGATTTGATCAAAAGGGATCCTTAGAAAGGCTTTATAACTAAAGGAAGGCCTTTAGGATGAAGGGAGGATAGTTGAAAGAATATTTGGGTAGGTTTTGGCGGAGGAAAATGGATTTTAAGGTGTGAATTTTAGGGAAGGGTAGGTGCTCTTTTAAAATAGAGGTGAGGGTCACTTTAGGAAAATCTTGAAATATTATTTTATAATAAATTCATTTTCAGTTTCTAGTGGGTAAAAAATGAATTATTTAAAGTAAAATCTGAGTATGCGTTGAAATCCTCTCAACCAGTAGGTTTTAGATAGGTTTATGTCATCATATTAACCTTATCTTTTAGATTTAACTCTTAGTTAAATAGTTTGACATTTATCATGTTTCTTTGTATTTTTATAATATATGGTTAATAATTTAACTATAAACTTCCAATCGAACCTCAAGTGGTACATTAATGAAATATATAATAGTATTTATTCCCTTTGGATGAAACTTATATTTTTAGGAATATAATACCAATTAATAATATAATATTTGTTTTAAAAACTCTTTTATGTTAATTTTGACACTATTTGGTATTTTGTTTTTGATATATTCATAACAACATTTTTACTTAAAAAAACTCATTTAATAAACCCTAACATGTCATATTAATCTAGAAAATTAATTTAATTTATTAAAATTCTCAAATTAAATTTATTAGGATATTTATAATATCAATTATTTTAATAATTCATTAACAATGTAATTATTGCATCATCATTGTGTCAGAAGTAAATTTAATTATTTAATGTCTAAAAATTATAAATAAAATACCATTATTTAGGAAATATTTTTATCTTTATAATTAATTTTTATAGTCAAATTTATCTTATTTATAACCCTATATTAAAAATGGTTTAGTTATTAAACTCTGATTTTAACTCTTTTAACTCTTCTTTAAATAAAATAATAAAAAAATTCCTAATCTAATCCAAGTGGACCAAATGATAACATATTTTATTCCTAAGGTTGTTTTTGGTCGAATTACACTTATCAAATAGAATTAAGACATGTTTTAGTGTAATTATGATATCATTTTTACCCTTAATTACCTTATTTACATTTAACCATGGTAAATAAAATTAAAAATATACTATTCACCAAAAATTATTTTCATCTTATTGAACCACATTTTACTTACTGATATTAATCATGTCTCTCGGAATTTTGAAATTCAACTCATAGAAACTGTAAATTTATGTTTTATACTAATTTGAAAATGCTCATAGGAGGTGAGTAAAAGACGGTAAATTGTTCGATAAAATTTTATATATCTAAACGTATTATAAAATGAATCCAATGAATTAAATTGAACATATATATGTATTATTTATCTATTTTGACCTAATATTAATTAAAAAAATTACTAATTATTTAAATAAAAAGTTGGTTTAAACCAATAACGTGGTGTTTTTTCACTATACATCAAAATTTGGATGTTTTTCGAAAAATACCTAAAATTTACTATAAGATAATTTCGATATTCCGAATCCAAAAAGACGTCCATTTTGAAATATAAAATTTCAAAAAGTGGGTATTACTTTTCATAACGGTTAGTTTTATTGGTCGTAGTGGGTTAGAATCTCGAAGATTCGTACAATGTAAGCTATTGCATTATTCAAAGGGAAACATACCGTGGAAGCTTGGGGTGTTACAATTGGAAAAACAAAAAAATAAACATAAAATATTTATTACTCATGAGAATATTTTGATGATTATTGTTTTCCGAATATTGGTTTTTGAAAAAAGTAAATTAATTGTTCTTTAAGGGAAGAAAGAACTGTGTTAAGGGAGACTCTAAAAAATATTTCAATGTAGATGGAGACATCAGAAATAAATATGAAAACATATAATAGATATGTATCCTTGATTAATAAGGAAGAACAACTAGAGTTGTAGATCAAACAAGTAGATCCACCACTAATGAGAATTAAACAATAGAAATGATCTAAATTGGTAAAAGTAAACGAAAATGTTTCTATTATTTGATATGACAAACAGAAAGATCTAGAACCTATATTTTGAAAACAAATTACCACACGATGGAAAATAAAGATCACATCATTGAGATAATGTATGAGAAATATTGTGATTTTAGATTTTGTAACAATGACTTGATGTAAACTGTTTTCTCTGTAAATGAAAAATTATATAGAAGTGTCCTGAGTCATATGAGTGTTTTACTTGTTGATGGTATCATTCACAATCCACGTAGTTTTATTCAATTATCTTACTTTGGTCATATAATTATGTACAATAAAAATACATCATTTTCAACGGAAATGATGGATCAACCATTCTTCATAGAAGTGTACGAGGGGAAATCATATCTATATTAATAATAATGATATATTCTTATTGTAAAAGGTGGTGTGAAAATAATTATTCAGTAAATGATAAGGGCATTTAACCAATAAATTTTCATACGAATTGTTGAACGATGAAGGTGCTTAAGATTATTTTAATATTTATGTGATTTCACTTATACGTGTGGTAAATGTTAAAAATGAAATATTGTTCAAATAATCTATATTAAAATAATAAATAAATAAATAAATAATTCATGAGATATTTCATGATCATTATTTGTGGTCTAATGAAACCCAAATTGTTGAATGGGAAAATTTATAATGTTTTACTAATTAACTATTATAGTTTTATGTTATGGATAGTGATTATTGCACCAAAATTTGATGTATTTATATTCATTGCACATTATTGAATGATATAAGGTATGATTGTTGGGATGAAAAATTAGAATCTCTAATTTGATAATGGTAGTGAATTCCAAAATTATAATAGTGAATATTATCTCAAGAAGGATGGGATAAAGAATAAAATGGAAAGAGTGAAGAATCATTAACAAAATAGATTATTTGAGAGGTGGAACTGGGTAATAAACAACTTGGCCAAGAAAATAATATCCCAAATTAATATTACAGGGAAATATTTGAAATAAGATAATAATATATCTATATTAATCTCCATTACGGACATTATATTTCAAAATAAAAATTATACCTCACACATGATGTTGTATAACAATAAACTAACATTGAATTAGGTTATAGTACTCATAAGTAAAAAAACTTATTCTCAAAAAAAGAATAAAAAGTGTTTTATGCTTATGGAAATGATAATATTTTCCCTGGATAGTCATCCAAAATAAACACCTACAATTTTTAATATAATATAATTAGAAACTTCACTGAAATATAATATGTAAAAATTATTTAAAACAAGTATAATTCTAAAAATGGTGAAATGAATTCACAAAAAATTAATTGAATAAATTAAGGAGGGTTGTGATGATGAGGTGAGTAGGATACAAATAAATAACATTGATAGATAATACAGTAAATAATTCTCTACTGGATTAGAAAAATGTGATCGATAAAAAAGCAACAAGATCAATAAAAGGTGGAGATAAATTCTTAAAAAAGTATCAATGACCATGCCTCACTTTTTAAAAAATTATGGAAGAAAGATCAATATAAAAATATTGTATTTTCTCCGCAATGAAAAAAATATTTTTAATATAATGAAATGGATAAATATTATGTTAAATTTTTGAAGGGGAAACATCAATAGATATAGAATAATGAGACATGGGAAGTGGATTCAAGGTTAAATGTCAGAAATATAAATAGAACCAAGTGGGTGTTCTGAAATAAATTAAATGAAGATAGAAAGGAGACAGAAAAAAGTATATATAGGGCTCAATGTGAATTCCCAAATCAATGATATATATATATATTGATAATACATTTTCACGAGTGAAAGTATTATAGATAAAATGGTTTTTTCTATAAGAGTTAAGTGGTGATTTAATGTTCATCAAATATATATAAAATATATAGCTAGTATTGAATTTATAGGCTATTTAAAATGATAATGTAGATAGTTTTGATAAATGATTAAGATGAAAAAAAGTTGTTCTGATTGAAGGAGGCATTGTATGGAATGAAACATGAACTAAGGGCTTGTTTGTCTCGATAAGACAAATATTTAGAAATTATTTAATTTTATATAGGAAGAGTAAATAATAATATTTACATCATGAAGAAATATTATCAAATGATATTAGTGATCCACTATTTAGTTGATATTGTTTTAGGAGGCCAGAATGAGGCAGACAGTAACATATATACAATATAAATGAGGTTCAAATTTTAAATGTCTATGAATTGAGAGATTAATTTTTCTGTTAAATTACACATATCTAAAGTGTATAAGTGATTATTCATGTCTATAAAATATATGATAAATGAGTTTTCAAATGTTTTTTCATGGTATATTCATGGAAAATGAAAAATCACGATGCTACATGATCAAAATTTTATAAATATGATGATTTCAAGGAGGTCGATGTGATATATTATAAATTTATTATTTAGAGTTTTCCATATCTCATACTAAATTAATTTATGTATTTTCTTCCATGTATAAATATTCTTAGTTCCAAAGCTGACTAAAATAAAGTAGAATGATAGTTGTAAAGAGGATAATTTGATATTTTAAAATATGGTAGATTTTTGGATAATTTATCACATCCCAACATAGCTAAAGTTTTGGTATTAATGGTTGTATATTTGGTTGGTTTGGAGGTTTGATGAAATTTAACAGTGGATTGTGCTTAATTTATTGAAATTCCATACATATCATATACCAATATGATGTCTAAATACAATTACATGAGTACCATGGAGGCTTAATATATTGTGGCCACTCAATGTTTTGTTCCACTGATTGGGATTGGACAATATCATGAGTATTTTCTAGTTTATGTGATATAACATATAGTTACCAGGTTTGTTAAATCTAGATATATTGGTCATATAAAAAATCTCATATATACCAAAAGAAAAACACACATCTAGATAAAATATTACTTCATCATAGTGAATATTGATTAAGGTTTAGTAATGTGACAGTATTTTTCTATAAAATATTATGATTTTGATATTATTAAAAATTAATAACCCATGGAAGATTTTTATAGGAACTCGTTGCCTCTTAGAATCCAACTGAATCACATTATCTAGAAATGTTATATCAGTGACTACCATTCCCCCCTGAAAGTTTCTATATGTAGCAAGGTATGTTCACTATCCTTAATTAAATTCATTGAATTATAACCCTCATTTGATATCATTTATCGAATTTTTTCTTGATTTTAATGAAAATTGGTATATTTCATCAATAAAATCATTGAGGAGAGGTTATGAAGATATGTGGTCTTGGGGTGTTATTTATAGTGAAAAGGGAAAAACATTCGTTAGATTATTGTTGATAATGGGGGATAATGTTTGAATGTGTATTCTAGGGTGAGAAATTTTTTATTTTGGAATATTATAGAGTGTCATGATTAATGTGGTGTTTTAATGATGATTAATTAATTTAATTTTTATTTATCAAATGTAGCATATTTCACATGGGCATAGAGTTAGTGAATGGGGAATCCATTATACACATTTTTATTCCATTAGTCCCAGATAATGGTAAAGTTCATATGTGATTATCTCTGATGTTTTCAAAGAAATAAAGTTTTATTTTCATTTTAGAAATTTCAAAAATCCTTATGGAATTGGTGATTGTAAACAATACCTTTGGTGTTTTTTTGGGTTGTGTTTATTGAAACCTTTATGTGGATGATGTTTGGATTTCTCTTAATAGAACAACTGATGTCATGAAGTGTGGGGGATGTTTGTTAGAAAATATTGTATGGAAATATACATAATGGTGGAAATAAATATACAAAATCCAATGTTTTACAATTAATGGGAGTTTATAAAGACTGAATTATAATGTTTATTAGGTCCCTCATATAATTTATAAGGTTCTATAATGTAAAGTATTGAGAAGAAGAGAGGTATATTTCATAGAAGGATTTTTCATTCCACATATAGTTTGAGGAATTTTTTGGGCCTCTATATAATTGAATCCAATTATTCCATAGTGAATGCTCTATACTAGAATAGCTTAGTTTGTGAGGCATAAGGTTTTTTGAGTCATAGTTCTTACTCTAGTAGGACACATTCAAGGATGTAAAGATGGATTTTATATATTTTTGGGGATATGTAATTTTGAAAAGGTCTATTCAATAACAACTATCAGTATTGTAACATTTTTATGTAGTAAACCATATACACAAAAAAATTGAATCCATAATGTAAAGTGTAATTAGATGATATTTAGTGGTTCAAGTGATTTAATTGTCTATATATTATGTATATTGGGTTTAATATAAAAATTATTTGAGATCAAGTGAGATTGTGAGAATCATTCTATGTTAATGGGTGAATTAAAATAGAATATTCATTACAATTGTTGGGATTGTTCTTTAACCAATCAAAATATCATAGAAGGGAACTCAAACCATAAGATCAATATATTCAACATACCCCAATATGTGGTGTAGTATTCCATGTCACGGTAAGGGAGTTTTCCAGTTAAAACTAGATTTCAAAATTATTATGATGAAGTGATGTTATAAAGCTTGAAATAGGTTTATTATAAGGTAATAGACATATTAAAATATATGGAGCACCTAAAATGATCTCATAGGTTTAGTAAAGGGAGAATTATTCCTCAATATTCGATTAATGGTTGATTTATATGGTGATTACATAAAATAAGTGGAGTGGTTTTAAATTATATATATAAAATAGATTGGATTTTCCATATTTCCTATAAGGAAAAGTTAGTATTTCTTTACATTCACTGGAATAAAAGATAAATGGGGATGTTGTCTCTAGATACTTATGAAAATATTTTTTATAGAGTTCCTAAAACTGAACAAGTTAAATATTACTAAGATACTAACATTGGTTTTATGTGATTTAGTTTCTATGAAGATAGTACTTTTATCCCTTGGAAGAGTAGTGAATTATATAATAACTTGAGAGTAGTGATCTCTCTTACATATGAAATAGTTAAACCTATAATTCTAGTTTATCCATTCAAACATGTAACAAACTAGTGATCATTAGTGTTTCAGTGCATTGACAAATTTTCTCTTCATGTTTCTTATATAATCCCTATTATAATGAACCACAGAATATATTTTGTCTCCCTACATTACGGGTTTATTAAACTTTTTCAGCTTTGTGTGTGAGAAAGATGTTCTTAATAACTATAGAACATGATTATTGTAAAAAAATTATAAAATTATTAAACCTGATTCACCCCTCCATGGTTACGGTATTACAAACATCTAGGAATAATATTATCTTCACGTGTGTGGTGATAAAAGGATTTTAAGAAATAAATGTGTTGAAATTGGGATATATTAAAGTCAATAAGGCATGAATGATTCCCCTTATTCATATTACAAAAATCACTTAGTATATTGAGAAATTTTCATTAGGTTCAAGATTGGAATCTATTTGGATTTTTTTAGATTATGCAGCCAATAAGGGGTTCATGTTATATCAAATGGTAGGGAAAAATATATTTCTTAATGGGATTAAATAAAGAGATATATATATATATATATATATTATTTCCACTATGATTTGAACATTAGAAGAATCTAGATCATTGTATATTTTTTAAAATTTCATTACATATTGTGAAAGGAACATTGAGATTTTTAAAAATTATTGTTACATTTTTTTTTGAAAATTAATTCTATTAGATGCATTTATAAACATAAATATATTATTACAAATCAATATCGATATATGTTAAGTTTTAATATTTGTGTAGGTGATATAATTATTTGTTTAACCTATGAAAACAATTTTAATTAATTTTTTGGTTTGATGACTAATGAGTATGACGTGGGTAATATGGGGGAATTTAACTACTTTATAGTATTTTTTATTTCTCAAAAAGAAAATGGAATTTTTCTAAATCAAAGTATGTTTAATAGATATGTAGTGAGAATATATTCATATTATTCTTTTAAAATAATGAATACTCATATTAGTATTTTATGTAGTATAAATATCAATTCTTCTAGAAAGTCATTTGATCATAAAAATTTTAATGGTTTGATTCATAGTATATTATATTTTATAGCTAGTAGATCTAATATTATGTGTAGAGTGAGAATGTGTAAAATCTTTCAAGGGTATCCAACAGAAATTTATTTTTTAGTAGTAATATTGAATTGAATAATATGTGAAAGGTTCTATTAACCTTTCATTATTCTTATAAGGAAATATTTTTTAAAAATTATTTATTTATTATGATTCTGATTTTAGAGGATACATGATAGATGGAAAAAACATCGGTGGAATGTTTCATTTTCTAGGTAATCATTTGTAATTGTTGGAATCACCTGTTTTGATAATCCCAAATCATGCTTAAACATTAATTCTGATGTATTAAACCTTTGCATTAATCTTATTATTCTATGCTTAAACGTATTTTATTCTAAACAGTTCATATTCTTACTCTCATAACTTTACTGTAACAGCTTACAGTAGCATTTACATAAGTTTGGTATTGTTAGCCAACAGTCAGAGTTTTCTTTTCAAAGTCACAGTTACAGCTAAATGTCACCTTAAGTTACTGTTGCAATAAGTTCACAGTTACAAGGTTACAGTCGAAGACTAATACAAGCTTACAGTTACGAGTCTACTGCTATCTATTGTCAAAGCTCACAGACGAAGGTCACAGTTACAAGACTTCTGATCAAAGTTATCTCTGCTCAAGTTCACAGTCGAACAAGTCTACAGTTGGGACAAGTTCGCAGACGAACAGGCCTACAGTCATAAGTCTACAGTCAAGGTTACAGTTAGACAGCTTCTGTCGACTAAGTCTACTGATGATCGAAGTCTACAGTTGACAAAGGTTACAGTTCTACAAATTTGATGTTACAAGTCTACAGTTAGAAAGGCTACAGTTACATGGAGTAAAAGCTACCATTGCAAGCCTACAGACAGCAAGCCTTTTGTTGAAGTCAGCAGTCAGAAGGAAGTCCACAGTTGGAAGACCACAGTTGAAGTCAACAGTGACATACATTCTCGACTCACTATTTTAATTTCTTTATTTCCTACATTTAATCTATCTAACGGTCATATCATACATTTTGATGATTTGTCAAATATCTGATAAAGGTTTTCGAATGTCAGGAACCCGTACCTCGTACCTGCTGAAAAGAAATCTTTTCTGTCCCCTGTCGGGAGATAAATACGAGAAGACTACGCTGCCCAAAAAGAATGCGAACCAGAGAAGTGTGTGGTGGACGAAATATACCAGAAACACAAGAAGATAAAAACGAGTTCCATCAAGAACACAGAGAAGCATATAGACAATCAAGTATACTCGAGAAGTGTTCTGTGCATACAAGAAGAACCCTGAAGAACTTCATCGACTACATTCTCACTACCTGTGAACCTGAAGCATACGACACTCTGTTTCTCAAACAGAAACGAGAAGAGGACTCAAACTCTCTTCTGATCGAATACAAGAGCTACACTGAGATCACCAGAACCACTTCTAAACTCTACATCTCTTGTTCTGTGATTTATTCTACATTTTGAGCAGTGTGTGTTATCTGCTGTATTAAACACACACACTGACTTCTGTACTTTCACTGGAGGATCTGTAAATCCTCAGCAAACCTTTTTGCACCCCATTCCCCACTGTGAATAGTGGTAGAGGTCTTGTGACCTGGACAGCTTGCTGCTGTGTTTGTTTTCCCACGAAGAACTGTGGTAGAGGTCTTGTGACCTGGACAGTGTGTTCACTGTTGTTAACCCCGATCCAGGGTGTGGATCATTTTTATATAAACTTTTGAGAGGACTAAGTCTCGGCTTGAGACTGAACCTCTTGGTTAATTCTCTAGTTATACTCTATATCCATACTATACATATTTATTTCATATTCCGCTGCTATTACTTTGAAATATAATGTACCTTCAAAGCTACTTTGATAATTAAATTAGCAAGTGTTTATGTTTGTTATAAATCAGTAAGTTAGTTTCAAAAGTTAATTTAATCATACGATTAAGTTAACTGAGAATTAATCAATCTTTGAGAAACTAATTGAACCTTTATAATCTATATAAATTCACTACAGTTTAATTTGTTTTTGAAATTGGGGGATTTTAATAGAAATTTTTTTTAACAGAAATTTTAATTGGAACTCAATTCACCCCCCTCTTGAGTGTCCACTCCGACCAACATTTGGTATCAGAGGTTGTGTTTATCTCTGTTATACTTGCTCAAAGTTTTATTTTAACTCTCTGTTTTTAAAACTGTGATTGTAGTTTTATCTAAAAGATCTTAAATTTCTGTTAGTTCTAAATTTTATCTCTTTAAAACATTTTCTAAAATTTCCTTATGGATAATAGACTAGAAGGTGCTGCTACTAACAGGCCACCCTTCTTTAATGGTGTGAATTATGCCCAATGGAAACTCAAAATGAAAATTCATTTGGAAAGTATGGGTTTTGATATTTGGACTGCTATAGAGTCTCAATACAAGATTCCAGAAACTGAAAGAAAAACTTGGGATGAACCTACTAAGGTAGCTTACAATAATAATTGTAAGGCTGTGAATGCTCTCTACTGTGCTCTAGGAGATGAGGAATTCAATAGAATTTTTGAATGTAAAACTGCTTTTGAAATCTGGGACACCTTAGCTGTTTCTCATGAAGGAACAACTAATGTCAAGGAAATGCGGTTAAATACTTACACTATCAAATATGATAACTTTAAGATGAAAGCTGATGAACCTATTTCTGATATGTATCTCAGGTTTAATGAGATAGTCAACACAATGAGCTCACTCGGAAAGATTGTTCCAGCAAAGGAGCAAATCATGAGATTATTGAGATGTCTGCCTGACAGATGGAGAGGCACATCCGTTTCAATTAGAGAATCCTGTGATATTGGAACTTTGCCTGTCAAGGAGTTAATTGGTAAGCTGATGATGTACGAAGAAGAGCTCAAGGTAAATAAAGAGGAAGATGAGGAACCAAAACGAAAATCTGTAGCTTTTAAGTCTACTGCATCAAAGAGCAAAGACAAGGAGAAAGTGCATATACCAACTGAAAGCTCATCTAGTGAAGACTTAGATTCTGACAGTGATGCCGAGATGGCACAAATAGCAAGGTGATTCAAGAAGTTCTATAGGAAGAAGAAGTTCTTCAGAAAACCAAACTACAAGGGTAAGTATGATAGACAAGGTAAGTGGAAGAAAGATTGGAAGAAAACTGATAAAGAAGAAGACATAGTTTGCTATGAATGTAAAAGGAAAGGACACATCAAAGCTGACTGTCCTAGGTTAAAATTCAAGAAGAAATATGAGTACAAGGACAAGAATTATAAGAAAGCTATGAAGGCCACCTGGAGTGATTCAAAAGACAGCACAAGTGAATCAGAGTCCAGTGATTCTGAAAGAAATCGTGCTAATATGTGTTTCATGACAAACACATCTGAGGTAACCTTAGACACTCCCACTCTAAACTCTTATTATTCTGAAGGTGAAGCAGAATCTGGTTCTGATTCTGAAAATATGTCTAAAGATGAATTGATTGAATACTGTAATATGCTGGAAGAAACGTGTAATGAACTAAAGGATAAATATAAGTCTTTAAAGAAACAGCATGCTCTTACTGCAAGTGTCAAGTCTGCACTTGATGTAGAAAAAGAGAAAAATGTTCAATTATTAAAGGAGAATACAGAACTGAAACTATCTAATGAACAACTTAGAAAGGACTTAGAAACATTCACAAATGGAAAAGATACTCTAACCCAACTGCTAGGAAAGCAAGTTGCACCTAAGTATTCTACTGGCTTGGGATACCAACCTGGACAAAGACAGTTTACTAAAACCCGATTTATTAAATCTGGAAAAAATCCTGCTAGTTCCAGTTTTGGAAATTCGTATGCCTCAACTGGTTATTTAAATAGTTGTAGATCAAATAAAGTATATCTCTCTAAATCTGTTGCATCTATTAATTGTATGGGACCCATAAAACAAATCTGGGTACCTAAATCCTTGATTGCTAACATATCTGGACCCAAGAAAATCTGGGTACCAAAGTCATTTCCTGTCTAATCTGTTTTGTAGGAAATCTGTTTGAAAAGCAATTACAAGAAGGTATGGTACTTAGACAGTGGATGTTCAAGACACATGTCTGGAGACTATTCGTGCTTCAAAATCTTAATAAAGGTTGATGGAGGATATGTCACTTTTGGTGATAACTCAAAAGGAAAAATCATCGGCTTAGGCAAGATTGGTAACACTGACTCAGTATTAATTTCCAAAGTTTTATTTGTTGATGGACTTAAGTACAACCTACTTAGCATTTTTCAATTGTGTGATGATGGTTTTAATGTCAAGTTTGAAAATATTTCTTGTGATGTTTATAATTCCAAAAATGCTTTAATATTTTCTGCCTTAAGAAATGAAAATGTTTATGATGTTGACTTAAACACTTTAGCTAAACATAATGTTACTTGCTTAAATGCTTTTCATAAAGAGTCTTGGTTGTGGCATAGGAGATTAGGACACTGCAACATTCACTCACTTAGAAAACTCTCTAAGAAACACCTAGTTAGAGACCTACCTAAGCTTGAATTCCCAAATGACAAAGTGTGTAATCCCTGTCAAAAGGGAAAACAACACAAAGTTTCTTTTAAAGCAAAGAAAGAAGTTTCAACTTCTCAACCACTTGAACTGGTTCACATGGATTTGTTTGGACCATCAAGAATTTCAAGTTTAAATGGGAAGCACTATGTTTATGTTCTTGTAGATGACTTTTCTAGATATACTTGGGTATACTTTCTAGCTCACAAAAGTGAAGCCTGCTCTTCCTTTGTTAAATACTCTAAGTCTGTAGAAAATCTTAGTGGACTCAAGATTAAGACCTTGAGGAGTGATCATGGTCGTGAGTTTGAGAATAAAGAATTTGAATCTTACTGCTCACTCAATGGCTATGCTCATAGCTTTTCTGCCCCTAGGACACCCCAACAGAATGGTGTAGTGGAAAGAAGAAACCGAACCCTGCAAGAAATTGCAAGGACTATGCTTAATGAATATGACCTGCCTGTTTACTTTTGGGCTGAAGCTGTAAATACAGCCTGCTATGTTATTAATAGAGTCTTGATTAGACCAGTTCTTAAGAAAACCCCTTATGAGTTGTGGAATAATAGGAAGCCTAAGGTTAATTACTTTAGAGTTTTTGGTTGCAAAGTATTTATGCTGAATACCAAAGATAATCTTGATAAATTTGCTCCAAAAAGTGATGAAGGAATTTTCCTGGGTTACTCTATGTCTAGTAAAGCCTATAGAGTTTTCAATAAGAAAACCAAATGTGTGGAAGAATCTGTTCACATCAAGTTTGATGAGACTGATCCACATGAGTCTAAAACTTCTCTTGAAGATGTTGAAGAAGATTTATCTATTCTGGACCTAAATGACAAATCTAAAGAACCTGTAATAAAAACATCCAGTTCTGGACTTTTTCCAGAATCTTCCTCTGTGGCACCCGAACCTATAAATGAACCTGAAATCTCTAGTCCAACCTTTACCAAATCAACTAGGATTCTAAAGAATCATCCTTTAGATGCTGTTGTTGGTAATCTTGATAGAGGAACACAAACTAGAGCTTCTCTAAGAAATCAGGTTGAACATCAAGCTTTTCTTTCACATCTTGAACCCAAAAATGTCAATGATGCTATCAGTGATGAATTCTGGGTAATGGCTATGCAAGAAGAACTAAATCAGTTTGAAAGAAACAAAGTTTGGGAATTAGTGGAAAGACCTAAAGACACTCTTACCATAGGCACTAAATGGGTGTTTAGAAACAAAGTTGATGAGTTTGGTAATATAATCAGAAACAAAGCTAGGCTAGTTGCACAAGGGTATAGTCAGGAAGAAGGAATAGACTATGAGGAAACCTTTTCACCTGTGGCTAGACTAGAGGCCATTAGGATATTACTTGCTTATGCTGCTCATCTGAATTTCAAACTATATCAAATGGATGTTAAAAGTGCTTTTCTAAATGGATATATAATTGAGGATGTATTTGTGGAACAACCTCCTAGTTTTACAAATCCCCATTTTTCTAATCATGTTTTTAAACTATCTAAAGCTTTATATGGTTTAAAGCAAGCTCCAAGAGCTTGGTATGATAGGCTCAGCTCTTTTCTTATTTCGAAAGGATTCACTAAAGGGATAGCTGATCCTACTCTTTTTATTAAATGGATTTCTAAAGATGTCTTAATAGTACAAATTTATGTGGATGATATTATTTTTGGATCTTCTAAAAAAAATTTATGTGTTGATTTTTCAAAAATAATGCAAAATGAGTTTGAAATGAGTTTAATGGGAGAACTCAAATTTTTCCTTGGATTTCAGATCTTTCAAAATAAAAATGGTATTATTTTGAACCAAAGTAAATATAATAAAGATCTTCTAAAACGTTTTTCTTTGGATGGAACCAAAGGCAGTGACACACCTATGAGCACCACTTGCAAGTTGGACAGTGATGAAACTGGTGAACCAGTGGATCAAACCAATTACAGAGGTATGATAGGTAGTCTACTGTACCTTACTGCCAGTAGACCTGACATCATGTTCAGTGTATGCATGTGTGCTCGGTTTCAAGCCAATCCAAAAGAGTCTCATTTGACTGCTGTTAAAAGGATTTTCAAATATCTAAAACATACTCCCAATTTGGGATTATTTTATCCAAAAGGACAATCATTTGATTTATTAAGTTATTCTGATGCTGATTTTGCTGGCTGCAAGTTAGATAGAAAGAGCACCTCTGGAACATGTCACATTTTAGGCAAGTCACTAGTATCTTGGTGTAGTAAGAAGCAGAATTCTGTTGCATTGTCTACTGCCGAAGCTGAGTATATAGTTGCTGGTAGCTGTTGTGCACAAATCTTGTGGATGAAACACACTTTACTAGACTATGGATATCAATTCAAACATGTCTCTATAAGGTGTGACAATACAAGTGCTATTAACATTTCTAAAAATCCAGTATCTCATGCTAGGACAAAACATATTGATGTGAGACATCACTTTCTGAGGGATCATTATCAAAAAGGTGATATCACTCTTGAGTTCATTGGCACTGAACATCAGTTAGCTGATATTTTTACAAAGCCTTTGAATTCTGAGAGACTAAGTTACATCAAACATGAGTTAGGTATGATTAATTATAGCACAGTTGAAACCTCACAGTTGAAATCTCACAGTTGAAACCTCACAGTTGAAACCTCACAGTTGAAACCTCACAGTTGAAACCTCACAGTTGAAACCTCACAGTTGAAACCTCACAGTTGAAACCTCACAGTTGAAACCTCACAGTTGAAACCTCACAGTTGAAACCTCACAGTTGAAACCTCACAGTTGAAACCTCACAGTTAGACCTCACCGGTGTACCTCACTGTTACATCTCTCTGTAGGCTGTTTCGCTGTTTAACCTTAGTTTATTTTTGCGGGAATTCGAACCGTTTCTTTTCTTTATACTTTTATTTCTAAATCCCTAAATGATAAAATTGAGAACATCGAACATATCTCAATCCACTCATCTCGGCCCTTGCTCTCTCAAGTCCTAAACCCTAAACCTTCAACCGAACCTCGAAACCTCTTTCAGTTCCAATGGCCAGAACAAAGCGACCCCCGACTGTCAATGAAGATGCACCAATGCCAAAGAGGAATCAAGTCGAATCCAGTGGCACCGGGAACGCCTCGATAAGACCTGTTAATCCACATCTGACTAAGAGAGAAATAGTTGCTGAGAAAGAGCTAAGTGAAGAGTGGATTTTATCGAGCAGATCATTAGTACTGGCAGTGCTTAATGAGCAAGGATGGACCGAATGCTTCGCAAACAATAATGGACCGTACTACCCGAAGCTGGTGAAGGAATTCTATGAATATCTACAGTTCGAGGAAGAGGATGATCTGCATAGACTGGTATCCAGAGTAAATGGCAATGAAGTCAGATTTTCATCCGCTGATTGGGCTGCTTGTTTAAGAGTTCCTCATGAGGGTATTTACAACTAATATTCTGGAGCGGCTCCTCCAAACAGTAGAATCTTTGATTATGAGATGGCTCTGGAAGAACTGACAGGCAATGGCACAGTAAGAAAGGTTATTGCTGCTGAAATGAATGGAGAGGACAGGCTTCTGTTTAAGTTTATTCAGCATGTACTGAGTCCTAGAAGAGGAGATTTTGAAACTCTGAAGCACCAGGATATTTACTTGATGTACTTATTAAAACATGGAAGGAAGATCAACCTTTGTAGGTTGCTGATGGCTCAGATGGAGGACATGATAAAGGCAAGCTCAAAATCAAGTGCCTTGTTTCATGCTAAACTCATTTCGGTTATGTTGAAAGTGAAAGGTGCAGCTGGAAGTCAGGAAGAGTTGATAGTGGCAAAGAACAGTGTATGTATCTCGAAAGTAATCTGCAAATTCATGAAGATCAGTTGGAATCCCTGGAAGAAATCATGGGTGAATGATGAGGAGAGAATCTATGAGAAATTTAGCCCTTCTACTCATCCCTCTAGACCGAGAGATAGGAGAGATCCAGGCTTAAAGCCTGATGAGCCTGAACCTGTATACTCAGATGATGAACAGACTGCAGTAGTTGGTGACTCTGCAAGAGAGAACACCCCAATTGATGAAGGGAGTGATCCTGATACTACTCACAGTCCTGTCAGGACAGTGACGTTTGGAGCAGCAAGCCCTCCAAAAGAACTACCTAGTAGAGAACCTGTTCTAAGAGACAGTGAGACTGAGTCTACAGAAGAAGAAGAAGAAAAATCTCAGTATTTTGTCAAGGACACCTCTGACGAGGATGATACAGTCGAAGCAAAAGAGGCTGGAACTTCAAATGATAATCAAGAAACTGTTGCAGAAGAACTTAGTATGATCCCTCTGATAGGGTATACAGACAAGTCAGTGTCTGACCAGGAAGCAGGAGTGGTCTCTACTACTGTTGTCATGGAAGTGGTTGATGACCCAACAGAGAGGGAGGCTAACCTCACTGCTGAACCTACAGAGGAAGCAAATATGGAACCTTCTAGAGCTACAGAAGAGAACTTAGAGTTACCCAGAGTTGACCAGATAGTAGAAAGTGTTCAGAAAGGACCTCCAAGTGAGGGGGAGCGTTTTGGTTCAGTCTCTGTACTGTTTGATATAGAAGGATGGACCTCAGATCCAGGATACATGGTGTTAGGACTCAATTATGAGGATTCAGATGAGGAAAACCAACCACCAAGAAATCCAGTCATCCTACCTAACAGCTCTCCAGTGTTAGAAACTGAAAGATTGGCCACCAAGGAAGACCTTGAATCCTTAAAGAATGAAATGAAGGAGACCATCAGACAGTCTGTTGCTGAATTGAAAACCAGTCTTTTTGATGAGCTGAAAAATGTAGAACAATCCTTAGAATTATCTCTAGGATGTGTTGTGGGAAGTCCAATCAAAGAAGTGATGGATGAAATGAAAGTGTGCCACACTCAAATTGAAAGCTGGACTGGAGCAGTAGTGGCCCTCAGACAATCAGTTGCTTCTTTAACTGCCCTGAGCAGTTCTCAGACACAAGTGGCCAGTGAGATTCGATATATCAAAGAAGTGGTCAAGCAGTTTGTGGAAGTATTTGAGGCTTTCAAGAAATCAGTAAAATAACACTTTAGCAATCAGGATGCTGTCATTCAGAAAGTGATTGGAAATCTGACTCAGTCTTTCAAGGAGACAGTGGCATTCTCAGTCAAGTCCCTTCCTTCATCTAGCTCTCCTGTGGACCTTGAGCAGTTTAGATGCCTGCTCAGAGAAGAGCTTACTCAGGCCCGTGCAAATGACACATCAGACCTACAGATCCTTGCTACTACAAGAGAAGTCAGTGGCTTTGTTCGTGAGAACCTGCAGGCTGCTACTGCTTCTCAGGAGGCCATCAAAAGTAAAGTGGATTATTACTTTGATCGGATTTTCACCAAGCATCAGTTGAACAATCACTTCAAGCTCATGCTAGAAACTATGAAGCTGCCTCCTGTAACTCAAGCTTTCAAAGAACAAGTTAGCAAGCTACGAGAGTTGACCCCGTCTTTGGATAAATTCTTGGAAAACAAAGATGACTTCTTATCTGCCATGGACAGAGGAGGAAACATCATCATGGATTTCAGGAATCTGCTCCTACCTTTTCTTCATGTGGACTGCACACCTGTTATAGTTCCTCCTGCCCTACCTGTCTCCAACCCCAGTGGTTCTTCAGTAATGTCTCCTGCTGATGCCCTCAGAAGCCTTAGACCACTAATACCTCGGCAAGCTACTCACTACAGGCCTTCAGGAGCATCTGTTGCTGCCCCTCCAGACATTCCTGCTGCACTTCCTAAGCCTGTTGATCCTTCACCTCCTGCTCCATCTTCTTCCTCCAAAGGAAAAGATCCCTTACCTCCAGATGAAGAGGATTGAGTCTGTTTATATTTTTTTTGATAGGGATCATGTATTCACGTTTTGGGTCATGTAATGCACTCCTTATTAATACAATGTTTCTTTTCTCTCTCTCTGTCTTTCTTTTTGTTAATCACAAAGGGGGAGAAATAAATAGGGAGAAATAAATAGGGAGAAATAAATAGGGAGAAATGGAGAGAAATAGGGAAAACTCAAGGGAGAAATGAACCTATACAAAGAGGAGAAATCCTTGCGGATTATACCTAATTTTTGTGCTCATATTGCTAATACTGTGTTTTGCACACTTCTCTCTGATACTTCTATATTTCATACTGACATAATTTGTGATTATCAAAAAGGGGGAGATTGTTGGAATCACCTGTTTTGATAATCCCAAATCATGCTTAAACATTAATTCTGATGTATTAAACCTTTGCATTAATCTTATTATTCTATGGTTAAACGTATTTTATTCTAAACAGTTCATATTCTTACTCTCATAACTTTACTGTAACAGCTTACAGTAGCATTTACATAAGTTTGGTATTGTTAGCCAACAGTCAGAGTTTTCTTTTCAAAGTCACAGTTACAGCTAACTGTCACCTTAAGTTACTGTTGCAATAAGTTCACAGTTACAAGGTTACAGTCGAAGACTAATACAAGCTTACAGTTACGAGTCTACTGCTATCTATTGTCAAAGCTCACAGACGAAGGTCACAGTTACAAGACTTCTGTTCAAAGTTATCTCTGCTCAAGTTCACAGTCGAACAAGTCTACAGTTGGAACAAGTTCGCAGACGAACAAGCCTACAGTCATAAGTCTACAGTCAAGGTTACAGTTAGATAGCTTCTGTCGACTAAGTCTACTGATGATCGAAGTCTACAGTTGACAAAGGTTACAGTTCTACAAATTTTATGTTACAAGTCTACAGTTAGAAAGGCTACAGTTACATGGAGTAAAAGCTACCATTGCAAGCCTACAGACAGCAAGCCTTTTGTTGAAGTCAGCAGTCAGAAGGAAGTCCACAGTTGGAAGACCACAGTTGAAGTCAACAGTGACATACATTCTCGACTCACTGTTTTAATTTCTTTATTTCCTACATTTAATCTATCTAACGGTCATATCATACATTTTGATGATTTGTCAAATATCTGATAAAGGTTGTCGGATGTCAGGAACCCGTACCTCATACCTGCTGAAAAGAAATCTTTTCTGTCCCCTGTCGGGAGATAAATACGAGAAGACTACGCTGCCCAAAAAGAATGCGAACCAGAGAAGTGCGTGGTGGACGAAATATACCAGAAACACAAGAAGATAAAAACGAGTTCCATCAAGAACACAGAGAAGCATATAGACAATCAAGTATACTCGAGAAGTGTTCTGTGCATACAAGAAGAACCCTGAAGAACTTCATCGACTACATTCTCACTGCCTGTGAACCTGAAGCATACGACACTCTGTTTCTCAAACAGAAACGAGAAGAGGACTCAAACTCTCTTCTGATCGAATACAAGAGCTACACTGAGATCACCAGAACCACTTCTAAACTCTACATCTCTTGTTCTGTGATTTATTCTACATTTTGAGCAGTGTGTGTTATCTGCTGTATTAAACACACACACTGACTCCTGTACTTTCACTGGAGGATCTGTAAATCCTCAGCAAACCTTTTTGCACCCCATTCCCCACTGTGAATAGTGGTAGAGGTCTTGTGACCTGGACAGCTTGCTGCTGTGTTTGTTTTCCCACGAAGAACTGTGGTAGAGGTCTTGTGACCTGGACAGTGTGTTCACTGTTGTTAACCCCGATCCAGGGTGTGGATCATTTTTATATAAACTTTTGAGAGGACTAAGTCTCGGCTTGAGACTGAACCTCTTGGTTAATTCTCTAGTTATACTCTATATCCATACTATACATATTTATTTCATATTCCGCTGCTATTACTTTGAAATATAATGTACCTTCAAAGCTACTTTGATAATTAAATTAGCAAGTGTTTATGTTTGTTATAAATCAGTAAGTTAGTTTCAAAAGTTAATTTAATCATACGATTAAGTTAACTGAGAATTAATCAATCTTTGAGAAACTAATTGAACCTTTATAATCTATATAAATTCACTACAGTTTAATTTGTTTTTGAAATTGGGGGATTTTAATAGAAATTGTTTTTAACAGAAATTTTAATTGGAACTCAATTCACCCCCCTCTTGAGTGTCCACTCCGACCAACAGTAATTATGGAGTTTAAAGAAGAAAAGTTGAGTACATTTATCAATCAATAAATCTAACTACGTTTCATCAGTATATTTTAATGCATAAACAATATGGATTAGAAAATAACTATATATTTTTAATATTAAAATTCGAAAAATTAATATTTTATTGATAATTCATCTCGAATAGCTATATTAAATAACTCATTATAACATTCATGAAATAATTATAATGAAGTGATATATCATTTTATCAGAGGTATTTTCTATACTGGTGATATTAGTTTAGAGTTTGTTCCTTTAGATGATCAAAGTAATGATATATTTTCTAAGCCTTTTGATTTTTTAACAATCTAATACTTCATATGTCATCATGATTGTTGTAAGTATGAATAAATATCTATATTATTGGAAATATTTTATAATATATTGTTTAAATTTAATTATTATACTACCTCAATTATTATTACCATGTTTTCAGGGATCTTTAAAATTATTTTATAAGGAGACATTTGAAACATAAACAATTAACAGAAATATCATTTTAATATGTTTTTATTAAGGTTTTGTATATAATAATATTTATTCCATGAAATTTATATGTAATAACCCATACTTTATAAATGATATTTTTTCAGAATAAATGTGTATTATGTTATGTTATATATTAGTATATGAAAATAACACATCTAAAAACCAAAAATAGATTACTTCATTAGTGGAGATTAGTATATTTTTCATCAATTATACCCGTGAAATGAAAATATGTTACAATAGAAAAAATTGAAATTAATAATCATATAGTGGGATAATTTGGGTCATTCTAATCTTCTTGAATTATCGTACCCATTAAAAACACTATAGTAAAGAAATATAATATCAGGAAATGAATCAAGTATTTATAAAGTGAATATATATAATCTTCAATGTATTTTTATTGAATGATCTATGATGGAATGAAGAATTATTTACGTAAGGTAATATAATAGTTGGAATATTAATGTGGCTATTATAAATAGTAACCTAACCATTGTAAATAGTTACTTTCATATGGGAATAATATTTTTTCTTGAAAATAATAAAATAAAATATAACTAATATTTATCATGATTAATGAATATTTTAATTACAAAAAAATAAAAATATTAAAAACTCAATGAAATTATAAGTATTTTTTATTCAATTTTATTTTACGGTATTCTAATAAAATTATGTTTTTTACATTAAAAAAAGTTAAAATTATATATTCTAGAAAAATATTTTTATAGAATGAATTTGATTTTTAGAATTATCAAATCATAATTTTCAAATAAATAATTTTATAACAATTTTTCAATCATCAATTTTATGTTGAATAGTACAAAAACCATTTTTTGTTAGTCAGTTTATAAACAAAATAATTTTTGTTATAATAATGATGTAATAAATTTTAGTTTTTAAGGATCAACATTAAAATTAATTAATAATGTAAATAATATTGAAAATAAATTTCCCAACTGAAAAAGAATTTTCTAATTTCAAATAGTCTAAAATTTCATTTTAGAAAAACTTTTTTATTATTTATCATCTTTATTATTGATTAAACTAAAAATGTATAATTATATAGAGTTTAAATGTCTTATTGTCATATTATTTTGTTATATAATATTTGAAAATTTGAAACTTTTCATTATTATTATGTCTTCCTTGGAAATTATAATCTCATTAATATTTTATCCTAAAAACCCCCCACATTGAATGTATAATACCCCCTCTCCTTCCACATTAAAAAACGCTTTATTCTCTCTTACCTATAGCAATTATTTTCCCAATGACCAACTCATAGTCCCAATATTTTCATTAAAACTCCATGATTTTAAAAAGATAAGGGTATTAGAAAAGGAACATGTTTAAGGAAGGTGTAATTTCGTTTAATCTTTTTATTTAGTTTTCCTTTTTGAATTCACTATCCCTCACTTTATTTTATGATTAAAACTAAATAAAAAATTATATTAAAATTGTCCTAAAGTTTTTATTATTCTATAAAAAAATTATAATGTTATAACATATTAGATATCTCTGACATCCACCATGGAAAATGTATCATTAATCGCTATTTACCCACCCATGATGTCATTTCCAGCACTATAATAATAAATAACATTAACTGTTATTATAATAAATTTGTTATAATATATAAATGTATATATATATACATGATTATAATATTATCGAGTTAATATTAACAATTTATAAATATAAATAAATAAAGATCATTAAATCAAAGAAAGATGAAATATTTTAAAAAAATAGGGTATCAAAAGATTTCACTTTTAGAAAATGAAATTGAGAAATAAAATAGAATTATTATAATATAACAAAACTGTCCAAAAATAATATAATTTACTCCTCCTGTGATTTAATAATCCCATGATTATTATACATGAGTTAGAAAATAAAATGAATATAGATATATTTGAGGTAATGATATTCTCAAATCTGGATATTTCTTTTAGTTTAACTGCAATTTCACATTGGTTTGATTATGGATATTTCTATAAAATCTATTAAATTCCTATAAATATTTTTTACATTATATTTTAGTGGATATACATTTTTACACATTTTCAAAATGATTCTATTCAAAATAAAATGATTTATCAAGGAGACATTATTTTCCAAAACTAATAATTGACTCCTCCTGAGATATTTCTTCAGAATTTAAGAATGTTGATAATATATAGAAATGTATTACTTCTATTAGACATTTGGGAACCCCAAATTTTATTCAGTAACGTATTATTTAAATTCTCTTTATGAAACATGTTTCTTTTAATGGGTTTATATTTTTGACTATAAACTTTATATGATTTCATTTAATATGGAATTAATTATTCCTAAGATTTTATGATGTGATGAGTGGGGCAGAAATCATATATCACTCCAATTAATTGCATAATGTGATATATCTCTTGGGGATATGTGAAATATGCATAAACATGATGATATATTTGTTAATAATAATAATGTTAACAAGTATAAATATTTGTTTTTCATTAACATGATGATATATTTTTTCAGAACTATGTGTTGTATTTAACCACTATGTTAGATGTTTCATTAGTACGTGTATTCAGAATTCTATGATTCTAAAATTATCAGTTCATTATTATGATAATAATTACTTGCTGAAAATATTATTATTATTATTCTTACCCATGTAATATTTATTCATATATCTCACTCCAACTATTATATTCCTCCACTAACTTGGTTTCTATCTCACACCGTCCTTTGACGTATTTCCTTAGGTGACTGTATGTATTGAGTAGATTATCAGTATTATAGATGGATAATTAAAATGGATTTATATAATTTCAATATTTTATCTGCAAAAAGTGATATATGAGTCTAACTATCCCATGATACTAATCCTGGGTATCTTATAATGTATTAATATTATGTTAGTAATCCAAAAAATGATGTCATATTCATGATATAATATTTGGGTCTTTATCGATTATATTTTTTGGAAAGTTGATATTTCATTTATAATTATTTCTCACTACATAGCATGGTATTTATAATGTTTACTATAACCAATATAACATGTTAGCTCTGTTGAATTCATTTGATTAATATTATGTAAAATTATATTCTTATTATAAATATTGTTTTGTTTATATTATGATATTCTTTATTATTTGAATTCTTATATAAAATACTATATGTTTTCTATTAATTTTTTAAAAAACTTCTGGGGAGTAGTTTATGTTTTTTATTTTAAAAAATGGGGGATTATGAAATTTATATTTATTTAATCTCTATTTATTTTTTTATTTTTGTTCTCATTATTTTTTCCTCAAATTATTTGATGTCATCATATTTTTTGAAACATCTCAATATTTATATTTTTTCACTTTTAATAGTTGATCAAATTATTTATTTATATATAAACAATTTTATACATTTTACTCTAATTGTAAAATAAATGAATGATAATATTTTTTATTTATTCTAATAATTACATGTAAAAATAATAATTTATTTATTTATTTATTATTATGAATATTATATTCTTTTATTTATAAATTTATCATTAGTTATTTATATCTATTGCACTCTTGGAATTAGTAGTCATGGATATTTTTAGTAGAGTGGTATAATCTTATTCATTTAATTGTTACTCTTATATAAAAAAATACATTGTGATTTATAAAAAAAATTATTTAATTTACTACTATCCTTGATGAGTTTAAATTTTAAAAAATAAGATTGACAATTTTTCTAGACATATCAAAAAGGGAAGTACCATTACGATAGAGGAATTTAAGCATAATTATTTCTATGGTGGTTGAATATTTTGTCATTCATAAATCTAACATCCCAAAGGAATTTGTACACTTATGATCTAATAATTTTACTCTTATGTATAAGTTGATAATTTCATATTTATTGTTATGTTTTAGGTATGATACACTTTTGTATTCATACCGCATTGAATGAATTTAAAATTTTGAAAAGAAATTTATTAGATGTTAAAAGGAAATAATTTCATGTTCCCCAAATATTACATGTATTAATTTCTTTGATAAGGTTTGAAAACATAAAAAATTATAAATAACTTTTTCTATTGTCATTTAATGAGTTTTTGAGTTACAAACAGGGATAAATTCGTCGTGTTCAGTTGAAAATTAGACGGATTTGAGTGGTACTGTTATATTATATATTTTCACACAATGAATAATATTGTTCTGTTGTGATTATATGAATGAATATAATTAATAACAACATATTGAATTTTTAGAATGGGGTTGATATTCTTTGGATTGTTCATTGTTGAAAGGATGATTATTATGGAAATTATTTTGATGTTTTTAGAGGATCTTAAAGATTTTATATAATATTTTTTTAAATCTAAAGATCTTCATTATTCAAAATTTAAATTTTTAAAATTTAAATTATTATCTATTACAATTTTTAGGATAGTTGATCCTTGATTAAATATTTTGTGAAATAATTATTATTTTATTTTTCAATGAATCTTACATTTTAATTTTTATTGATACTATATATTTTCATAAAAAGGTACGAAATTTATTTGTTGTATGGTGAGAGTGATATATAAAAATGAGATACATTTTTGATTCATTACATTGAAAAACAACATGTCATTTAAGATAATAACTATATTGATACTAAAATAGTTAGATAATGCATCATATTGTAGATTCATTGTCAAAAACAATACAATATTCTACAACTGTTTAACAACATCTATCCTTTATTAGTTTAGTGGTTTGAATTTTATTTTTATATCTATCCACTGATGTGTAATAATAAAATAATTTATGTTTGAAAAACAAAAAACAATTTACTTTTTGTTATACCTTTATAAAAGGTGTGATTTTAAAAATGGGTTGTGAATCCCCAACAGAAGTTATGTTGTGTCATGTTTTTTATTCAACTAGAAATGTATGGTTATAATAGTGTTGTGTCTTTATATAAAAAGTCAAGATTTTTTTGTTGGTACCAAATTGTTCCAGAAGTATTGTTGATGGAAAAATATATATAAGATAATTTTTTTAATGCAACTACTATAAAATATCATTTTTCATGACCCGTACCCCGAGGCTCGTTTCGTCACTACCCCAAGCCCGCTGTCCATAGGTCTGGGCCTGGTGACTAGAACCAGAAAGACATATCCCAAAAAGAAAATTCATTGCCTTTAATCCAGTATACACACATTCTCAACCACATCCCAACACACAGAAAGAGGGAAACAAGTATACCACTAATACCAAGATGAGTGAAAGTACAAGTGAAAGTTAGTGGGCCTGAATACAGACCCAACAAGGAACTAAAAACATCAAAGTACAAATGGAAACTCTGGTGGACATAAGTGGAAAACCCCAACCACTCATAAGAGTAGTAAAGATACTGAAAGCAGAAGTAGATTGTCTTGCATGCCCATTCTTACTAGGCCCAACCTGGTCTTACGCCACCATTTCCACCATCTTAGAGTCCGTCAGTGCGATCCCACTGAGCACCTTGGTTGAAACGTCGATCTTCTACCCTATACACAACACATGCGGGAAACTCCCAATGTATGGGTGAGTATAACAATACTCAATAGGGACCTCGAGACCCCCTAGGTCTCTCAGTAAACCACGAAGGGAAACACCACAATGAAAATACCCCAGAGCTAATACCTCCATGTAAGATACCAAACACATAACATAATGTAAAAGACACAACTCACAGTAGGTATAACATAAGTACATAAGTAAAGATGATTAATTATATTGCTAGATCATCTTATTTTTTAGAGAGGATCTGCAACTGACCCGCACAAGGTCACTAGGTGCTGACACATAGAGGTTATCTACGTGCTGACCCATAGAATATTATTACGTACTAACCCACATAGTTTCATTGGGTGCTTATCCACTCATGATCACTAGGTGTTGTCCTATGTAGGATCACTATTCTTTATTTACATTACAGCCAGCCACTAGATTCCCACACTTACCACACTTTATTTCCAGAGGATATTCTCCACAATACGTTTTCTATACCTCAACCACAACTAAGTCTCAAATAGAGTAACCCCAAAGTACTATCTCGTCGTACAGGTCTCAACGCATCAGATGTCGCGTCATTCGGACTCCAGTTTGTATGTTATGGGAATTTTATTAAAAATGGTCATATTGGTATCGAGTCTGGTCCAACCCGGTCATACTTGTACATCCAATAAAACTCAATTTGAGTATATGATAAGGATCACTCCATTTAAAGGATCCTAACTCCATTTACTGTGCGTCAATTGGTTGCTCGGTCTGAGAGATATGGGTGTTTTAGTAAATAGGGGTCGGTTGCGTCAAGGCACGGTCTGACCTAAATGGACCAACCCGACAAACTTGGCTCGGGGGTCCCATGTACCCCGATTTTCTTTAATGAACTCGACCATTCTCAGTTCGGGTTGGGATCAGTCTAGTCTGGTCAGGCCATTCTTCCAGGCCCAATGGGCCTTGCTGGACCCAGCCTGGGTTGGTCGAGGGTCCAGCATGCTAGGTCACCAGGCGACCCGATCTCATCCGGCCCGACCCGCAGGGCATGGGTCTGGCCTACCGAAATGGGTCCATCCCACTAGTGCTTGTTCGGCCCACTGGGCAGTTCGTACCCTAAACAGTCCACCATAGGCATATCGATCCACCTCGCTAGGATGATGTCGGATGTCACGTCTGGTCTACCGTCGTCACCTAGCGGGGCACCTCCTCTACCATAGTCAAGTGACCACGGCCTACCATACAGAACACAGCATAGTGCCATGTCTACAGTCCTCTGATGTAGTTCAGTGACTACATCCTCTGCCTCATGTAAGTGGCCCATTCGGTGGCTATGCCGCGGCCTAAGCCGACTGCAACCCTTCATCTAGGGCACCACCGCCAACACATGCACAACATAAGACTCTTCCTCGGACCATCGGGTTCTCATAAGTGGTCTGTTCTTTATGCCTCTTGAACTTTCATTGTCCAGTGAACATCCTCCCCATCACGAAGGTCTCTGGTCTTTCTTTCTATCGATTCGAGTGTTTGGCCATGATGAACACCCACAACAGAAGGGCTCGGGCCTTTTTCATTTCATCCCATGCCCTCTGCATTAAATTATTATATTGAATGAGTTCTATGGATTTTAATTCGAACAATAATGATGATCCAACCCTAGATAATGATATCCCAAAATGAAAAGTCACCCTCCCCCATAAACGCACAAATTTATGATCAACCTGTTCATGAGTTTATCTATGTTCTTCGTTTCTAAAAAATGGGGAAAACTTTTAAAATTAAACAAACACCATACCTTATTGATGTTCAATTATGAAGCGTTAATCCTTGGGGTTTCATGATGTCGATATCGATTCTAGCTTTGTTCTTCCAGGCACATTGAAGATGATGAATACTTTCCAACGTTTTTCAATATTCATTGTAGAGGAAAACAGATGGATGTTTGTTATAGAATCCCCACAGTTTAATTCCCCATTCTCCCACCTATTGGATTAATGAAAATAATCATGTTGCATCATTTATGTTACACAATGGAACTACATCATAACACTATTTCATTTAGGAAACAGTGTTGTTGTTATGCTTACTTTATTACATTGTAACATTGTGTGATATTGTCCATTAATGAGCCTCACTATTTCACCTCGTCGCCACCTCGTCGCAGCACCGCAACATCACCGTCCTCCACCCAATGGTGGGTAAAGAAAAATAAATATTTTAAATTATCTTATTATTTTTCTCAAAATGTTTGAAAAATAAATTTACCTATCATCCCTTTCCTACCAAAGTTATGTCATTTCTAGGTGAATACCAACATTTTGAGTTTAACGGTGCCCTCATATTTACAGTCTGAGCACCAGTTTAGAATATATAAAATCCCACTACCATGTTTACTGAACGTACCATAAAAAAGTTCAAAAATCCATTATGGGCTCACCGGGCCTCGAAATCATGTGCTGTTAGAGCCTGCGATCTTAAAATAATTCAATATAATTTAAAAAAATATACAGAAATATCGATATGTTAAATTCTCCCCACATAGTGATTTATGTCCCTGAAATCCAAAAAAACTAAACAAATAGATGGTGGTACTGAGAACGAATCTCTGCCACCTGCACTCATGTGCTCTATTGAAGGTTCTTGTGCTGCCACCTAACACTTACCATATAATTCGACTGCCCATGTAGGAATCTCTCTTATCGATCCTCTATCTCCACTGGTAACTCCGCAAACGTCTCCCCATCGTCAATATTCAGCTCGCCCCTATCGATGATGAGTGATGGATTATGCACGTACCTCCTCAGCTGAGACATGTGGAAAAAATCATGCACCTAATGCATCTATGAGGGAATATCTAGGTGGTACGCCAACTCTCTAACTCTGATCAGGATCTAAAAAGGACTGATGAACCTCAGAGATAGATTTTTACCCCAACCAAATCTTTGTAATCCTTGTTTGGGTGAGACCTGAAGGAATACATGATCGTCCTCCTCAAAATCCAAGGGTATCCATTTCGTGTTGGCATAATACTTATGCTCTCTCTATGTAGTACGCATCCTCTCCATGATGACCTTCACCTTCTCGGTGGTAGCCAATGCCAACTCCAGACCCATAAGCTCCAACTCCCCTAGGTCTGTCCAGCATTGGGGGGATCTGCACGGCTACACATACTAAACCTAAAAATGTGCCATGCCAATGGTGTAGTGATATCATTTATGGTATGAAAACTTCACCAGTGGAAGGCAGTCATCCAAACTATGACCAAAATCCAAGATAGATGCATGAAGCATGTCTTCCAAGGTATGTATGGTCTGTTCCATTTGATCATCTATCTTGGAGTGAAAAGTTGTTCTCAAGAACAATTGCATCCTAAACACCTCCTCTAACCACTTTTACAACTGAGTTGTAATGTCTTCATCGCATTCCAAGATGATCATCGAAGGAATGCCTTGGAGATTTACTATGTCCTGGACTTAGAGGCATCCCAAGATCACTACCAGTCCTTTATCCCAAATGGGTAGAATCTGAGATGACTTGGTGAGTTATTCAATGATCACTGAGGTGGAATCATGGACCTTGTATGTATGTTGTAACTCCGTCACAATGTCCATCAAGATACCATCCCATTTCCACTCTGGTGCCTCAAGTGGTTGGGCCATGCATGATCGAAACCGATGCTCATCCTTCACTTGATAACAAGTGAGGTGATGCGAGACGAACACTTCCACCACTTTCTTCATCCTTGTGCACCAGTACTAACGTTGGAGATCCTGATACATCTTTCCCAAACCATGTTTTAATGCCAACGAGGATATATGGAACTCCCTCAACACCTCCACCTATAATGTCACCAGTACTGAGGTGTGTCCTCTGAAAATGATGATGTGCTCCCAACCTATCAAAAATCAATTAAGAGTACATCCTGATGATATCCGAGAAGGTTGGGCCTTGTAGTCAACATCCACAAGATGTGCCTCCCAAACACGATGTAAGATTTGGGGAGTGATAGACCTATAATGGAGGTAGGCTTCTCCATCACTATCCACAAAGGATATCTACAATGAGGATAGCATCTCTGTCACCTAACTCAAGATCTTTAAACTAGACCTCTTACTGAGTGCATATGACACCATGTTCCCCTTCCAAAGAGTATAGACTATCTCAAAGTCATTGTCCTGGAAGAACTCCAGTCATCACCATTGTCTCTTGTTCAGGTCTTCTATGAGAAGATATACATGAGACTCTTGTGGTAGGAGTAGACAATAAACCATTCACCCATCAAGTAGTGCTGCCACATCTTCAAGGAAAAGACCATTGTTAATAACTCCAGGTCATGGGTCACGTAGTTCTGCTCATGCAGCATCAAATTCTATGAGTCGTAGGAGATCACTTCTCGCTCATGCATCAGGACACTACTGATTTTGGTCCATGTTGCATTATAGTATACTACATACCCAATTCCCTCTTCATATAGCCTCTATATGGGGGAACTCGTCTGTCTCTGCCTCAGCTACTAGAAACTATTCTAGAATATCTACATCCAAAGGAAGGGTTGTTTCTTCCAATTCAAATATGACAATGGTGTTTCTACACTGGAAACGTTGGGTTCGAATCTCTAGTATTACCTAGCCAACCATAGAAAACTCTTCACCTTGTTCACACTCTGGGTGGCTCCCAAGAAAGCATTGCATCTATCTTCATCAGATCCATTGAAAATCCATCCTTTGAAGTGACGTGTACATGAAAGTGGACCTCCCGAATATAGAACTAGCACTTCAAGATCTTACCATAATTTTGGTCCACTCGGAGTGAGTCTAGAACTATCCGTAGGTATGTAGCGTACTCTTCCTCCAATACTGAGAACCCGAAGATTTCATCAATGATAAACCCCATGAAATGATCGAGGTAAGGATGGAAGATCATTTTCATGAGTCCCATTAAAACTTCTGAGACATTGGTCATGCCTAAAGGCTTCACCAGTAACTCGTAGTGGCCGCAACGGCACCTTAAGGTTGTCTTTGTGACATCTTGATCCTATACCCAAAGCTGGTGATGGCCCAATCAGAGGTCTGCCTTTGAGGACCACCTCACATCCTTCAGCTAGTCGAATAGGTCATCGATACTCAGTAGTGGATACTTGTTCTTCACGGTCACCTTGTTCAAGGGCTACAAGTTCATGAATATCCTCATTATCCCTTATTCATTCTAGGAAAACAACATGGGGGATTCCCATGGAGAGACATTGGTCCTTAAAAACCCCTTCCTCTACAAGTCCTCCAGTAGTACCCTCAACTCACAAATCTCCACAGAAGACATCTAATTTGTAGGTGTATATATTTTTGTGGTCCATGGGTATAAGTCAATGCAGAATTCTACATATCTGTGAGGAGGTAGTAATATGAAATATTCTAGAAAGACATCATCATATTCTTCCACCACTATTGGAAATCTTGGACTCCCCTCTTCCACTGTACCAAGGGTGAGGCTATCCAACTGGTGAGTGATCGGCTACACCCTCCTTTGAGAATGTCCATCAAGTGATAGAAATATTTTCTTATCTTTGGTAAAGGAAAATATGGTCCCATCCTCACAGACATACTAAACGTTGTGCCAAAAAAGGTCGATCTGAGCATAGAATATGGATAACCAGTCCATACCCAAGATGATGTCATAAGGCCTGGATGCTGCTGCTAAGAGATCGCAGCTAAAACTCTTTCCTCCTATAGTAAGCTCACACTACTGGAACTAGTGTGTAATCATAGAATCCACACTCGTATGATTCTATAATAGTAAGGATAGAGCCAACGGCTCCACGGGAATCTCCGAGATCCGAACGAGAGTCAAGGAAAAGAAGGAGTGACTAGAACCTGTGTTTGTAAGAATAGCATGTAGGGTGCAGAAGACATAGATCATACCTCTAATAATATCTAGTGCATCGTGGTCATAGTCCACCATTGGCTGAAACTATTATTTCCCATGTCCACCTACTCCCGTAGCTCGTGGTGGACCTTCTGGGGGGGTGGTGGTTTTAGTACCTCGAACCATCGTCTACTACCTTCCAGTCAGCTTGCTTCCCTACCACATCTGCCACCCTGCATACCTCCCCACTAGAACCTCTGTCTCTATCACAGTGGTCCCTAGAATGCCTACTGGTCATCCTTGCGGAGATTCTGACAGTCACTAGCCTTGTGTCCATGTTCGCTTCTAGAGTAACAAACAACAGTATTAAGATGACCTCATCTACTTTTTGAGATCTGCACCTCTGACATAGCGTCCTAGGGTCATCCTCTAGATGGTATAGACCGTTTGGGCCTCAGTGTGATCTACACACTACCTGTTATAGATGAATCGACCACATGTTGTTTGGTGGAGGCTCTCACCATCTGTGCGTGCTCGGATACGAATCTCTCCACTATTAGGGCTCACTATTGCACTCCATCCTACTTTGGGATGCCGAGAGAAATCATTGACACTCTAATCTCTCACCAGAGTCCCTTATCAATGGTTTAGGGCACGAATATATGGTCATATACCATGTTGTTGGTGTAGTAGGATAGGTCGGTAAACCTCACTGAGTACTGAGCCACAATCAATCTTCCCTTCTGCAGAGGCAGTACCTCTTGAATATGCACTGATCATAGTGTCACTGGTATGAACTTTGTCCTGAAGAGGCTCTCGAAGTCTGTCTAGAAAAGGGTTACCTCATCATGTGTCTGGAGGTTCAAGCTCTACCACCTCCCAGTCATGCCCTGAAAAAGGAAAGCGGCTAGGAATACCATCTGGTATGTCGGTGTATCTACTAGGTGAAAAACCCAGGTAACCACTTCCATAAAATCATCATCTTACTAAGGATCTATCTCACCATGAATCCTAAGAGGCCTCTGTCTCTGGATCTCCTGTTACACGCTCAGTCGGTGTGTACTTTCCACTAGGGTTCATGGTAGAAACTGTTTCTCTTTGGGACGTTGTTCTACTGGTACACCACCAAATGGTTCTTTCATTGTAAGTGGTTCCTAAACCAATGCCTCTTTTCTCAGTGGACCATCGTCATGATCTCTGACTGGAATCATGGCTGGATGTCATTATGGAGGCATCTAGTAGGTAAATAGATGTTCCACAGTCAATATGTTATACCTGGTAAGCTAGCTCATAAGATATCCAAAGAAAAAACATTTCCAAAACACATGAAACTAGTGTTTTCATGTATCGAGTCAGAAAACTAAATTCATGGTCCTGGTATATTGTTATGTCATCTTTCATACCAACAGTGGAATCCCGGGACTGAAATCCGAACACCAGACACTTAACACTATTGACCACATTGAAAATACAGACTCTAAGTTCTTCTGGAAGAACCTACCACCCCCCTCTGATAACACTTTGTCAAGACCCATCCCTCAAGGCTCATGTCAGGCTACCCCAAGCCTATCTTCCATAGGCCTCGGGATTTTGACTAGCACTGGAAAAGCATATTCCAAAAAAGGAAGGCATTGCCTTTAAACCTTCATACAAACATGCCCAACCACATACCAACACACCTAAAGGGGGAAGAAAATATACCACTAAATCTAAGATGAGTGAAAGTACATGTGAAAGTAAGTGAGCCAGGATACAAATCCAACAAGGAACTGTAAATAGAAATGTATAAAAGGAAACTCTGGTGGTCATCCGTGGAAAAACCCACATTCTCATGAGAGTATTGAAGCTACTGGAAGCCAAAAAAGTGTGGAATTATTTCCTACTCCAACAGGTCCCCACCGGGTTCTTGGACACCGAATCGATCGGCGTAGCATCCGAAGGTCCTGTCCCCCTAAGCACCTCTATCAAAACATTGATCATATGCAATAGACGAAACATGTTCGACAGATGCCAGTGTAAGGGTGAGTATAAAAATACTCAGTAGGGACCCCGAGACCCTGATGGTCTCTCATAAATCCATGAATGAAAACACTAAAAAAGAAAATAACAGAGAGTTAAAACCACTAAGAATGATCTTGATCGTGTTGTCGAGCACATCAAATTAGTTATTTAATTTTGACAAGAATTTCTGCAGTATAGCAGCAACCCTAGGTCGTCTCTCGACAGAGCCTTAGATCATTAATTTAAAAAGAGGGTTTTGATTATGAAAGTAGAAGGTGAATGTGGTTTTTTTTAAAACTTGGGGGTTTGATGATTAAAGACGAAAATAGAAAATTAAATCGATAAAACAATGTAGAGATTAACAAGAATTAATTAAGCATGATCAACCCGGGGTACTCTCTTGATGTTTATCCTTCATAGCTTCATGATATAGGGTTATGATCTTTTAATCCCTAGTTTGTAACACCAAGAACCAGAATTTTACTGAGTTTATACTAGGATACCTCCTAGGTTTCAGTTGAAAACAAACAATGATTCACGGGACACCGCTGATGAGTGAGTGAATTATGTTTCACTTCATAACCAAAACTCACCAAGGCAACACACGAAGAACTCGATGCGCTGTCTAGGTTTGTATGTTATTTCTTTGTGATACCCTGACATAAATGTACATGGCCTTAATAGTTCTTATGTGAGTTCAATTGTTCAATATAAACCACACAAACACCGCAGTTGAAAGGGGAAAAGAAAGTGGTGAACGGTGTGTGAAACATCACATGAATGGGCACCCCCAAACATGATCATATGAGTTTAGCATGACATAACATTACGTAAATAAATAAAATAAGAATATGAAATGATTAAAAACAACACAACAACCAAGAATTCAAAAGATCATTCAAATATTACAAACATGAATCTTGGGATTTACATCACGTTCATCCCCGGGTGATCACAAGGGGTTTAGAAACCCATGGGAGAGGAAGAAGAAGAAGATGTTAAAGTAGCACTTCTCATACCCTCAAGAACTTGTAGGGATGTTGATAAGACTCCTTGGGGACTCCAAAATGGTGGAAACTTTCCACCTGGCCGAACTTTCAAATGGGGATCCAAAGGTTCCATTTTATAAGAAAATTTGAAGGTGGTTCTAGGAAAACATATTTCTTCAATCCACGTGTACCACATGTTTCGGCCTTCAAAATTCCTTATCTCGCTTTGGAGAAAATAGTAACGTTTTAGCCCAACCTCTTGTATGTCTCCGCCGAAAGTTTGGAACCATTTGGAAAACTACATCTCAAGATATTGATAAAATACAGAACACCACATTTGACTTGGTCCAGGTTTGATTCAATGGACAGATCAGTTAGTATGGGAATCGTAGATGCTAAATGGGGCTTAGGTTCCTTCATATGAAATGTATCACATCAAATTTTAGACTGGAACACAAAATGTAAGCCCATTTGAATGCACGTTTCAATAGAAATATGCAGTTGAGTCCACTGGTGTCCTTGGAACATGTGCAGATTGGCCCATCTTTCTTGGACTTCATCATGGGTTCTCCAAATCACCTCCACCCTCAATATAATTATCAAAACATGTAACATTTCCCTTTTTAATAGTTTTAAACAAAAAATAATTGACTCAAACATGGAGTGAAATTTTTTATTATGCTTTTAATTCTCAATACAATACTAGTTTAATACATTGGTATAAGGGTGAAATAAAACAGTAAATCGTGGTACGATCACACCCCCACACCTAAACATTTTCACTCCTGGGAAAAGTCACATATCCAAAAAAAATGATGCATATATATATATTTCCAACATCATGAAGATTTAACATTTGAAGAAATTTTAATGCACCAAAGTAATGTGATCAATGCACGAACCACACAAAGGAGTTCTTCCCAGTGAAAATGGAAAAAGATTTCTCATAAATCCAATTACAATAAAATTCAAAGAGATTCATGACACCAACATGAGAAAGGAATTCAAAAGTCAACCATTCCAATAACTCTCCATGTGTGTGTGTGAAAACCATTCCATGCTATTCTTTCCACTTTCTATCAAATAAATATAGGTTATTTTAATATTATTCAACATTAGATGATTTTTCACCGAACATATCCTACATCCTTTGCAATCATATTTCAAGACCCACTCACTTAAGCATTCCCTGAAGTCAAACCATAAGCTCCCAACCTAGATATCCCCATATGTTTCACATTTCATCACTCCCTTCATTTATTATATTTTTTTTGAAGTTGCATTTAGAATAATTCTCACACTAATCTATTAACCCTTGTTTGATCTCATCACGACACTAATTTCAATAGTTATAACAAGATCAATGGTTGAAGAGGGGTGGTTTTTGACCTTCCCAAGACACAACAATTTATTTTGAGGGAGTACAATAGTCGGACATTAGGTACACACGCATAGGTCAATATGGTACAGTAATGAAACAGATCAGATACGGAACGAACGTATGGAAATATCATTTAATGCTGAAAAATATTAACCCAACATATATTTACTTTATATTAAGTAAAAAATATTCACACTTTGTGGTTTGGTACAAATATTTGTAGAGATATTAATGACATAGTTTTCCCAAAAACTACTCACACAAGGGCATCAATCATCTCCAAGGGTTCACATAGATATGACCATTTATATCATTGACAGAAAACCAATTCACTAAAAAAAAGAAAATAACTCCCTGATATACAAATATTCTTTTTAGCCTTCATTATAGTATTTTTACTTTCCCCCCTTTATGGTCCCCAAGTCATCGATCTTCGAAATTATTGATGGGGAAAAATGAAAATACCATAAAAAGGCTAAAAAGAGAAGAAAATAGAAAACAATGAAAATTCCTAACTAACCCATGAATGTATCCACCACCCACACCTAGAATGTGTAGTTTCCTCACTAAAATAATTGGGAATGTGAGAAGGAAGGATAAAACCTGGTGTGTTTTATTGGTATGATTTGTCGATAAGGTGGATTTCCTCCACCGGATTCTTCGGAAAATACTCGTAGAAGTGTTTAAGTCATTTCCCCTTGATGGTAAGACTTTGTCCACTCTACTCATGAAAAATATGTATTGCACCAAAAGGGTAACCATTAGTAACAATATAAGGGTCGAGCCATCAGGAATAAAGCTTACCTAGGTTGATCTTAAGCCTGGAAATGTACATGAGGACCTTCTCACTATTATGGAACTTCCGCTGGTGAATCATGCTATCATGAATAGCCTTTTTCTTCTCTTTATAGATCCGGGAGTTTTCATATGCCTCACGTCGAATTTATTCCAACTCTTGAATCTGCAGCTTTCTTTGCTCACCTGAATCTAAAAGGTTCATATTTCATTGTTTAACAGCCCAATATGCATGGTGTTCTACCTACACCAGGAGGTTACAAGATTTTTCAAACACAATCCTATATGGTGACATTCCGATCGGGGTTTTAAAAGCAATACAGTATGCCCAAAGTGCATCATCCAAGCGTAAAATCCAATCTTTCCTATTGTGTTGTATCGTTTTCTCCAAGATTCGCTTAACTTCCTGATTTGAAATTTCTGCTTGTCTGTTAGTTTGGGGATGATATGCAGTGGAGACTTTATGAACAACCACATACTTACGAAGAAAGTTTTTCATGTTACGATTGAAAAAATGTGAACCCTGGTCACTAATGATAAATCTTGGTAAACCAAACCTACTGAAAATTTGGTACCTCACAAAATCAACAACAACTCGAGAGTCATCAGTCCAATTAGCCTTTTCTTACACCCATTTAGAAACATATTCAACAGCTAGTAAGATGTACACAAAGCCAAATTAATTTGGAAAAGGTCCCATGAAGTCAATGCCACATGCATCGAAGATTTCATAGAATAACATGGGTTGTTGGTGCATTTCATTCCTCTTGGAGATATTCCCTATGAATTGACATCGAGTGCATGATTTACAAAACCTCTGGGCATCTCTATACAATGTTGGCCAATATAATCCTGAGTCAAGGACCTTTAGAGTAGTATATTGAGAGCCAAAGTGGCCCCCACAAGCCAATGTGTGTAAGAAGCTCAAAACTGAGGTGAACTCATGGTCAGGGACACACCAATGAACAACCTGGTCACTACATATCCTCCACAAATATGGGTCATCCCAAATTTACCATCGAGAATCATGTTTAAGTCTCTGGGATTGTGAAGTGATAAAATCATTGGGGACCCTAGATGTTGCTAGAAAATTCACAATCTCCGCATACCAAGGGGTAAGGTCCACAACATCACAAAGGTTCTCATGAGGGAGGAATTGTCCAGTGGGGAGAGGTGAGTCAACAAGATGGTTCAGTGGTGGGGAAATCCTACTAATGTGGTCAGCTACCACATTATCCGCTCCTCTCTTATTTCTAATCTCAAGGTCAAACTCTTGTAGGAGGAGCATCCACCGAATGAGGCGGGGTTGGGCTTCAGGTTTCTTTAAGAGGAAACAAAGGGCAGCATGATTAGAGAAGACAATGATTTTTGACCCGAGAAGATATGAATAGAATTTTTCCAAGGAAAACACGATAGAAATGAGTTCTTTTTTAGTGGTTGTGTAGTTTACCTGGGCAGGGTCAAGGGTACGCGAGGCATACGCAATGACATGGGGATCCTTCTCAACCCTTTGTGATAAAACCGCCCCAACTGAAAAGTTAGAGGCATCACACATAAGTTCGAAGGGGAAATCCCACATTTGTGGTTGGATGATGGGAGGTGATGTGAGACACTTTTTTAATTAATTGAATTCATCCCCATAATTTTTATCAAACACAAACTCGGAATCTTTTTGCAATAACCGGGACAATGGAAGTAAAATCTTACTAAAGTCTTTAATGAATTGATGGTAAAAACCAGCATAACCCAAGAAAGATCAAACCTCACGAACACATTTTGGATATGGGAGGGTTAATATTAATTCAAATTTAGATTTATCAACTTCAATTACCTAATTTAAAATGACAAGCCCAAGAACTATCCCCCGCTCAACCATAAAATGGCATTTCTCATAATTTAAAACAAGATCTTTTTCAATGCAGCGGCGGAGGATAGAACCTAGATGTTCCAAAAAATCATAAAAAAAGATCCATATACCATGAAATCATCCAAAAAGACTTCCATACAACTCTCAAGGTACTTAAAAAAAATACTCAACATACATCGCTGAAAAGTACCAGGAGCATTACATAGACTGAATGGCATCCTTCTGTATGCAAATGTGCCAAATGGATAGGTAAATGTTTTCTTTTCATGATCCTCAGGGGCTATATGGATTTGGAAATAACCCGAATAGCCATCAAGAAACAATAATGGAACTTACCAGCCAATTGTTCAAACATTTGGTAAATGAAAGGTAATGGAAAGTGGTCCTTTCACATGGCTTGATTCAGTTGACGGTAGTCAATACAGACTCACCAACTATTTTGCACATGTGTTGGAACCAATTCATTCCTTTCATTTGACACAATAGTTATTCCTATTTTTTTAGGCACAATTTTCACTAGGCTAACCCATTCACTATCAGATATAGGATAAATGATCCCCACAGCAAGTAATTTACTGACTTCCAATTTTACCACTTCAAGGAGAGGTGGATTCAACCGGCGCTGAGATTTTCTTACGGGTTTAGCCTCATCATCCAAAAGTATATGGTGCATACAAATAGATGGGATAATCCTAGGAATATCAGCCAATGTCCATCATATTTCCTTTTTACACTCTCTCAAAAGTTTGAGTAGTTTTGATTCCTATTTTGGAGAGAGGTTATTGGAAATAATGGTGGGAAATTGGTCAATACACTCAAGATATGCATATTTTAAATTAGAAGGAAGTTTTTTTAGTTCCAACACCGGTGGTTTCTGGATTGAGGGAGGGGATTTAGGGGGAGTGAGGTCTATTAAACTATCTATCTACTCATGTTTATTCTCTTAAGATAGAGAATCTATAGAAATGAGATTTGCAGAATCATCGACGGTCATGGGTTCCTCAGAATGAACACACTCATCAATTAAAGCAGAAAATTTACACTTTTCATAACCCACACAACACTCAAAACATGAATCAAAACTCAAATCATCCAAGGATGAAGAAAAAAAATGAATCATAGTTTGGGTTGAGGAGAGAATTGTGTGTGTGCATCGTTTGAGTGCACTTCCATCGAATAGACAGGAAGAGTGGAGTGCTCTTCAATGGGGTGTTTCATAGCCTCAAGGATGTTAAAACTTACATTTTCTCCTCTGAATTCCATGGATAGTGTACCATTGTGAACATTGATGATCGTCTTTGCAATTTTTAGGAATGGCCTCCCAAGTATGAGAGGATCATGTCCTTGGGTTCGGTTATCTTCCATCTCAATAATGTATAAATCAGCAGGGAAGATGAGATTCTTCACTCGTATAAGGACATCCTCAATCACTCCTATTGGATGCGTTGTACTCTGGTTGGAAATTTGCACAATAATTCTAGTTGGTTGAAGCTCTCCAACCTACAGAGAAGTATACACAGAGTGAGCCATTACATTAATGGAAGCACCTAAATCTAGCATAGCATCAGAAAAGAAAGTCTCCCCTATGGTACAAGGTACCGTAAATGTGCCCAGGTCCTTGCATTTGGTTGGCATTGCTGTTTGAATCAAGGCTGAGACATTCCTACCCAAGTTAACTCTCTCATTCCCCTTCAGCCTTTGTCTATGGGTGCAAAGTTCTTTAAGAAATTTGGCATAGCATGGAATTTTCTTGACTGCATCCAATAAAGGAATATTAACCTGAACTTTTTCAAAGGTATCCATTATCTCAATATCAATATCATTATCACAATTTTTCTTAGATTTAGAGAGTCTTTGTGGGAAAGGAATAGGAATGGATTGTTCATTTGAATCATCAACGATAATTTGATTTCCCTTTTTATTTTTTTTTCATTACATGGAATTGTTGAGGGTTGGGAAGGAGTGTTTTCAAGAGGGGGACATACATGTTTCATCAAATCGGTAGAATGGGAAGCTTCTTTACCACTACGAAGTGTAATTGCACATACATTACCTTTTTCCTTTTTATTGGCAATGGTTTGGGATGGTAGTAGTCTAGACCCTTTCATCTTAAGCTCACCGATGGTGTTCACCAATTGTCCGAATTGAGTTCACAAATCTTGAATTGCTAATCTGTTGGAACTGGAGGTTCTTGGTTCCCATTTGTTTTTCCATTTCCTCGAGGCTTGGTTCAAATTTCGGAGGATCAAGCTGATTGTTTTGAGAAGTTTAGTGATAAGAAAGTTGCATACCTTGGCCTTGTTGATACCAATTATGCTTGGGGTAGCATGAGTTTCCTCATTATCAGTACCAGGGTTGTGCTTGCCACCCTAGATTTGGATTTGGCCTGAATTCTTCTTGCTTGAAGGGATGTTCTTGTTGGAATGGATTCCCGGGGAACACAGCTACACAAGACTCAGATGAATCTTGATGTTGTGGGCACTGGTCAAGAAAATTGAGTGTTATCAGAACAAATACCACAATGTAATGGAATGGATGTAGAGTGCGAGTTACCTTGTGCTTGAGATAATTTCCTTAGAAGGGTATGCATATCATCAAGTTTAGTATCTACCTTTTGTTATAGGGCTGAATGACTTACCTCATGAACTCCTCAAGTTGGTTCAATTTCTCGTGTACCAAATTATTGTGCATTTTGATCCATGTTGGTTATTAACTCACGAGCGGTGGAAGGAGTTTTATCAACTAGGGCCCCACTAACTGCTACATCAATCATTCCATGATCTATAGGAATGAGTCCCTCATAGAAGTATTGGATTAATAGTTGTTCACTAATATGGTGGTGGGGGTAGCTTGAGAAAAGTCTCTCGAATCTCTCCCAGTATTCATGAAGGGTCTCTCCTTGTGATTGCCTAATTCCACAGATTTCTTTCCTAATTGATGCAGTTTGGGAGGCAGGGAAGAACTTCTCTAGAAAGAGTCTTTTAAGGTCATTACAACCCCCAATTGTGGTAGGAAAATAGTATATCCAATATTTTGCTACACCATAAATGGAGAAAGGGAAGGACCTAAACTTAATTAAGTCCTAAGACACATTTTGGGGTTTCATGGTAGAGCACACTATGTGAAACTCTTTTAGATGTTTGTGAGGGCCCTCACCGGGAAGACCATGGAATTTTGGAAGGAGGTGGATGAGGCCTGATCTTAGCTCAAAATTGGCCGCTTCCTCAGGATATTGGAAGTACGCAGGTTGGTACTCCACATCCAGGGTGGTCAGTTCTTTTAATGTTCGGTTATTTGCAGCCATGTTTTCTTGGGTTTGATTGAGTTCAATTTTGGATTGATTTAGGACCACTTGAGGTTCCAACAGGGGTTCCTCAGTGTTACTTGATGGACCTTCTCTAGATTCCTTGATTTGAGTGTGAAGTGACTTTTCAATTTCAGGGTGAAATTCATGTTGTGTTTCTTTACCAGATCGGGTCATGCAAATAAGGTGTGATGTTTGTTTTTTTAATATGGATTAAATCGCTTAAGAAGGGTGAAAAGAGAATATTATTTTATAATACAGAATTATAGAGAGGGATATGGAGAAGAATAAAAGAGATAGAGAATGAAGGAACACACCAAAAACAACCAAAAATAAAGACAAAACCCAAAACAAAAACAATCAAATGGGGGTGGGGTATTTAGATGAGTACTAATTAATAAGTAAAATAAATAAATAAAAGGAAATAAAGAGAAAAAAATGATCTTGGATCCTTGGAAACGGTGCCAATATTTGATCGCGTTGTCGAGTGCATCAAATTAGTTGTTTAATTTTGACTAGAATTTCTGCAGTATAGCAGCAACCCTAGGTCGTCTCTCGATGGATCCTTAGATCATTAATTTAAAAAAATGATTTTTATTATGAATGTATAAGGTGAATGAGGTTTTTTTAAAACTTGGGGGTTTTATGATTAAAGATGAAAATAGAAAATGAAAGCGATAAAACAATGTAGAGATTAACAGAATTAATTAAACGTGATCAACACGGGGTACTCTCATGATGTTTAACCTTCATTGTTTCATGATATAGGGTTATGATCTTTTAATCCCTATTTTTTAACACCTAGAACCATAATTTTACTGAGTTTATACTAGGATACCTCCTAGGGTTCAGTAGAAAACACACAATGATTCACCAGGAACCGCCGATGATTGGGTGAATTGTGTTTGACTTCATAACTGAAACTCACCAAAGCAACACACGAAGAACTCGATGCGTTGTCCAGGTTTGTATGTTATTTCTTTGTGATACCATTACATAAATGTACATGGCCTTGACAGAGCTAATGTGAGTTCAGTTTTCCAATATGAAGCACACAAACACCGCAATTGAAAGTGGGAAAAGAAAGTGGTGAACGGTGTGTGAAACATCACATGAATGGGTACCCCAAAACATGATCATATGAGTTGAGAATGACATACCAGTACATAACTCAATAAAATAAGAATATGGGATGATGAAAAACAACACAAAAACCTGGAATTTAGAAGATCATTCAAATATTACAAACATGAAGCTTGGGATTTACATCACGTTCCTCTCCGGGTGATCCCAAGGGGTTTAGAAACCCATGGGAGAGGAAGAAGAAGAAGATGTTGAAGTAGCACTTCCCATAGCCTCTAGAACTTCTAGGGATATTGAGAAAACTCCTTGGGGACTCCAAAATGGTAGCACCTTTCCTCCTGTCTGAACTTGCAAATGGGGATCCCAAGGTGCCATTTTATAGGAAAATTGGAAGGTGGTTTTAGGCACACAGATTTCTTCAATCCACTTATACCACGCGTTTGGCCTTCAGACAGCCTTATCTCGCATTGGAGAAAATATAAAAGTTGTATCCCCATCTCCTGGATGTCTGCAACGAAATATTGGCACCAGTTGGAAAACTAAAGCTCTAGATATTGATAAAATACAAAACACCAAATTTGACTTGGTCCAGCTTCGATTCCTTGGACAGATCAGTTAGTATGGGCATCGTAGAGGCCGAATGGGGCTTAGGTTCCTTCATATGAAATGTATCACATCAAATTTTGTACCATAACACCAAATTTCATCCCATTTGGATGGATGGTTCGGTACAAATATGCGGTTGAGTCCACTGGTGTTCTTGGATCATGTGCAGATTGACCCATCTTTCTTGGACTTCAACATGGGTTCTCTAAATCACCTCCACCTTCAGTATAATTATCAAAACATGTAACATTTCCATTTTTAACAGTGTTAACAATAAAATAATTGAATCAAACATGGAGTGTTAGCCCGTCGGGTCGCCCGGCGACCCGTTCACATCTGGATTAGCCCAAAGGGCCTAATTCACGCCTTCCAATGCAGTATTGGCCCACTAGGGGTGGGACCGGCCCTCTAGGGCATGGGTGAGGACCACCAGTTCCAGTTTGGCCCGTTGTGCGGTTCATGCCCCGCCCGATCTGCCTCGCTGGGACGCGGCCGGATGCCGCCTTAGGTCCTCCGCCATCGCCCCGGTGGTCACCATGGGTCACCTCCTTTATGGAAGTTGAGCGACCATGGCCCACCATGTGACATGCAGCATGGTGTTAGGTCATCAGACCTCCAACACAGTAGAGCGACTGCATCCACTGCCTCTAGTCGTTGGCCCAACCAGTGGCTCCTCCCTCTGTGTCGTGGCCCAATCTGGTCAAAGACATTCCTCCGCTACACCGTCGTGCAACGCCACCCCCCACTAACATCCACTGACGTGGTCCACTACCAAAAAACATTGGCACTACCGCCGACATCATCTCACTATCAGACTCTTCTGTGGACCACCGGGTCCACATTGATGGTCCGTTCTTCCCGCACCTTGCACTAGTTCTCTACGGGGAATGTCATATCCACCACGAAGGTCTCAAATATGGATTGTCATCAATTAGAGAGTTTGGAAACTAATAAAACCCTTGGTGGATGTGCTTGGGCCTTGTTCATGTCATCCCACACCATTCACATTAGATGTTTATAATCAAGGGAGGTCCCGAGATTTTAATTCGAACAACAAAGATGATTCATACTCGGATAAAGAAATCTCAAAAGACAATTCACCCACTTACATAAATGCTCAAATCACGGATCAACCCATTCGTTGGATAATCTGTGTTCGTCATTTCTAAAAAAAATAATGCGGAAGAACTATTAAAATTAAACATCCCCTACCTTATTGACTTTCAATGTCGAAGCATTCTTCCTCAAGGATTCACGATGTCGGCATCGATTTCATATACATTCTTTGAGGAACATCGATGATGAGGAAGCATCACTGACATTCGTCATTCTTTGTTGGATAGGAAAAATTTCAGAATTTCATTAAAGAATCCTCACAGTTTAATTCCACATTCTCCCGCATGTTTGTTTAATAAAAAGAATCACATCGCAGCGTTTCTGTTATGCTGAGAAGTCATGTTGTTACATTGTTTTATTTTTGAAATAGAATCCTTGTTACGCTAATATTATTGCATTGTTACGATGTGTGATATAGGCCATTAATGATCCACATTAATGCACCTCATCGCCGCCTAGTCTCTATACCACAGCATCGCCGTCCGCCACCCAATGGTGAGTAAAGAAATAAAATATTTCTTTTAAGTTATTTTATTATTATTTTTTGAAAAATACTAAAAATAACTTTTTTTCGTTGCCCTTGCTGGCTGAAGATATGTCATTTATAGGTGAATCCCGGCATTCTATGTTCAACGGTTCCCTAAGATTTATGATCTGAACTTCGGTTCAAATGACAGAAAATCCTGCTTGCACGTTAATTGAAAGTACCTTAAAACAAGTTCAAAAATCCATTCCAGGATCACCAGGACACAAAAACAAGTGTCATCAGGGTGTGCGATCTCAAAATAATTACATATAATTAAAAATAATTACATAGAAATTCTGAGATGTTACACATCTGTTACTTTTTAATTTTTACAGTTTCATTTAATTTTTAGTTTCTATTATTTCACTCCCTCCAACAATATTGAGTCTTAGACATATCCATATTGAACATAACACCACATTATTTTTATTCTTCGGTATCCTTGGATATTTAGTGTTTATATATTATGGATTTATGATTTTTCTGATAGAGCATGTTGGAATTAACCTAAAAATGGTGCTTTATCATGTAGTGTAAAATGGGCATTGAGGAAATAGGAATGCACTTTTTAAATTGGTATTTTTTAGATTAATTTCACACTACGAATTTATTTATGTAATTCCCCAAGAAGAGATTCTAAGAGTCAGTGCATTATTACATAACATTGGTGCGATCACAAGAGATTGAGTCTCGAATGACCGATTTGTTTAGTTGCCTTTGAATTACTAGTTACATACATAATTTTTACTTTAAATTATGAAAAAACCTTCATTGTGTCTCCTTCGAACACCCTCAAATCCCATATCCTATCCCAGTAGGTCAATCATAATATACTTCTACAAATACTGGAAAAAATATAACATAATAAATGGGTGAGCTCAGATGATCAGTAAGGATAACAATATATCAGAAACATTCATAAAAAACCATAAACATTGAAAGCAATGTATAGGACTAAAACACAAGCCTTTTAAAATTATTCTTCAGTATAATATGGAAATGATAAATCAAATAATTACATTATATACACATTGATATTATACTAGTCGAATAATAAAATTTAATATAAATAGCTAATTTCATAATGATGGAAGGCATAATGCTTGACATCATAACCACATAGGCAAGGCCTCATGCAAGACTACAAATAATATTTTGTCAAGGCCTTATTCTAAGACAATATTTTTTCTCATTAGACCTACTGATGCATTGAGAAGCTATAGCAGGCTCCACCCATCACTTACTTTGTCCAATGCATTCCTCATATGAAAAGGTTGAAACATAACATAATCATTCGTATTAAAACTATCATACAAAATGTTAATACTTTAGCCATAAACCTTGAATGGTATAAAAATAACACATCCACAGTCAAACATATAAAAAAATATTCAATATAATATGGAATGTTGTATCATAATAAATCAACTTCAAACAGGGGTAAAATCTATCAAAGGACGTTGACATAGATGAAATCAAAACTATTTGGGAGAAATATCTCTTTCTATTTTGAAATCATATAAAAGTCACATAATTATAAAAGAAAACATTTATTTTGAAAATATTCTTGTAAGCATTTAAGGGAAGTTTGAAAGGTGTTATAATGCCAGAAAATAGCTCCACCTGCCGTATAAGTTAAAAAACATTCTTTTCTTAATTTGTCAAAAAGGTCATAAAGTACCTTGTTTGAAAAATTGCGTAAATATTTCCTTAAAAACATTTTATAAAAATTGAAACAAGGGTATAAATGAATTTAACCCATATGCTAGTAAATAGTAAAAAAAATTGAAACATATTTTTAAAAAACACAGATGTGGATGATAAAGAAGTCCATGTAGATACCTACGTATAAACAACCCTAGATAAATAAAAAGATTGTAAAATTAACCCTTACATTGAACTTTTCCATGGTCGAGGGTATGCTAACCACATTTATTATAGAAAAATCATTGTTATTAAATTATACAATAATCATATACATAAATATGATACTATATAAGATCTTCTAATATGGTTTTGTTAACAATATTTCAGTAGTATCATTGTTTCTGGTGTTAACTGATTCGTTTTCCATTATATGTTTTTCAATGTAATTAATGTTAATTATTGATAGGATTTACTTGATTCATATCCATAACGATATTAAGTTCTTAAACATTATTTTTAATCATAAAATAAAAATTATTCTTGAATGGTTAAGATGGGAAATGAATCTTGTTGTGTTCGTGGAGACAGTAATCTGTACGTACGCATGAGAAATAATATCACACTATTGATGCTAAAATATTAAGTAATTGGATTTTATATCATATATAAAGAATAAATAACATGATATATTTATTATTAACATCAATTATACTCATTATTATACCCATAAAAATAATGAAGTGTTGAATAAAGAACTACACCACAACGTGGAGACGGTAAGCCGTACGTACGCACGTATGGTGACTTTGTCATTCATAGGATGGACAGAATAATGAATATTGTTGTAACATATTTATAATAACATCATAGTATGTATAAGGTACTGAAGTTATTATTTTGGGTTGGAATCAACAAAGAATGAGAAGTAGAAGAAGAAAAGAACTTTGAAATATGTGATGAAATTATTACCTCTTCTTCGGGTGCTTCCTTTTGATTTGATCAAAAGGGCTCCATAGAATGGATTTCTGATCAAAGTATGGCCTCTATATTTAATTGAGGGTATTTTGGAGTATTATTGAGCAGGTTTTGTACTTTTAAAATCACTTTGGAGGTGTGATTCTGAGAGAAGCGGATGTACCATTTTATAATAGAGGTTAGGGTTACTTTATGAAAAGCTTGAAATATTAATTTATTATACAATAATATTCTGTTTATAATGGAAATAAAATGATTTAATTATAGTATGAGGAGATTATGGTTTGAAAACCTCTCAACCAATAGGTTTTATACTGGTTTAGTTTACCATATTAACCAAATCTTTTAGATTAAACTCTTAATTAAATAGTTTAACTTTTACCATGTATTCTTGTATTAATATAATATGTTCTTATTAAACATAAAATAAAATACCAAGAGAACATAAAGTGGTTCATAAATGAAATATATATAATTATATAATTACTTAGGCTAAGCATTAGAATTTTAGGAATATTGAATCATATAATAATATAGTATTTGTTTTAAAAACTCATTTATGTCAATTTGGACACTATTTGAATTTGGTTTTTGTGAAAGTTATAAAAACTTTATCACTTCGAATTTTTTTAATCAACCCTAAAATTTCATATTAACCTTAAAAATTCTTTTAATGAATCAAAAGTCTCAATTTACATTTATTTTGATATTTATATTATCTATTATTTTAATCTTTCATTAATACGGTAATTGTTGCATCATCATTGTGTCATAAATAAATTTAATTATATGATGTCTAAAAATTATAAATAAACTTCCATGATGTATGAAATATTTTTATCTTACTGATGAATATTTATAGTCAAATTTATCTAATGCATATCCCTATATTAAAAATGTTTTAGTAATTAAACATTGAATTTAACACTTTTAACTCTTCTTTAAATAAAATAATAATAAATGTCCTAATATAATCCAAGTGGATAAAAAGGATCATATTTTATTCCTAAGGTTTATTTTGGTTTAAATACACTTATCGAATAGAATTAGTACATGTGTTATGGTAAGTATAATATCATTTTTACCTTTAATTACCCTATTTACTTTTAACCATGGAAATTAAAATTCAACAGTTATTATTCACCAAAAATAATTTTCATTCTATGGAACCACATTTTAATTACTAATGTCAACTGTGCCTCTAGGATTTTTGAAATTCAATTCACAGAAGCAGTAAGATTACGTTTTATGTAAACATGCAAATGTGCCTAGAAAGTTGGTGAGAGACGTTAAAAAGTTCAATAAAATTTTATATATCTTATTTTATTATAAAATGACTCCAATGAATTAAATTGAACATATATAGGTATTATGTATATATTTTGACTTAAAATATTTTAAAATAAAATAAATACTTATTTAAATAAAAATACTTTTTAAATAATAACAAAGTGTGTTTCACTATTCATCAAAAATTGAATGTTTTTAGAAAAATACCAAAATATCACACTATGTTAATTCTGATATTCCAAATTCAAAAATGATTTATGTTTTACCAAATTCAAAACATAGAAGTTTCATTAATTAATCTAATATTAATTACCATTGTCAAAACTAGAAAGCAGGTTTTTGAGAAGTAAAAACTATCAAAAGATTGATATGTGTTTATGTTCAATTTAATTGTAAAATTACTTACAATGACCTACATTATATTAAATGATAAAAATATAATATAATGATACTTTAAAACCACTCAAATTTCTAATTTAACACAATAAATTATTTAGATTAAAACAGTTGTTTTTAATTAAAATTTAGTATTTTTCACTATTCATCAAAATATAAATGTTATCCGAAAAGTACCAAAACATTATCCAAACTCAATTTTTATGTCCCGCTTATATAGAAGAAGTTTATTGTGTAAAATATATTATATAAAAGTGTCAAATATTGGATTTAAAAACGGTTCACCATTAAAAGGTAGTAAAATTGCATTTTTTGAAAAATGATTATTTTTTTAAAAAAAATGAATTTTTTTCATAAATTATGTCTAGGAAACACATAATATGGATGTTAAAATTATATGGAGTATATAAAATTCAAATTTAAGTTAATATTATGCCTAACTTCTTTTTGAACGAATAGTTTGGTAATTTGTGGTGCATTCGAACTCGGTGTTGCGGGTAGCGCAAGCTATTGAATTACTGGAAAGAGAAAACATACTATGAAATCATGGGGTGTAACATTATCAAATCCTTCAATAAATTTCATCCTCGCAATTTGAAATTATTCATCGAAAATAAAAGGTTACAAATAGAAAATACATTTGTAAAAAACCCACATTGAAAATAGGGTTAACAAAATTTAGTTCTAATAAGAGGGAAAGGGAACTGAAAATGTCACCAAAAAATTAGGACATTGAATAGGAGAACATTAGTGGAAATTTGAGGAAAAAAAAATGGAGGAAAACGTAAATATTTATAAGGATTGATTGGGGTCATCAATCATAAACAAGTGAACAATAAATATAAAATTGAGGATCAAAGCCATAAATCTATGACGACTTAAAATATTATTGGTTCATCAAAAAATAAGGTATTAAGATTACACATTTTTTGTTTTCAGATACTTTACTTAAATTTTATTAATTAATTTCTTCATAGAATAAGAAAAAAAAATACTTTGCAATTAGAGTTCCATTCTTTAACTAATTTCTACCACAAACTAATCTTTATCTCCAAAAGATAATAGAACTCAAAAATATTCTATTTATCCTAATCATCTAGGGTATAAAAAAAATGAATTTATAATTCATAAATCAGATCATTTTAAAAAATACATTATAAAAACCAGGACATTGCGTAGGCCAATGGTAGTTGATACACCCTTTTCGCCCTTTAGTTGCGATTTCAAGTCTCGTAGCCTTTCTGGATGCGACGGGTTGTCACCTTACCTTCAGTTTGTCCTTTTTATAAAAAAAATCCACAAATATTATTAATAAAAATTTTAACCATAAACCATATCATCCAATTTCCAACTTAATCCATTCCAACCTTTAGACTAATCAAAAATATTTTTTTCCAAACCCATAGTCGAAAACATTATAAAGAATATCAATATAACATAATGATGATCTCTTTTTTACACATAACAACATGTGATTACCTTCATTGTGTATTCTCTTAAAACCTGGAAACTCTTTGAATTACCATAAAACATTGTAGATTACATTCATGCTCCCTTATTCCTTATATAGTACTAGATATATTCCTTATATCCAAAAATTTTGAATACTCCAATAATGATGGAATAAAATAACCATTAATTCGTTCCAAGGTAGTCAAGAATATCCAATATAATTTACCCAAATCAGCCATCTCTTATTCCAAAATCACTACCTTAATATCAGGACCTTATTAAGGATTATCTATCCTTCAACCATGTATTTTTTCAAGAAGTTTAACTTGATGTTGAGTCAATTTTCATAGTACCATATAATCTCAAATCCTTAATGAAATAGTACTGCAGTACAATCCTAATTTATTTCCATAATTAATAAAACCATTATATCATTCATACAACACTAAAATGAAATAATTAATTAATAAAAAAATAATTATGATAATTATTACTCTTTATTTGTGGTTCTATCATAGCTTGATTATTATTCAAAAGAATCATTTGGGGTATACTCTCATGATTGGGACATTGATTTGCATAGTGTCCCAAATCCTTAGAGATGAATCATTTTACATTTGAAACATTTTTCTTACCCTTAAAATCACATACATGGTGTCCGTTCTCTCCACAATTATAACAAACTCTCATTCCCTTCAAGTATTTACCAAGGTGATTCTTTCCATAGTTATCAAATATTGGAAAAATCCCTCATTCCCTTCTTCCTTTATATATCTTTCTATCTATTATCTTTTTCTTCTCTGGTGTCCCTTCATAGCCATAGTACTCAAGGAATTTTTACTTATCTAATTAACACATGGTACTATATCTTCATATCATGAGAATATGTGGGAAACTATTTCCCTTATAAATGATGGCTTAAGACCATGAAAGATATGATCCTTCCTACTATTTGGATCATGTGTATGGCTGGAGTTCTCACTCCTTCTATTGGGCACCATTTCTAAATGAAGACATATACTAGGTTAGATTATATCATACTACATAATTCAAAAAATAGAAAAATTCTCAACAGTAATTGAATATTTTCACACATCTAGTGTCATAATCATAAATATTGTTTTTTTGCTGGAATATTTACTCATAAATCCTTAATAATGGTCTATAAATAAAATGTGAATTATCCTAAGAATATCCCATGACAGTGTCGTAACCAAGAGTATGTCAAGGACCTTTGTCCTATACCAGTTCCCGTTTGAGTCTAGCTTAAAGCTGTGTTTTCAGGTTTTCCCCCTAGATTCATATCTTCCAGAGCCTCTACCTGCTCGTATCCAAACAAGGATTTATTACGTAGAAAATAAATAATATCTCTATATTACTAAAATTCTAGGAAGTTATTCTCTACTAATTCTCAATGTTTATGTTATGGTAATGTTCTCTAATCTGAGTTTTTCTAAATCTAGATTCCAAGGTTTCTAGTAAACTTATTCTTATACCAACTGAAATTCCCTGACCCTATTTACCCAGAGTCGGTTCATTATTATATAACATTAACATGATCATAAGAGATCAATTCTCGAAACACCGATTTGTTTAGTAGCCTTGGATTTAATAGATGCATATGTTAGTTTTACATTACATTATAAAAAAACATCCTTGTGTCTCCTTTGAACTCAATCATATCCCATAGCATATCCCTATAGGTCAATCATAATATACTTCTTCACATCCTGGAAAAAATAAAACATTAGAAATGGGTGAGCTCAGATGCTCGTTAATAATAACAATATAGCACAGACTTTCATAAATCAATATAAACATCGAAGGAAATGTATAAGACTAAAACACAATTTTTTTTAATATCAAACTTCTGCATAATATGACAATGATAAATAAAATAATTCCATTTACTTATTCACATTAATTTTCTACTAGTCGTATAATCATATTTAATATCAATAGCTAATTTTATAATGATAGAATGCATAATGTCGGACATCATTACCACATAGTCATGGCCTCATGAAAAAAAATACAGATTATATGTTGTCATGACCTTTTTCCAAGACACTAGTTTGTCTAATGAGACCTACCAATGCATTAAGGAGTTATAGCGGGCTCCACTCGTCACTTACTATTTCCAATGCATTCCTCATATGAAAAGTACAAAAATAACATAATCATTCGTATTAAAACTAGCATAAGAAATGTTAATAATTTAACCATAAACCATGAATGGTATAAATATAACACATCCACAATCAAACATATCCAAAAAAATTCAATACAACATGGAATATTGAATCATAATAAATCAACTTCAAACAAGTGTAAAATCCAACAAAGGATTTTGACATAGATGAAATCATAAAAATTTGAGAAAAATATCACTTTCTATTTTGAAATCATTTAAAAGTCACATAATTATAAAAGAAAACATTTATTTTGAAAATATTATTATAACCTTGTAAGGGAATCGTTGAAGGTGTTATAAAGGTAAAAAATATCTGCACCCACCGAATAAGTTATGAAAAAACATTCTTTCGTTAATTTTTCAAAAAGCTCACAAAGTACCTTGTTCGGAAAATGACAGAAATATTTCTTTCAAAAGAGTTTTTAAAATGTCAAAAAAGGCTATAAATGACATTAACCCATGTTTTAGAAAATAGTAAAAATGTTTTAAAATACATTTATAGGAAACCCGGATGTGGATGATAAAGAAGTCCTAGTAGATACTTACATATAAACAACATCGGATAAATAAAGAAATTGTTAAATTAACCCTTACCTTGAAAATTTCCTTGGTTGAGGGTAAGATAAACTCCTATATAGTAGTTAAATAATTTTTATTAAATTATAAAATAACCATATACATAAATATGATATTATATATGAGCTTCAATTATTGTTTTGTTAATAATATTTTAGTAGTATCATTATTTCAGGTGTTAACTGATCTGTTTTCCTTTATATGTTTTTCAATGTAAGTCATATTATTTTATGGATATGGTGTATTTGATTCATATCCAAAATTATATAAAGTTCTTAAAAAATATTTTTAATAATAATATAAAAATTATTCTTGAATGGTTATGATGGGGAAATGTATCTTTTTGCGTTTAGGGAGAGGGTAATCCGTACGTACGCACAAGTGAAAATATCATTTTATTGATCGTAAAATCATATGTAACAGAATTTTATATCATATATATAGAATAATTATCATGTTATATTTATTATTAACATCAATTATACTAAATATTATATCCATCCAAATAATGAAATGTGGAATAACAAACTACTCCACGACATGGAGACGTTAAGTCGTACGTTTGCACGTATGGTGACTTTGTCATTCATTGGATGGATAGAATAATGAATATGGTAATACCATATTTATAATAACATCACATTATGTATAAGGTACTGTATTTATTATTTTGGTTTGGAAACAACAAAGAAAGAGGAAGTGGAAAATGAAAAGAACTTTGAAAGAGGTTATGAAATTATTACCTCTTCTTCAGGTTCTTCCTTTTGATTTGATCAAAAGAGATCCTTAAGTTGGCTTTTTGATAAACTTAAGGACTCTAGTTTTAAGTGAGGGTAGTGGGGAGGATATTTTTATAGGGGTTGGATGATCCAAATGGCTTTGGAGGTGTTATTTAGAGAGAAGGGGAAGTACCTTTTTATAAGAGAGGTGAGGGTCACATTAGGAAAAGATTGAAAAATTAATTTATTATACAATCATTTTTATTTTATAATGGCTCCAAAAGGATTTAATTCAAGGATATGGTGGGAATGGGTAGAAAACCTCTCAACCATTCAGTTTTAGATAGGTTTAGTTTACCATGTTGAACTTATCTATTAGATTTAACTATTAGTTAAATAGTTTAACTTTTTCCTTGTATTTCGGTATTATTATAATAAATGGTTAATAAAAATACAATAAAATTCCAAGAGAACCTCAAGTTGTTCATTAATTACATATATATAATTATATAATTCCATTTACTAAGCCTTATATTTTTATAAATATTATATCATTTAATAATATAGTATTTGTTTTGAAAACTCATTTATGTCAATTTTCACACTATTTAGCGTTTTGTTTTTGTGAAAGTCATAAAAACTTTATCACTTCAAATAAAATTTATTTAATCCTCCATAGCATGTAATATTAAAATAAAAAATTCGTGGAATGAATCAAAAGTCTCAGTTTATATTTATTTTGATATTTATATTTTCAATTATTTTAATCCTTAATTAATAAGGTAATTACAACATCATCATTCTGTCATAATTAAATTTAATTATATAATGTCTAAAAAATATAAATAAAATACAATGATGTAGGAAATATTTTTATATTTCTAATTAATATTTATAGACAAATTAATTTTATGTAGAACCCTATATTATAAGTTTTTTAATTATTAAAAATTGAATTTGACACATTGAACGATTATTTAAATAAAATAATAATAAATGTTGTAATCTAATCCTAGTGGATCAAAAGGATCATTTTTAATTCCAAAGTTTATTTTTGGTCAAAATACACATATCCAATAGAATTAGGACATGTTTTAGGGTAATTATAATATCATTTTTTTCATTAATTACCCTATTTACTATTAACAATGGTAAATAAAATTAAAACATTACTATTCACCAAGAATTATTTTCATCATATTGAACAACATTTTACGTACCTATTTCAACTATATCTCTCGGATTTTTTAAATTCAATTCAAAGTAGTAGTAAAATTAGGTTTGATACAAATTTTCAAATGTGCCTAGAATTTGGGTAAATGACGTTAAAAGTTCAATACAATTATATATATATATATAATTTTATTATAAAATGATTTAAATGAATTAAATTGAACTAATATTGGTATTATTTATCTATTTGGACTTAAAATATATTTAAATACAATAAATTATTATTTAAATAAAATTCGGTTTAAAACAATAACGTAGTGTTTTTCACTATTCATCAAAAATTGAATGTTTTCAGAAAAATACCAAATCTTCACCATAAGATAATTTTGATATTCCAAATTCAAAAATTATGTCAATATTACTAAATTTAAAACATATAAGTTTCATTAATTAATCTAAAACTAATTCTCGTTGTCAAAACTAGAAAGCTGGTTTTTGAGAAGTAAAAATTATCAAAATATTGATAAGTGTTTATGTCCAATTAAAATTTAAAATTATATCCTATGACCAATATTGTATTAATTGATAAAACTTTAATATAATGATACTTTAAAACCACTCAAAATTATAATTAATCACTATAAATTATTTGGATTAAAATAGTTTTTTTAATTAAAATTTTGAATCTTCACTATTCATCATTATATTAAAGTTATTAGAAAAGTACCAAAAATTTATCCAAACTAAATTTTTATGTCCCTCTTATAATGAAAATGTTTATTTGGTCAAATTGAATATATAAAAGTGTCAAATATTGTATTTAAAATTGGGTTTCCATTAAAAGGTGGTAAAATTACATTTTTGAAAAATACTTAATTTATCTGAAAAATTGAATTTGTTCTTATATTTTTTCTAATAAACACATAATATGGATTTTAAAATTATATGAAGTATATAAAATTCCAAATTAAGTTAATATTATTCCTAATATCTTTTTTAACGGCTATTTTGATATTTCATGGTGTATTCAAACTTAGTGTTGCTTGTAGTGCAAGCTATTGAATTAATTAAAAGAGATAACGTAATATGAAATCATGGGGTGTTAAAATTTAGGTTTTTATGATTAATTTTATGAAATTATCTAATAACATGGGGTTGTATGATATGAATTTTTTTCTCAAAATGGTTCTGAGAGTACAATACCTGTCATCTATGAGATTAGTCGTGATATTATTGTCTTGGGATTTCTCAGTAATTTTTCAAGGCATATAATTGATTGGTTAAGATAATTAATTAAAAAAATCTATAATTAATTATCTGAATCTTGAGTCATGAGATAGGGTTTCATGAGTGTGGCGTCATAAGTTTAAGCCTTGGACGAGGTTTAACACCCTTTTTTGAGGGATTAACTCTGATATCCAGGCGTGTTGTCCATATTTTACAAAATTATATACAAGTTTAGAAATGATTGTGAATTATTCTATTGGGAACTGTGTTGGGGGTAAATATTATAGAGACTATAAGTAAACTAATTGGAAAAATTATGTGGAATTAAGCCACCTAGACATTGAGCATGTCCTATACTATTGGTTGAGTGAACTAGAATTGACTAGAGCATTCACCATGAAGGAGAAATGATTCAAGTTTAGTGTATAAGGGGAATGAGACTTGTATTGAGATTGTTATGGGTTTGGATGTTCTATTTTTCTTCCATACAGAATATTTGGATAGGTATGGTGGGATTGTTCATAGAGAGGATGGGTAAGATAACAATTTCACCATTGTATTGTTGATAGAAACCTCTGATGGGTAAGTGAGAGTACAGGTGTTGGTAGTGAATGTGATTACTTCTTAGGGGATTAGTATATTGTAATTAGGAAGTACTCATCTAGATGGTTATTTTGTGAGAAATTCATAGTGAGGAATGCAATTGGAACCTATGTGTGAATTATAGGAATTTTGATTTCAATCATTTTGGAGATGAACTTCCCTAGGGCCATGGATGTGCTTTACATGGGACACTATTAGGGTATCAGGACCATGATAGTGATGTGGAGATTAGAAGAGGTATTAGACCAGGTTATTGAGGGTAGGGTTAGGATGACCCTATGGAATGTAGTATCATTGTGTGATATTATTCAAAATAAATTCTTTCTCGAGATGGTTGTTTATGGTAAAACTATTTATGGTTGACTATATTGGGTTGTTATTGTGTTTTACCATATAAGAGTGTAAGGTGGGGGATTATTTCTACATTTGGAATAAAGTGTGGGTTTTGACTTCGATGCAGTTCATGGATGTATTAGATAACTATTTTTTCTACTAATAGAGATGTCAATACCTTTATACCAAAACATACATGGTGGGGTCATCTTCTATGGATAATGTTCCTTACTGATCAATGTGTCTCTCTCCTCAAAAGTATAGTGTTGTGCACCTTGAAAGACCATATCTGTTTGGTATCCTCGATAGTGCATTTATTTATGTTGAATGGACTATCCCATTTGATCCTAGAGTGATTTTCTCCTAAACCTACCTAGCTGGTTAGTGCATCTGGTGATGTTTATGGGATAGATTCTACATTCACAGTATGTCTCTTTCCACATTATGATCAATTGGTTGAAGATACACACAATGAAGAAGCTACAACTCCTATAGCATGAGCCTCCCCTATAAGACACATTGTATCCTCTAAGAATTAATCTCTTGGTTTGGTGGATCATATTACACATGAAGCAGAAGTCACAGCCTCTCCCTGCATTACTTTCATTTCCCTTCTTCAGGTTAGGAGAATACCACCAGACAGTGTAGTACAAAATTTTATTCCCGAACTAGTATAGGTTATCTCATCTATCTAAAAGGGAATCTATACCAGATCCCAATCCAAAAGTCAAAATCAACTCAATGTTATCTTCAGCTCAGTTTGGCCATTTGTCTAGGGCCAAAGCCAGACAACTCTCTTTTCAATGATATTGATTCTCATATAGAATTGACATTATCTAAGAGCCATGGTAATGTCTGATATCATTTCCAATGAACTCATGAATAATTCTATTTCTCTGGTTTCAGTCTGGGAACCGAAGAAAAAATTGGATAGACTTTCAGCCTTTGTATGTAGGATTAGATTGCAAGAATATATGTTTTCTAGACCACAGAAACTCTATATCTAGTTGTTCTAGGTTTAAAACAACACAATTGATCTCATCGAATCATCATATCAGCTTATTACCATGAGGATCAATTATGGGCCTAATTTCTTTTTCTTCATATTTGAAAATGCTAAATGTGACATGAATATATTTAAAACCCTTTTGGAGTGATTTTGGATGTTTTGACCTTGAGACCTACCCCTTGATGGTGGGTGGTGATTAAAATGTTTTACTGGATCTGCTAGAGGAGAATATAGAGGGACCCTAACCTAAAATGGATAGTTATGAATATGATGATTTAATGGAAAAAACAAGTATTATAGACCTGTACTATGAAGGGGAATACTTCACCAGGTACAACAACTATCAAGGCAAGAAACAGACATAGTTTCGTGTGAACCAATGTTTATCCAACTACATTTCCATCTCCTCCTACCCCGATTTGAAGGTACTTCATCTTCACTATAGTCATTATGATCACTCACCATTAAGATTTTCAATGGATCCTACGAGTGACTAGGGAGAGAAATTCTTCTTTTCACAACTATGGATGGAGGACCTGATCTTTCATCATGTAGTTCAGGAATCATTGAACAAACTGATAGAAGGAAACGCTTGGATGTGGCTTCATAGAAATATATGGCGTCTTTAGGGTGATCTAAAAATATGGATAAGCAATAATCCCACATGGGATAAGGTCATTGAAATAATAAATGGGGAAATTTATTTTCTTGAGTACATCCTTGAGAACAATTGGAACAATAATTTTTTCAATGAACTCACAAACTAGAAAAATCATGTTGTAGACTCACGTCTTAGGTAGGAATGGAAGGCTCATGAATGATCAGGGAAAAACAGATATGTGATGGTGACTATAAATCGATTTTCATACATACCTTCATTGAGGTGAATAGGTGAATTAATATGATGAATATTCTAATGGAATATGGGTCTTGATGCAATGATGAAGACAAAATTGGAGAACTAGCTAATGATTTATTTTTTAAGCTGATGGCCAAACCGAACCTAACACTATAGAATTGGTACATGAGAGAAAACTCAAAGATGATTGAGGATATTTCTAACATATTTACTGGGATGGTAAATGATCATTTGGAATATATACCATAATATTGAGAAATTATGGACACAATGTGGCCTATTAATCCTAAAAATTCCCCTGGACCTGATGGTTTTGTGAGATCTTTCAATAGGGTCTCCAAGGATTTTTTTTTATGTCATAATTGGTGTAAGCAGTGCATTATTTGTTTTAATGGGGAAAACTCTCAAGGTTTTTCCATCCTACTAAAATGATAATGATTCAAAAAATCAAGAATCCACACCCCCTCTGTAACTATGGTCCTATTATCATTTGAAATTTTCCCTATAAAATTTTGGAATGCATTCTCAGTTGATGATTATCAATTTATCATCCCGACTAGATCTCATAGGAACAACATGGTTTCATCATGGGACACTATAATCAAGGGTACATCAGCCTATCCCAAGAGTTGAATATATGAATCTATCAATATTCCATTAGTTCCAATGTTTCAATTAAATTAGACATAAAAAATTCTTACGCTAGGTTGGAATGTAATTTCACTGTTTGAGTTCTTTCGAGGATGGTTTTATCCAATTCGAAGATTTCTCTTCTATTGTGATGCTTTGGCTCAACAAATATTTCTAAATCCTGTATAGGGAATCATTTTGGTTTCTTTAAGACCATTCAGGGACTTTATCAATGTGATTCAATATGTCATACCCACATTATCATTTCTCAGGACTCTTCATGTAGGTATATCAATAAGAACATTATGGAGGGATTAATTCTTCATTTCCTCTCCAGGTTTCAATATTATGATTTATCTCACATTGGGTTTTTCGATGATATTGTTATCTCTATTAATGAATATAATAGATCTATCTAGGGAATTATCGACACCATAGAGGAATACCGTAAATCGGGTGGACATGTGGTGAACAAGCACACAAGTAACATGTTTATATCGATCAAGTGCTCTAAAATATGATTATGAATTATAGGATGAAAATTGGGTGTCCGAAAAGGATCATTACCTATGGAATACTTTGGTGCGACGATTTCCTATCGGAAGCCTCATATTCGTGATTTTGATAAGGTAATGGACCAAATCACAGAGAGAATTCTAAATTGGAAAAATCAACTTTTGTCCCTTGGAGGAAGAACCATGTCAACCAATAGTGTAATATCATCCATTACAATACACATACTTTCCTCAATCATGGTACTGAAAGGAGTTATTGACCACATGGATAAGATGATGGAAGCATTTTGTTTGATGCTCAGGTTGAAGGTAAACACCATTGGGAATCCTTAGAGAGCCTTGTTAAAACTATTACTCATGGTGGGATCAATGTTAATATATTTACAGGAAATGAATGGTATAAATACTAAGAATTCTAGGGAAAATAGTGTAAGGTGATACTATATAGGGGAAGATCATGTAAGGAAGATATGGTCATGATGTTGGAGATGAATAGGTAGGAAGTCGGCTACTTGGGCTATAGTTAAACCTTACATCATGGAACTCAAACAACAGTCCCACTGGATCATGGGAATGGGTGACATAAACAAGTGGTATTGCAACAGGTTGGGCTCTACACATGGTAACCCTAGTTTCCTAGTTCTAAATATTATTTTCAGATAGGTTGTTGAACACCGACACTTTATTAATTCCATCTTGGATAGTGAGCAGCGGAAAAACTTTGATAATACTGTCATGAGTTCAGAACCATACCATTGTCTTTTCACGGGATATTCATCAAGATAGTTCTCATCCAATACATTCCAAGAATCCTACATAAAAGAACACAATAAGTATGTGTGGAATAAAATGATTAGAACCTAATAAATTCCATTTAATATCAAATTCCATGTTTGAAGAGGGAAAAATAGGGGGCCTCCGACTAATGAGAGAGTAATGTGCTTGGGGTGCATGCCATGCATCTAAGTGCTATTATTATAGGGAAATGAATATGGAAACAAAAAATAAATTCATTTTTGATAGGGACTAGGAAAAAATAATGTGGTGTACTTTTATAAGCTTCACAGGCTGGTATATACAGGGGGTTACGAGCACCAACTTCTTTGATCAGGGATTCCATTGGATGGATACTGTTAGTCCAGATATAATGGATCATTCTCTCGTCTTTATTGTTGGATGTTGGTGCATATAGATGGAAAAAAATTAGTTATTAATCAAGGGTCCCTAGGTACTACATTTTTAATTATGACCATGATAAGAAGTGCAATTATTGACTTAGCCCATCATTGCAAAAACTATATGACCACACCTTCCATCATACCATTTATTACTGATACCTCAGCCATCAATTTTTGCTACAATAGTCTGGGTAGATGGGTTTGATGTAATTCTCTTCTAGAGGACATTAAAATGAACACTGATGTCTCTTATAGAATGGGTCAGATGAATGGTGGGGGAGTGGTCTATGATTATAAGGGTTATGTGATCTTTTCCTCTTGTGTCTACTTTGGTAATGGAAATTCTTTTCGGGAAGAGGACCATGTAATGATGACATGACTTCTACTCTATTTTCGTCATAATATCAATATATTGGTGGTTAAACTTGATTCAGTGGAAACCTATAACGCCTTTTGTGACCATGGGTCTATACTATAGCCCATTGAGTATACCATCTAGAAACGCAACGAGATAATGCACAACAACCATGTCATCTCTTATGCTTTCCATGAAGGTAATATAGTTGTTGACTGAATACCATACCAAGAATCCCAAGGGGTTAAAATATCATGCTTCTATTGTCTTGTGTCTCTTCCTTTAGAGTGTGTGAACATGGTTCATGATGATGCCCCAGGTCTACACTGCATTAGACCCCTATGACTCCCCCTCTCCTTGTACCCACACCTGTAACTTTTGAATTAATTTAATAATATAAATATTTATTTCATCTAGAAAACATTCTTGATGTATACATTGTGTGTGATATATTAATTAATCATGGGACCTACTTAGTTACTATGCAGTTATTCTCATATGATAGATTGAATCTGTTTTTACCTACTAATGATTTGTAATAGGAATTTTGATTTACCATGGGACATTCCCCAGGGAGATATTTTGGTTAATATAAGGTATTGGATTCAGTGATTTCTTCCTCAGGATCTGCTAATGCTTTTCTGAATAACAATGTGTACAACCTAGTGATGGTGATTCTTACCCCATGTGGTCGGCCGATTGATTATTTAAAACCTCGTGATTTTATTTTGGGATATGTTATTAGACATTATACCTTTCTCCAATGGGATTTCTCGACTCATGTAAGAGGTTATCTCCATTATTATCCTTTTAATGATTCAATTCTAATAGATTATATTTGATATAATTAGTCAATTTCTTAGTTACATGGTAATCTTAAATAGAGTATTCCATGTATTTATAGGATAACCATGTTATGTTCCCATGTTTCTTATTACTATGGATTACCTAAAGATAGACCCATCTAGTAAATTCCTAGTGTATAGTTTTTTTCATTCCTCTAATCAAACCAGGTTGTTTTTTCATTGTGTAATCCATATTTAAACATGATGAAATGGGGTGTATTCCAATATGTAATATATATATTTATTTTAATAAGGAAAAAATATTATGGAGTGTATTAAGGTAACGTATAGAGACTCTATTGAAATTCATTTATCACACCATGCATGGGTACCCTGATGCATGTCAATTCATTTTATTGCCTATATATGTAATAGTATATGAATTATAGTTGATCGAGTTACAACATCAAGATAGTATCTAGAGATGGGGTTTAGGTGAATATCGGTGATGATTGTCGAATCTCAATGTATATTTAATATTTTCATTTATTTTTTTATGTGGTCGTCTCATCGGGGATTATGTTGGGTCATACCACTATATGACCAACATTATTCATTTATTATATCATGGTGTCTATTTATTTTTTGATGGGTTATTTTATGTTTTGATTCCATATAAATACTCTAACATGTGATGATTGATCATGTGTTTCTATTAATTTTTTTTATTTATATTAAATAAAAAATATAGTTAATCCTAGAATCTCACAACAGATGGATGCTTTCTCTATACATGGAGGTTCCTTGAGGCCTTTTAGCACTATTGAATATTTTTTATTTTGATTAATTTTAACCATAATGTAATATGAAAAATAATAATTCTCTTAAAAATGTAATTATATATATAACAGACAACAACGAATGCACTACTTAATTAATTATGCATCCAAACCATAATTCAATGAAAGATTCATGGATTTTTATTTAATCTTTGTATCCCTAAATTTACCCCATTAATAGCCTAAAGTACACATTATAATGTTAAAGAAATATATAGGGTGACTTTGAGTGCTATCCTAGAAATAATATTGTATAAATATCGAGGACTAGGTCAATCAATACTAAATTTATAGTGAGAGATACCCAATATTATTTGTGGTATTTATCCATTTCACTCCTTACAACAGCCTTGTGATATTTTATGTGGTGAGTAGATAATTTAAGGACGTAACATGAGATCGATTTAATTACGATTAGAATCAATTAAATAAAAATTAATATAAATGAATTATAATTTATCAAATTTATTCAATTCTCTTCTTTATTACATGGATTTTTTCCTCTCAATAAAGTATTGGTTTTTTTATTTGTTTCTTAAAACTCTATTCATTTGATTTTTATGTGAAAATATAATTAAAATTGATTTATTAAATCATGGACATTTAATTTGAGAAAAAATTATTTTGATTCTAATGACAAAAGTGGTTTAATTTTTGTATTTCATGGGATTTAATTTTTAAATGTGAAATTTATTTGAAAACTAATGTATTTTTTTAAAATATGATAATGAAGATAATTTTTGGGGAAATTAATTTATTGTAAATTAGAATCATTTTTTAAATCAGATTTAGATATAAAATAATATATTTTATAAAAAATTGGTTTTTTATGTTAAATCATGAATACATTAAAAATTATATATTTTGAAAATTTAAATTGTTTTGAAAATTAATATTGTTTTAGAATTTAAATTTTATAAGAGAAAATGTTTTTTGATAAATAAATCAAAACATGATATGAGAAATAAATTGAAGTTCTTGAGAACGTTTAGGAAGTTTACATAAAATATTTGAAAGAGTTAGATAAATGGTAAAAATTATTTTGTTTGACATAGATGGATGATCCATGGCACGGTAAATATTCTTGGGAAGAAAAAAAACAAGATGTGTGGTGGTTAATTAAGTGTGATAGTATTATCAGTGGTATATATAGTTTTTTTATACCTCATTTTATCCTACGTTAACTGATATATTTATATATATATATAATTTTTATATAATATTGATAATGATGTATATATTTTTTAATAGTTTAATGGGTGAAACTTGTATGATTACCCATGTTATGGAAAAACTTAGGTGAGCTATATTCAATATGATATTATATTTAATGGGAAATTGTTTAATAGAAAGTTATTTTTTTTTAAATGTCATTTTTTAAAATACTAAAATTTATTTATATATTATGAATAGTGCATTCATGAGATCACATAGAATTATTTTATGGAATCCTAAAGGGTAATTTTTTATTAACTATTATATTTATAACTAATTATGTGTAATTATGGTGCATACAATGTTGTAATAAAATGGATAGATTTATTATCTGTGGTGCACAATATTTTTTTGGTTACATTTATTTTCAATATATAAATTTTTGTTTACTATTGAACATGATGATGATTAAAATATTTTTATGTATCTAAGGAAATTAATTGGATTTTATTCTATATATAGAATCTATGTATGTTCAAAATAGTATTAAAGTGCTCTAATTATTTATGGGAAAAGAATTAGGTGTTTGTAGCTTGATAAACATGAGTGGATAAGAAAGAGAAACAATGAAAATACATGAGATGATTTTTGAACTGTCCATAGTGATATAATGCATGTGCCAAGTTGTTCTATGATTGTAGAGTGGATTATAATAATACTGATGAGATGGTTATAAAATTTGGAGGAAGATATTCTACCATGGGAACATAAACCTTTCATGCATAAGGATCTTCTATAAACAATCAACCACTCTTCTTTGAATAAAACATAGATCAGAACACATATCCACTATGAGTGACGTAGATATTATTTATGTAAGCACATAATCAAGGTTATGTGTGAGAAAAAAATATATTTGAGAATTGGACATACATGAAAAATAAATGATGAATAAAAGGAAATCACCTTTAATGAGGTGTTAGTAAGGATTTTAAATGAGAATGGGGATCAAAAAGAACATTCATGCAGAATGATGGGCCTAAAACACCAATGAGGTGCCAGTATGTATATTCCATGAGAATTGAATATAAATCCCAGAAATGTAATATTTTACAGAATTTTAGATATTATTAAAACCTCATTGTGAAAGAATAATTGAGCCTTTATGGTATTTTTATGAGGATTATATAAAAGTAAATTTCGTATTTGTATGGATATTAAAAAAGGAAGCATTGAAGAAAAAATTGAAATAGATAATGATGAAGATATCACCTAATATTAAAGATCATGCATACTCTAAATTTGAATTAAAAATAGGTGTGATAAATACTTATATGTATAAAAATGTGGTTACTAAAATAAGAAAAAGGGTTACCAAAGATTTATATACCTTTAATAAATTATTCAAGAGAGTTCAGAAAACATGATCCACATCTTTATCATGGGGTGATAGGAAGATGATTTCCATATCCATTGAAGAAAATATATGTTTTTGTGAACCTAAGTATTAATTATACTGAGGAATATATTGATCACATCATATCTTGAAGGATTTTCAAAAAAGAAAATATTTCTTATAAGTACCTATGGATGATTTTGAATAAGTACATGAGTAATCCTAATCCTATGTGCTTATGGAAGAAGATCACGCTGAAAATGAGGTATGAATTTTGAATAGTGGGTCTAAACATTAGTAGTGGATCTTATTTCATGGGTGTCTGATCAGTGGATAATGAATCATGTGGTTGGGGTTATATCTAGTTGATCTGAATGCTAATAGTTAGAGGTAGAACCTATCGAGGTAAAAGAGTTGTTAGGATGGGATGGGTAAGCAGAAACCACTTGGCAATCCTTAAATGGGGATTAAAACTATTTGATATAGAAGGAAGATGATTATGGGTATAAATAATCTCCCTCATTTGATTCAGTGTCTAGTTTAATGGGTAACAATATTATAGTTCAAAATCTTGTTTGAGGTTTATGCTAAAAAAGAGTAACATTTCATGATAATTATTGGTAATACTATGTGATTATTTCAAACTTGTTAAAAAATCACATGAAGGTGAGGTTAGGAGAAATTTTTGAGTGGATCAATAACCTCAACATGTTCATGAGGTTGAATAGGAAGGGATTTTGTGGAAATAGTGGACCACTGATTCCCCCAAGTGGTCAATATTTGATCTTTTTGATATATAATTGATATAAGATCATTAAAGATCTTACTAAAGATCCAAATTTCTTCCCTAATTGATTTTAGTAGCATTTATTTACTATAGATTTTAGGAAGCATTAATTTTATGTCAAGTAGTGAAAAGAAATGTGATCTTGATGATACCAATACAGTGATATCTTCCCAGAACTAAGAAAATAAGATGAAAAGTGAGGCAATGAAGATAAAGAAAATATAAAAGTTAATGGAGAGTCACAATTAATATAAGGCAATAAGAGTTGTATAAGTTATAATAATTATTTTGAATGTGTTTCTTCAGAATAATATTATTCAAGATTTGATAATATATCAGGTATAAATATTTATCCAAAAACTAGAAAAACGTATAGAAATAATTGAAAAAGAATTACTAAATTATATTTTTATAACTATCATGGGAAACTTGAAGAGAAATCCTAGCTTGAATAATAGACTGATGTGATGAAATAGAAGTTGGATAAAATGGTAATTATATAGAACACCCTCACAATCCTAATTGTATAAATGGATGAAACTACCTTACTTTTCAAGGTATATTGATGTTATATAATACTTAGAAGGGTAATTTTTTTTCAAAGATGTATACATCAATAAAATTACTAAATTATTTCATTTATTTTAAGTGTTACATCATGTTTCCATGACTGTGAAAACATCCCAACTATAATTAAATGAAAACATAATGAATTCTCTTCATATTCAATTGAAAAAATTAAAAAAATTCATTATGATGATACTAAAAATATTAATGAGAATTAGTAAGAAATGTTGATATTTATTAGTGATGATATGGACTTTCACAACTAAAATAGTCTAGATATAAGAATAAAATTTAAATATCTAGAATCCAAAAAATGGAACATCCAAGGTTCTTGAAAAGAAATATGTTTCCAAAAATATTTCCTTTTACATCCATGTCTTCAATAAAACTCATATCAGTAACCAGATGTTCATGATGTCATCTTCTAAAAATGTTTCCACGTCATCCAAAAGAATGGAGTTACATAACCAAGAAACATTCATATTTATTAATGTTGCGTTACATACTCTTTTATTTACAAAATAATTCATTAAAAATATGTATTACGAAAATATTGAATGACCCACCACACAGAAAAGGATGTATCAAAAAATATGTGTAAATATCAGTTAAAAACATAATGTCAAAAATTTTGGTGGATCCACTAAAAACTACTGAGATATATGACCTATTAATTATAGGAATTTTAACCATAAAAAGAATAAAATATGGTTTATTGGATACTCTTTTTTCATTGGATATTTGGCCATAATGAACTGGTGTATTGGCATGACATGTCAATTCATAAAAACCATAAAATCCATGATAATGGAGTAGAAACCCATAAAAGATGATAAAAACTAATGATACAAAAAAGAAGATAAATCGTAATAAGGAATGGTATATGATCATCTCTAATAAAATAATGTAATGACATCAAATAAATTTAATGTTTTTGGATATAGAGTTTTTATATAAAAGGTTCAAGCTGTTAGAACATACAACCAAAAAATGATTGACATGACTTCCTTGAAAACATGATATATTTGAGAACAAAATTAAAACTCATGAAACCTAATATTATCATATAAATTGAGTTTAAAATAAGGATTCACAAATATTAAATTCTCATATAAGAATGAAATACTTCTCTAGGTTGATATGATTCTCTCATCCTCTATGTTGCTACTCATGAATTTAAGAGCCCCCTATTTTTTCCCAATAATATTATTTATCTTGAAATAATATCCAAGGAAATAAAGGATATGTTTGAGGATTTTTATTTTATGAATTCATGAATAATTAATTATTATGGGTTTTATCAACTAGTATAAAAAGGAAATCAGTTAATACCATGGGTGTTATAAAAAATATGGATGAAGGGTGTCAATTTCATGTATTCCATACAATGTAAAATTTATGGATGGTACATGAAATTTATAGAATGATGTTTTCAAATAACATAATGAATCCTTTGATTTTATTACAATAAATTAATTTAATATATTATAGAATAGGATTATTAATAGATGAAATAAAGGGGAGGTATGATATGTACATGAATTATTTTGATGAGTGTATAAATAATAATTATTTTTATTAATAGGTATCTTATAAAAAACATATGATAAATTTATGATCCATGGTGTCGTATATATAATTATTTACATACAAAATTAAAAAAATTAGTTAAATATATATTGTTTAATATACCAGATAATACTAAGTACACGTTTAGTGATTTAATAAAATGAACCGTTCTATGAGAATATAATTGATTACATCCTTACCTGATAAGTGAATCAAGTAGATTTTGAAGAAGGAAGAGAAAATATCTTTATGGGGAGAGAAAAATGTTATTGAACATTTTTATTTGACTTTAAGTAAGGGGATAAGAAATTTAAAACAAGTTTTAATTCCAAAATGTGTGGGGATATTGAAAACAATTACATAGGGGATATTATTGTGCACAAGTGGTCTTTAGAATAAATTTACTTTAATATATCAATTTTTGTTTATAGATGAAGGTGATGATGATTGATAGATTATTATGGATCCAAGAGAAGGAATAATATGTCATGCATGATATAAAATCCATTTAATACATAATATGATTTCATTAATTCCATGATTTATAGAAAATGAATCATGAGGCTACACCATGAAAATATTTATTGGGGAAGCTCAAGACATAGTGGAATTTACATATGATGATTATTTGATGATTATTAGTGATCAATGAAATATGCTAAGTTGTTTGAGTGGTGCACATTGTTTACAAAAGTGATGAGGATGCTATTAAAAAGAATGTGGAAGAGGATATTCAACTAACTGAACATAGACCTTCTGTGTCTGAGGATCTTATATAAATAATAAACAATAATTCTGTCAGTAAACATAGATCAGAACACATTTCCTTTATCAGTGAAATTGAACTTACATATGTAATAATGGATGTTAAATGTGTTGTCGTAATGGATTTACCCTGATAATTGTTCTTGCACATACATTCCATGATAATTTATGGGCATTGAACTTCTATGAGTTTTCATCAGAAATATTCCGTTTGAATGGTCATGTATATAACTACCATGATTATTGAAGGGAACATACATTCCATGTGGTTTTATCAAAGATATTCAATGTGAATTGGATATACATAAAAATAACCTATCAATTTTGGAGATTTTAGTTATTAATTGAACTTTGTGGGAAGGAATACTGGGTCATTAAATGAATTTGAATAAGGACTTATAAGAAGGAAATTCAATATCCATATAGAGATTCAAATGTAATATTTGTCTATAAATTTGAATGAGATCATGAATAAGAGTTCACATGACATAAAATATCATGATTTTTCTAAATATTATTGATTTAAAAGAGGGGTTATTTAATAAAAAATTTAATAACTCTATTTGGGAATTTAATCAATGAAACCCTATACATTTTTTTAAAATTTAATCCCTTTTTGATGACTCAGTTTATACACATGTTTTGTGAGGACACGCTACTATTTGTATGAAATTGAATGTATTCCTTGGTTATGGTTTAATGAAGCTATCCAATGTCTTATTTCTGTTTTATTATTGGACTTTTAGGTTTGTGTATATAAAGTTATGCGTATTATATCCTTGTAAATGGGGAAATATCATCATAGTATTTATGAATGGATTGAAAATAATGAGTTTATAGACTCAGGAATGTGTGGTAAGTTATAAATTCTATGAAATTACTATATATATGGTGATTCATTGAAATTTTGGGAATTATATATAGGATATGATCAATGGTATAACTTTCTAAAATTACTAGGTTACGTAACCTAGAGTTGGAATCATAGGAGTCAATATAGAATGATTAAAGTGTGATGAAATGGTGTATACTACAGCATATAGTCACTTCTATGTGATACTCAGTGTTGGGAATTATTTTTTTTAGTTGTTTAAACCGTTTATAGAGGCTTGAGATGAGTAATTTTCTAGTCTTGGGTTTTAATGTTCTCTCTGTCCATAGAAGAATGATGGTGAGTGTATTTATATCGTTCAGAAAATAAGAATGAGTGGTGATTTTGGTTTAGCAGTGAAATTTATGGGTTCTCTCTTATATAATTTTATAATGAACAAAGTGTGATGAATGATTTAAAATGATGTAGACAATGTACTATTGTTCTCAATTATTGTCATTGAATATGATTGTTATAGGAAATTGATAAATGTGTCATGTTATTATGTATGGTAAGATCTTGGAAAGTAGGATTGGGTCATGAAATGGATCATTTGGCGAAATGATTTCAAATTTGTAGTCACACATAAATGTGAAAATTAAATATCTCAAATGGGGAGTGATTACAATATACAAACCTCAATGGGGAGTGTTATGTCAGAATTTGAGATGTCTATTTCATTCATATATTTTGAACATATTATTAGTTTCTTTTTATATATATTTCAATATGATGCCTTGTTGTTTTCTAAATGTTTTATTAGTTTTTAGAATCTATGTGTTAGGAGGATATTCAATGTGTAATAAAAACTATAAATACATAACACAATGAATGACTATTCACAGTTTGATCCCTTAAAAAAGAACCATATTATTACAAATCAAGCTATTAAATCCCATTCATGTTTTGATGACAAATTACGTCTAGGAGAATCTACTCTGGTTGCGAACATTGCTGTCAAAGTCACATAGTAAAATTTAAAATTAATCTATGAGAATCCAGATGTATAAATTTTGAAAACCCTATATCACATTGAAAATCCCAATAATTAAATGGAATTTTGTGGACAAACCCTAGAAGGGGAATGTAATGAACCATCCTGGGTTGAACCTGAACTGATAACCCAAATGTATCTATGTAAAGGCTTGAAGGGATTTCTAAATTCGCACGATTTGATAACTAGTTTCATGAATTATTACAGTAATCAAGGGAAAAATTTCACCTAATGATTATAGGTAAATTTAATAGAGAAAAAAATCATCAGAATATATAAATAACCAAACTAAACATTATTTATACAAAGATGATAATACAAAAACAAAACAATAAGAACTAAATTGGACATGACGACCACAACATCTCGATGTTACACAGCGGGTCACTCTCTGATACCAAGATCAGCCATTTCCCATGTGGATCAAGACCAAGATGAAAACCTTCAGAAAAGGTTAAAAACTTGAAATAACTATAGGGATGATTATTAATGTCAGTAGTTGTACCCAAACAAATATATCTAAAATGCACATTCTTTATATAAAATAAATGGAACTTTACGTTTGAAATATATATTATAAAACAATTCCCCACAGCTACCTTTTAAACCAAAACAAAGTACATTGAACTTTTTACAACTAAAAATTGTATCCTCTTCCATGAAGGAGACATAATAATTTTAAATAATAACGATATATTTTCATTTATAAAGGGAGTATATATTGAAAATAATTTTACAAAACAACTTTTCATAAAACTGTGGGAACCAATACAATAATTACTAATGAAATACACCACATAAGAGAGAACCGACAATGATACCATAATAAGGGAAATGTAAATAAGCACACAAGATTAACCAAATAAAAAGTACTCAATCATCTATCATAGATAACTATGTTCTAGTAGACATGGAATAACTTAGGAGCTTGTGAAATACATCATAAAATACTATACATATTGAATCATACAAGAAAAGATACCTTAGATGATGACATAAAATTAATCACGGACACTTGATCGCACCCTAAATGGTAAGACTGAAAGACCTGTCCCATAAAACAATATCCAATTCTATGTTATGGGACACAAGTCAGATCATAATCATAACTAGTGAAATAATCATTCTAAGAAAATTAACTAGTTCTTCACATTTCTTATGTCAAGAGTATAAAAGTGGGGAGCCACCCGATGCTAGAGGAGCATCCAATCACATTCACATATATCATATATAATAATTCACACAATAGGCATATCCTCAATTCACCCTAAGTATCAATCACTTTCCTTAAAACAAATAAATCTCAAAGGATTCAACACCAAGGATATCCCATTCTGATTAAAGTAAATGGGTCATGAGAAATCCATAGTGAAGATTTCAAACCCATTCAAAATAATTTATCATTATGATTCCCCATATAGGAAATCCCATCAATTAAATATAAACAAGGAAATGAGATTATCCAATGATGTTTTTTTATAAAAATCATTTTCACCAACATTAAAAAAGTAGAAAACGAAACTCAGGAACCCTTTTTAAAAGAAAAAAATCCACCATTCCAAAAAGGTAAAAACAACCCATTTTCCAGTTTACAACCATTTTACCAAATCTCATTTAAGTACTCACACCTCTTGTTCAAACCAAAATCACTTTCACCAAACTGCTAAACAGTCCACCCGTTGACATCACATGTCTTTCCATTTTCAAGAGCTAAACACACTCATCTTTTAAGTCCAAAACCATTTATAAATACATTTAAAAACCCAAAACCATAATTTCAATTTCAAAAATCATTTGAAAATCCAAGACATTATTTAGACACCAAAAATCACTTATAAAATCCAATGTATCCTTCTATCAAATACTAAGGGTGCATCACATAATAAAAAAATTCCATATACTTCAAAACAATTATGAAAACCACCTCATTTAACAACAAAAAATTATTTCAAGGATAACATATTAATATTTAACATATAAGGAAGGGTAAAAAATAATTAAACCAATGAATATAAAATTTTATCAGATAGTGAAAATGGAAACCTACATAAAACTCATGGCGCTTCAAAGATGAACACCCAAAAAAACCTCTCAAAGGATATAAAATCCAAGAACAACCTTGAGAACCCATAACAAATAAAAACCCCATAAATAAACCAAGGGAAACATGAACCCTATATCCACATGACCAAGGTATAAAATAAACTCATGTGAAAATTGAAGGTATGGGAATAGAGAGTAGAGAAGAGGAGAACATGAGACATATATACTCAAAAATGTAGAAATTACATGATCAACATGGGAGAGGAGTTGATGAATAAAGATAAAGGGATAGCCCCCCTAGTTCGTATGAACTAGTGGTAGAAATGGGGTGATTTGTGGTTAAAATATTGATAGGGTAGAAGCTAAATTTCACAATTTTTATGATCTGGGAACTACACACAGTTAGGACACACAATTTGGTAAATCATGCGCTAAACGTGCACAATGGTTCATCCAAGAGATAGAACCCCGGACGTGCTCACCTCAGGGTTTGAAACCCCTTTATAAAGTCGTTTTCCAGGCCTCATACATACACCCTAGATCCACATGGTTTCCTAGGATAAGCTAAATGGTTTCCTCCAACTATACACCAATCGTGTACCACTAGAATGAAAGTATAAAAAATAGAACTAGCAACCAGAAAAACATGGGTAAACTAAGGTATGAACAAGTGATTAATAATAAAAAAATATTTCCTCAAAAATTAAATCCCATCACACCCACAAATCGAAAGATAAAACAATTACGTAAGAGATGATATGGAAAAAAATATGAGAATAATAAATTGTGTGTGAAAAGGAAGACTAATATCACCCACAACATGAATATCCCTTCAAACCCTAAACCACTCTATCTAATAAATATTTTTGTTGGTTGAACGTTTTGAAGAGATTAAAAGCTAGAAAATTTAGAGACTTTTAGTCAAGCTACAATTCATATGGTCTCCAGTATTGTTCTCCATTTTCCTATTAATATAGTACACATTATATCAAATAAAACATACAATTTTAATATATTTATTTTTCATTCATATAATATATAATTTTACATTTCATTCAATTGAATCTATTTTGATTATGAAATGTATTATCCTTCTCTCCTCTCCACATCTGATGGATTCATCCTCCATCATTCATGCCTAATTCTCTAGGTAGATTAGAGAAAATAATGGGGGAATTAAGCATCAACAAACCTATATTATAAACCTGGAAATATAAATCATGTCGGATATTAAATTTAAGTCCAAATTCATAATCCCATATTTATGAATGGGTTGAACCAAGGGATTACATATGCTAGGACTCCAATACCTAATCAAGGTGATTATGTACCGAATACCAACATGGATATTCCATCCAAAAAAATAATTTAACTTTAATAAACCTAATTGGATCCATTTTTTAACCAAGGGATATCAGTTGTTAGGATTCATCGACCTAAATTTCCATAGTATGTTCAAAAAATTAGGACATTTTTATGGCCAATATAGATAGAAGAAAATCGTTACTTGGTTTCGGATACCTTAATAACACATTCTCGAAAAGTTGATCTTTAATATCTCATTTATTATATAAAATATAAATTTCTTTTTCATTCAAAATTATTTCCTTAAATTAGAATAACCATTCCATTAGATCATCATAAAGAGTCACCAATTTTAGGAAATCTATTCTAAATAACACCAAATTTATTATAGTGCCTCCCTATGGGTTATACTTCATACTATCAAATAAAATAATATTCCATAATAGTTATTGTTAGTAGATCATGTTATGAATTTATAAACTATATAAATAACAGTTGTTGGATGTAATGACACTACCAACCACACTCTAATGTTTTGGAACTATTTTCAGGGAGGCATGATGTCTTTGAATAATATTTCATAAGAATACATCACATTATTAAAATTTTATATTTATTTTAATTAGTTCTATCGCTAGAATATATTTATATCAAATATTTATGTGACGGATCTAGTGGTTGATTGATGGTCCTAAAAACCATTCTAGGAGCTTGATATCACTAGAACCCTTCATTTTTATACGATTTCATGAGTGTTACATGCATGAATGATGTTAATATGTAATTTTTGAGTAATGAGACCCCACTAACCCCAATGTGATATTTGCCCAATTTTTACAATATAACAGGATACAATAGATGTCTCAATCATGTAGTATCTAGGATTTTTTTTCATCATTAATAAAATAAGATTGATCCATCATTAAATACCGTCAAATTCCTGATGCCTCATTTGAGATAAAACCATATCTAACACAAATGATCCAAGACCTAGAAAATTTTAGTTTTCTAAAATAAGAATATCCCCATGAACATCTATCAAATATATAGGTGGTTTTATATATGTTTATGCATCATGTTATGTTTTATGAACTAGTCTAGTTTTTAGTTTTCTAATTCCCATTCGGATATATGGAATATTTTATGATAGATAACAAACCTAGATGATCTATTACAATATATGATAATGTTTTAAAAAATATTATATAAATACTTTTACCCTTCTCAAACATGGATGTTAAGAATCTAAATGCATAAAATTACATTGATTAATGATAAATTGCCTTGGAATTACTAGGAGATATTAAAATAAAAACTTATGAATAGATCAAATCAAAACATAAAAATCTATCTTTAAATTCAATATTTCTGTTATAAACATCACCATAAATTAATATACTTGTAATATGTGTCAAAATATGGAAGATTATAAATTAAAACACCAAACATTTCTAAAGAAATACTTTATTATGTTTTTAATTATGTTAATTGTTGGAAATGTTTTATGGAAACATCAAGACTATGTATGCCTGAGGTAGCGGAGAATACTCAATTAGTTACTCATGTATAAGAACTGGAAAAAACTATTGATTCATTCTAACTCCAAAAGAACATCAACCGAATAAAATAATTGAATATAAAACATATATGTGGATCCCTAATTTTCTATTATGAATTCCAATATAGGTATAATTCAAATCAAACTCAAGGAAAACCATTCTAAAAAAATTATCAGTCAGGGATGGGATGAAATACATAGTGTAAACTATTATCTTATAAATGAAAACCAACTATGATATCATCCTTAGTAGTAATCTTAATGAACCATCCAACCTTTTAAAAAATTTATTTCATAACATCGTCCATAAAAAATTACAACAATACATTTAGATGTATCCATAACCTTATCCAATCCTGGTACAACCTACCAATACCCATATATAAAACCATTAGAACATGTATTTTTCAAACATGTAAAAGATATATTAGTTATTATCATATCATGAGGAAATAATTGAACAATAAAGGATGGAATTGACTACATGGTGGAAAATATTTTCATATAAAAATGGACACTATGATGTCTTCTATAGTAGGAATCTCAATGAACCAGCCGACTTTTTCAGACATCTTGGGCCTAACAGCCTCCACACAAAAATCCATCCACATCCAAAATAGTGTTATAAACTTGTACCAATACAAGTGAAACTTATAAATACCCATATATAAATCAATTAAATCGTGTTTTTTTTTCTTGTAAAAGATAGTTTTGATACTATAAAATCATTATAACAGATGAAAAATTATAATATCGTTATATATAATCTCGATCATAATGTGATCAAATTTTAAAAAAATAGAATGATTACCTGGAACATTAAATGGTAAAACACAAACTATTGTTATATGTTAAAATAAGGCCATTACCATAAGAATAAGATTATTGATGGATGGTCCATATTTATTAAAAGATAATGGAAAGGAATAAAAAAAGTTGAGATATAAGGATATGTTTAATAAATGATCAATAATTAAAAGGAAAAAACTCTGAAACTGAACACTTAATGGTGGGGATTCTAGACTACAAAATTTCATAAAACAACCCCAAAAGTGAAATTGTAAATTAAAATTACCCCATAAATGAAAACTATACCATTTCATTATAGGATGGAAATTTTAAAATCATTGGATCTATTCATTAATTTTCTAATATGTTCAAATAATTCTACGTCAACATTCCATCTAAAAATGTCATTTATCAAATTCTAGTGTTTTATATTATTTCAATATCAGCTGTAAAAAAAATAAAAATATAATAAATTGGATTGTCATCCAAAAATGAATAATGTTCTACAATGGTACAAAAGAAAAAAAAAATAATGTTGAGATATCTAGAAAATCTCTCAATCACCTAGAACTATTGGAAAATGTGACTTTTATAAAGCATTATGTGATCCATATAAGATAATTTATTTAATTAAAACAAGTGTATTCATGATTTTAGGGAATGGAGAGATGATACTAACAGGAGTTGAACTATTTCTCATTAATAGATCAGTAAAATATCCATAAAGTATTCATTAGGATATCATTATTAATGTTGTAAAATACATTTTACCATATTTTGTTATCCTCCATATGAAAACACAATGATATATTTCCCCTATTCATGGATGGCCATTTTTTAAACCAATAATTAATTCATTAATTCTAATTAGGTAAGATTAATATTTTACATAATATATGATCATGTTTTCTTTGATGTCAGCAAAGAAACAAATTAAGGAATGAAATGATCGAAAATTGTAGCTATTTTCACAGTTAATGTATAATATAAACAAGAATATAACATAATATAACAAATGATCCATATGAAGATAACATAATATAAACCATTGATGAAATGGTAGAATATGAGTCTCAACAAAAAAGATGAGTATAATTCATTAGTAGATGAATTATATTGAACCGCTAATATGGGATTCCTACCATGATATTACACCTACAATAATCAATCAAATCTAAAACAATAAATGAATTCATTTCCAAACACACTCATATTCTAGTTTGTATAATTCAAAAAACACTACAAGAAATAATTAATTAAAATCTACCAAATAAACAAGTAGAGTATATTTTTTTGACTTAAATAAGTTAAAACATTTTAATACAAGGATTATAGAAGTAAATTTGGGTATATGTCCCAATTCTGTACACATAAGTTCTTACGATATGATGGATCTCAAGGTTATTTTTCAACCCCACTAGACACTCATTACACGTATGAATGATTTAGTTCTAAATTAAGTATTAATATATATATATATAGGATTTATATACCCAATTTTCAACAATGTATGGGCGATCCCATTCAAATTTGTTCCCAAAATGGGAGGAATGGACTTGGTAACAAAAGGAAATGAACTAATTCCCACAAGGCCATTTACATGATGAAAATCTATAAATATTGTACGAAATTTAATGAAAAAATAAAAAAGGTCATTTTAAATTACCATTTATGGATTAAATGTTAAAAATAATTGAAGGACATATTTTCTTCTAATTTATTTATGGATATTCATGTTATAATAAAAATATAATGGATCCCACAAATCATCCTAGAATTACTTTAACATTATTGTATGAAACTTTTTCATATCAATAGATGTAATTTTTTATCTTCAATACAAGAACAAAATTTGTAGGATCTATTATACATATATTTTTGACATTCCATTGGAGTTATGGGAATCTTTTATTGATGACTACTTAGTGTATTGAAAAAACATTAAACCGTCCTATATAATTTAGGCTTAGGATGATACAATTTAGTGGAATGTATATAGTGATATATATAGGAAAAGGTTAAATAATTGTACATGGATGAATCATCCTTTGTGAAAAAATATTAGAAAATGAATAGATGTTGATAGAACCTTGATCAGAATAATGATAGACTAGGAGAACCATTGACTCTAAATGGAATCAGAAGCATTCTAGGATATTCATGATTTCATAGGATATTTATCAAATAATTTTTATAAATCAATCAACCTTTAAATGAGTTTCTATCTAACCATAATTCATTTGATTTTGAGAAATCATTAAATTATTATTTCAATAAGATGAAAGGAAAACCTATTATGTCAACAATTATCATATTGAAAAATTGGAATCATGTTTTTGATATAATGTGGGATGCGAGTGACATTTTTTTGGAGTTGTTTTAAAATAAACGGTCGATCTTATCTTCCACCCCATTTATTATTAATGTCATTGAATCAACAAATCCTAAGGAAACTACAATACCACTAAAAAATAAATTCACAAGGCAGTGTTTCTATTTGATAGTTATAAATCATACCTTATTCATTAAAAATTCATATTATATATAGACCATGAGACATTGATATATTTACTTAATAATAATGTCTTCATGACCATCTTAATTTCATTGATTATATTGTTACGTGATTTTGATTTACTCTATAAGTATAAGAATGATTCTAGAAAATATATTCCAGATCGTTTTTCTAGATTATACTTACCAATAAGAGGATGAATATATTTTAGAAATCATTTATGATCCATCAATGAGAAAATATTCTATGGGGATATATAAGCCATACTATGGTTTTCTAACTTAGAAAATTAATTTTCAATTGAAACCTTGTTCCAAAACATTCCACACAAATAGAAAAAGAAGTTTCTGGTTGGGGAATCATATTACTACTTAGATTATCCCATCATGTTCATACAATGTGAACATGGACTGATTTAGGGGCATTTTCCCAAATCAGATGTTTAATGTGTGTAATATTTCTATATTTATTCACCAATTATGGGGGGTATCATGGAAAATATCATACATTAGAAAAAATATTTATATGTTGATTTTTATGGACTACTCTTCATCATGATTATAGTTAATTTTTTAAATTATGTGATCAATGTCTTTGAACAACAAATATGAGTAAACTAAATGATATACCACAAAACCCTATTATATGGGTTGAGGTATTCTATGATTGGGTGATATATTTTATGGGAATATTCTCAAGTTCATATGGAAAAATCTATATCCTTATTTGTTTGGATATGTTAACAAATAGATTCATGTAAAGGATGTCACATTCAACACCACTATGGTAGTCTTGAATTTTTTGAGGAAATATATTTTCTCCTCATTCTATATTCCATGACTACATATAAGATATCGAGGTAGACATTTCAATAATAATCTAATAAATTGATTAATTGAAAAGTACAGAGTTCAAAATAACATCAGAAATACCTATCACCAGAAAAAAAGTGGGAATGTAGAATTTTAATATGGTAAAATCACTAATGTTTTAAAAAATATAAAGTAAACACTACAAAAGGATTGAATCTACAAGATCCATGATGCTTTATGGGCATACCGAGCATCTTTTAAAACCAAAATACGTATGTGGAAATTTAGTCTCATATTTAATAATTACATTCATCTACAATTTTAATTACAAAATCAATAATTTGGGGATATTATTATAATCTAAATTGTTGCATGACACACTATAGAGTGAATACTTTCACGACCCGTCCCCTGGGGCCCGTTTCATGACTACCCCAAACCCGCCTTCCATAGGATAGGGGCTGGCGACTAGCACCAAATGCATATTCCCTAAAACTGGGAAAGCATTGCCTTTATAACTGGTATCACACACAACCAAGCATACAAAAAGATATGAACTCAAGTAAACTGAATAGTAAAAACTATTAGTACAGTAAGAAAAAGGGGCCAGAATACAAGCCCAACTAGAAAGTACAAGGTACCTAGAATGTACAGGATGACTGATAGGTGAAAAGCAGCTCCTGAGTCGCCCACCATGAATCCTACTTGAAGGGTATTTATAGATAACGAATGGCCGTATCTGTTATTTTCCTCGTCTAACGTCCACCTTCGAGCCACCACCAGTCCTAATACTCTCGTCCTCTGTCAGCTTTGTCCATCATCTGCACCCAAAAAAACGTGGTGCGGGCATAGCCCATGTAGGGGTGAGTATAATGATACTCATTAGGGACCCAGAGACCCTCAAGGTCTCACAAAATCCACCATAGATAAACCATAAATCATGAAATCAACTGACAACCATACTTAAGTATATGCCCATACATATACATATGTTATCAAGTATACCCATGTCAATCATGAGGAAACATAGATTCCAATTCAAAAGCTCAATGCTCAACTGTTCCACAAAGGAAGGAGTACCACGATGGTAAGTACCACTCAGGTACGACACATGGAAGAATACCACCAAGGTATTACCACAAGTAAATTACCGCTCAGGTACGAACTCAGCTCACACTAGGTATAACTTAAGTACAGTAGTAGAGATGATTAGGTGTAACTAATGAATCATATTACTCTATTAAGAGGCATACCCACATAGGTTCACTAGGTACTGACCCTTACAACATTGCTCGATGCTGACCCACACAAGATCGTTATGTGCGGACCCACACAGGATCGCAAGGTACTGACCCACACAGGATCGCTAAGTGTTGACCCACATAGGATCGCAAGGTGTTGACCCAAACAGGATCACTAGGTGCTTACCCACATAGGATCGCTCTAAGTGTTGACCCACATAGGATCGCTCGGTTCTAACCCACATAGGATCGCTCTACATTCTTCACGTCACATCCAGCTACTAGGTTCCAGCACTATGCTCGATCGTCTCTGGGAGGATTTGATCCACAAGCTACTGGTAGATACTCCAAATTCCAAAAAGTCCCACGAAATGTATCTCAAATAACCTCCATGTCATAGGGGTCTCAACACAATAGACGGTGCATCATTCGGATGCCCGGTCTGTATGTTATGAGCCTTTTGTCCCAATGGCCCAGTTGGATTCATGCTCCATCCAACCCAAATGTTCCCCAACATTATCCAAAATGTTATTGGGGTATACCAAAGGGGACCGGCTCTCTCCAATGTTTTCGGCGCCACTGACAGTTCATCAAACAGACGATTGGTGCCAAAGTTATGGCCCATGACAAGTATAGGGTCGTATTTAGTCCGGGTCTAGTCGGACTCGGTCGGACCAACCCAGACCGCTGGTTGGCCTGGCCCGCTGGCTCCACCTCGGCCCGCTAGATCTGCCCCGTCCTTCTAGGCGGCCTGGCCTACTGGGCCTGTCTTAGTAGGCCGCGAGGCCGCGGTGGTGCCGCAAGGGAGCGGGGCACCTCAGCCGAGGGGGTTCCGCGCAGGTGTGGGGCGGCTCGACCACGGGGGGTGACGCTAAGGCATGAGGGTGTGGGGTGGTTGGGCCAAGCGGCTTGGCCGGGAGGGTGGAGGCCGCAGGGTGGCTCGGCCGGCACGACTCGTCCGGGAGGGAGGAGCCCATGGGGCGGCTCAGCCGGGGCAGCTCGGCTGGGACGGTGCGGCGAGGCCGCAGGGCGGCGATGGCCACGGATAGTGGAGCACCGCAGGGCGGCGATGGTTGTAGAAGGCAGAGCGCCGCGGGGTGTGGAGTCTGCGGAGCGACGTGGCACCGTGCCTTAATCAGTGGTTCTCGTGTTCCACCGGTGCCGATCTTCGGCACCAGACGCCATCACCTAAGTCAACTTCTTTCATCACGAATGATACTACATGTAAAAAGAATGTCGGAGGGGTCGTTCCATGTTTGTTTGTCCCACACCCTCTATGTTAGAGCGGTATCAAGTGGCTCAATAAGAACAAGAACATCAATAACGGGTAAAAGAAATTAATTCAAACACCCTCCCTACCTCGTTCATTTGATTCGTTGAGGTTTGTCCACGAGGAATGAGACGATGTCGTTGGGAAAAGATGGACGTTGGTGAAGTCGGCATTTCCTTGATCATCAGTTCATTGATGTTGAAGATGTTCCTTGCCAAAGAATGTCCCATGGAAGAAGTCGGAGTCAAAGTCAGCATTCTTCATTGGCGTTCTTTGTTGGATATCTTTCTCACAAGGCTCCCTCCTCCCAATTCCACCAAAAATTCCAAGTTTCCAACATAATAGATTATTTTTCCAATTTTTTTCATTGGCATAAATTCAAAAAGGAATAATTAATTAACTGAGTTTTCATAATAAATGTTGTAGGAGTTGAAGAGGCTCCCCCACATTTAATAGGAAGTTTGAGGGTTTCCCCCATTTAAGGGGTGTTCATGGGGGGTTTATACTCGGGTGGTTCCCACCACCATAACCACTCAAGCGAGGGTTAGTTCAGGTGGTCCCCACCTATGAAACATTTACATGGGAGTTTCAAAATAAAAATATAAATAAACTGTCAAACCATTTTATTTTATTTTTATACTTTCACAAATAACTGAAAAACTAACTTCCAACCACGATCTATTGTGGTCGAGGTGAAGGTCTACTTAAGTGAATAATAGCGCTATGAGTTCAACAGTGCCCTAGAATTTCAATTCTGAGCATCGGTTAAAATGTTATAAAAACCCTCTCGCACGTTTTCTGAACGTACCCGGGTTTTTTTAGAAATTCATTTTTGGAACTCCAGGCTTCATAATCATGCACATTCAATTTTCACGAACTCGTGAAATTCCCATTTAATTAAAAAAAATTCCTAGAAATTCTGAGTCTTTACATTCTCCCCACCTTAGGGTTTTACGTCCCCGTAAGCCATAACTCAAACTATGGGAACAAGTGGGGGTACTCAGCACACATCTGATCCCCCCGCTCCCATGTTATCTCCTGGAGGTTTTCGTGCTGCCAGCGAATGCAAAAAAGGGTTATCGACGATCCATGAAGGACCTACTCCTGTCGATCCTCAATATCTACTAGAACCTCCATAAAAGTCTCCCCATTTTCGACGTCCAGCTCTCCATGGTCGATGATGTGAGAAGGGTCGTGCACGTATCTCCTCAGCTGGGATACGTGGAAGACGTCATGCACCCCATTCAACTTAGGTGGAAGAGCTAAGCGGTATGCCAACTCACCAACTCTACTGGGGACCTGAAAAGGTCTGATGAACCTTAGAGATAACATTCGGTCTTAGCCAAATCTATGTAAACCACATCAGGGTGAGACCCGTAGAAATATTTGGTCACCATCCTCGAAATCTAGAGGTCTATGTCTCCTGTCGGTAGATGACTTTTGCCTGCCCTATGCAGTCTTCATCCGCTCCTGGATGATCTTCCACTTCTATGTGGTCGCCCGAACTATCCATTGTTCTCCCAAGTGTAGACTCCCCTATGTCAGTCCAGGACAAAGGTGATCTGCAAGGTCACCCGTAAAATTCCTCAAAAGGTGTCATCCCAATGGTGGAGTGATAGTTTTTGCTGTATGAAAACTCCACCAAAGGCAATTAATCCTCTCAACTGTGACAGAAGTCGAGGATGCATGCACGTAGCATGTCCTCGAGGTTCTGAATGGTCTGCTCAGTCTGACCATCTGTCTGCGGATGGAAGGTGGTGCTGAAACTAAGTTGCATCCTAAAAGCCTCCTGCAACCCCTTCCATAGACGGGAAGTAAAATGTGCATCATGATCAGAGAAAATTGTCGAGGGTACTCCATGTTTCCACACAATCTCATGCATATAGAGGTGTCCCATGCTCTCTACTAAACCCTTATCTCTGATCAGTAGGAAGTGGGCCAACATGGTGAGTCGGTCGACGATCACCCAAATCGAGTCATGACCCCTAGATGTACGTGGAAGTCATGTCATGATGTAAGTGGATATACCATCCCACTTCCACTCTGGGGCCTCTAAAGTCTAGGCCAGGTCTGTTGGTACCTAATGCTCCGCTTTCACATGCTGAAAAGTGAGGCATCAAGAGACAAACACTGCTATTGATTTATTCTTTCCTGGACACTAGTGCAATTGTTGGAGATCCTGGTACATCTTCACCACTCCTGGATGTACCTCTAGAGGGGATGTGTGGAACTCCCTCAACACTTCCTCCTGAAGTGAAACTGGTACCATGGTACATCCTCTGAAGAGGATGACATGCTCCCTACCTTCAAAAAATCCTTCAGGTGTATGTCCTGTGGATATCTGAGCATGTCGTGTCTCGCATTCAGTGTCCCCTCACCGTGCCTCCCTGACTCGCTGAAGAAGTGGGGGAGTGACTATAAGAGACTGTAGAAAAGCTTCTCCATCCCTATCCACAGAGGATATCTACAAAGCAGCCAGCTGCTCTATAGCCTCACCTAGCAGTTGTATACTAGATCTCCGGTTGAGTGCATCTGCTACCACATTCCCCTACCTAAAATAATAGACTATCTCGAATTCATAGTCCTGGAGGAACTCAAGCCAACGTCGTTGTCTCAGGTTCATGTATTTCTGAGAGAAGATATACCAAAGACTCTTGTGATCATATTACACTATAAAACACTCACCCATCAACTAATTTCGCCACATATACATGGTGTCGACCACTACTAATAACTCCAGGTCATGGGTAGTGTAGTGCTCATAATGTTGTCTCAGTTATCAAGAACCATAAGCGATCACTACTCACTCCTGCATCAGGACACAGCTGAGTCTAGTCCCTGATATGTCGCAGTAGACTATGTACCCTACGCCCTCCACTGGAAGCTTCAAAATGGGGGCACTAGTCAGCCTCTGCCTCATCTCTTTAAAACTACATTGTCATATCTCCGACCACACGAAGAGTTTTCCCTTCTTCATCAACGCTGATAGAGGTGCTTCAACACTGGATAAATTTGGCACAAACCTCTGTTAGTATCCATCCAACCACAAGAAACTCAGTACCTCATTCACACTCCTGGGTGACTCCCAAGAAAGTACCACCTCAATATTTGCTGGATCAACTGCAACTCCAGGCTCCGATATGGCATGCCCCATAAATTGAACCTCTCGGATCTAGAACTGGAACTTCGAGAGCTTACCATAAAGTTGGTGCTCTCAGACTGTGTCCAGTACTACCTGCAAATGGTAGGCGTGCTTCTCCTCAGTAGCCGAGTAGATCAAAATGTCGTTGATGAAGACTAATACAAAGCGATCAAGGTATGGCTGAAATATCATCTTCATCAATCCCATGAACACTGCTGAAGCATTGGTTATGACGAATGGCATAACCAAGAACACGTAATGGTTATACCGACATCTAAAATTCGTCTTCTCCACATCCTCATCTTGTACTCTGAGCTGGTGATATCCTTATATGAGGCCTATCTTCGAGAACCATCGTTCTCCCTTCAGTTGATCAAAGTGGTCTTCAATCCTCGCAAGTGGGTACTTGTTTTTCATGGTCACCTGGTTCAGGTTCTGATAGTTGGCATAAAGCCTCAATCTCCCATCCACCTTTTTGGCGAACAAAATTGAGGTTGCCCAAGAAGATACACTAGGTCGAATGAACCCTTTCCCTTGTAAGTCGTCCAACTATACACACAGCTCACGAAGCTCCATGGGAGCCATCTGATATGCTGGTGTAGATATCAGTGTCATCCAGGGGTACAATTCAATGTAAAATCCCACCACTCTGCAAGGAGGTAGACCCGGAACATCATCAGGGAATACATCTGCGTACTAGTCCACCACTATAGGATAACTAGGACTCTCCACATCAACCGCTCTGAGGTTAAGGCTATCCAAATGATGAGTTATCAGCTGAACTCTCCTCTAAGTAAGTCAATCAGGTGCTGAAAAGGATCTCTTCTCGCCAGTGAAGGTAAACCTAGTCCCATCTGTGTAGACACACATCACTTTTCAACTAATATAGTCAATCTGAGCATGGACTGTAGATAACCAGTCCATACCCAATATGATATCATAAGGCCTCGATGCCGCTACTATGAGATCCCAACCGAAGCTCTCACCTCCTAGAGTAAGGTTACACAGTCGGCACTACTGTGTAATTGTCTAATCCACTCTTGTAAGAGTCTCTAGCCATAAAGTTCAAGCCAACAACTCTGTTGGAATCTTCGAGCTCCGAACGAGGGTAGTGGCAATAAAAAATGACTGGAACATGTGTCTATAAGTACTGCAGCTATGGTGGAGTAGACACAGATCGTGCATCAAATAAACTCTGGAGCACCGTGATCATAGGAATCAGCTGTCTGGAGCTGATCTTTCCCATTTCCACCTCCTCCCTATGGTTGGTGTGGAACTCCTAGTGGTGGTGGCGGTAAAATATCAAATCGTCGTCCACCACCAGCTGCATGACTAGCTCTTCTGCCAATTCCACCTTGTCCTTGAAGATCTCCTCGGTCGAATCTCTGTATCTGCCTGGGACGTCCTTCGATTGTCTTCTGATCATCTGTACGGCATGTTGGAAATTCATGAGACATGTGACCCTGCCCTCCGCATGCGTAAAACTTCACACTCCTGGCATGACCGACTTTGCCTCGGGTTCCCTACACAACCGACTCTGAATCATACAGTCGTCCACCTGTAGGCCTGTTCCTCTTAGACCTCTGTGTCATCTATCTGCTACCTACTGTAGAAGACTCTGCTATGTGATTACTAGTAGTGGGTCTCACTATTTTTGAATTCTCAGAAAGGAAACTCTCAACTAAAAGTGCTCTCTCTAACACCCCTGTATGCGTCGGGATGCTAAGTGAGATCATCGAAGCCCTGATCTCCCACCTGAGTCCCTGATAGATGGTCCAAGCCTTGAATAATGGTTCCCACACCATATCGGTGGAGTAGCATGAGAGGTCATTGAACCTTTATGAGTACAGACCCATGGTAATTTTCCCTACTACAGATGAAGTAGCTCTTGTATGCGCACTGCGCGAAGAGTTTCTGGGACAAACTCTGCCTAAAACAGGCTCTCTAAGTCCACCCAGAGAAGCATCGCCACATCGTGAGTTTGGAGCATCAAGCTCCACCATCTGCCTACTACTTCCTATAGAAGACTGGAGACAATTATTACCATGAGATCAGCTAGTGTCCCTACCAGTCGGAATACTCTCACTACAGCCTCCAACTAATCCTCGGCCGCCTGTGGGTCCGTCTCTCCCCTAAACTTGGGTGGCCTCTGGTGCTGGAACTCGTGCAACATGCTCAATTGGTGTGCACTCTATCCTACTAGGGTTGGTGGAATTGGTGGCCCAAGGGGTAATGGTATCGTTGGTGCATCCATTAGTGCCTCTACTGAAAGAGGGCCCTCCACCGAGGCCTCGTCTCTCGGTGGGATATCATTGCGTTCAACTCTCAGAAACCTAGTTGGTTGTCTTCATGGAGGCATCCTGAAAAGAAATAGGTGTGCCATGGTAAAAAAGTTATACATGGTGTGTTGACTCAGGAGATCACAATTAAAACTCTTTAAAACAAACATGCAATCAGTGTTTTTGTGCACTGAGTCGGAAATCAGAAGCCCGGGTCCTGGTGTTTGGATAAGTCAGCCGCCACACCAACCATGAATTCCATAAACTGATAACCACACTCACTACACTTAACACTATTTCCATTTGAAAAAATTAGAGTCTTATGTTTTACAGTATAACCTCCCTCTAATACCAATTTTTCATGACCCGTCCCCCAGGGCCCATGTCGTGACTACACAAAGCCCGCCTTCCATAGGCTAGGGGCTGGTGACTAGCACCGAAGTAGTATTTCCTAAAACTGGGAAGGCATTGCCTTTATAACCTATCTCACACACTACAAAGCACATAGCAAGATACAAACTCAAGTAAACTGAATAGTGAACAGAGTGAGTACAGTAAGAAAAATGGGCCAGAATACAAGCCGAACTAAAAAGTACATAGAAAACTGGAAAGTACAAGACGAATTATAGGTGAAAAGAAGCTCCTGGATCATCCACCATGAATCCTACCTAAAGGGTAAGTACATTTCATGAATGGCCATCTCTGCGGTTTGCCTCATCTAACTTCTACCTCTGAGCCGCCTCCTGTCCTGGTACTGTTGTCCTCTATCAGCGATGATCATCGTCTGCACCAAACACAATGATGTTTGGGCATTTCCCATGCAGGGGTGAGTATAACAATACTCAGTGGGGACCCTGACACCCTCAAGGAATCACAAAATCCACCAAGGATAAACCAAAAATCATGAAATCAACTAAAAACCTACTTAGGTATATGCCCATACATATACCAAAGTTATCAAGTATACCCATCTCAATCATGTTGAAACACAGATTCCAACTCAAAGGCCCAAATCTCAACTATTCCATAAAGGAAGGAGTACCATGATGGTATGAACCACTCAGGTATTCCACATGGAAGAATACCACCAAGGTATTACTATAAGGAAAGTACCACTCAGGTACGAACATAGCTCACACTAGTTATAACATAAGTACAGTAGTAGGGATGATTATATGTAACTACTGAATCATCTTACTCTGTTAAGAGGTAGACCCAAAAAGGATCGGTAGGTGTTTACCCACACAGGATCGCTCGGTGATGACCCACACAGGATCGCTATGTGTTGACCCACACAGGATTTCAAGGTTATGACCCACACAAGATCACTAAGTGATGACCCACACAGGATCGTAAGGTGCTGACCCACACAGGATCTCTAGGTGCTGACCCACATAGGATCTCTTAGTGTTGACCCACACAGGATCTCCTTAAGTGTTGACCCACACAGGATTGATCTACATTTCTCACGTCACAACAAGCTACTGGTTTCCTGCACTATGCTCGCTCGCCTCCGGGAGGATCTTCTCCACAAGCTATAGGTCGATACTCCAACTGCCAAAAATTCCAAAGAAGAAGTATCTCAAAGGACTTCCATGTCATAGGGGTCTCAACGCATTAGACGACGTGTCATTCGGACGCCCGGTCTATGAGTTATTATCTTTTGTCCCAATGGCCTAGTTGGATTCATGCTCGATCCAACCCGACTGTTCCTCAACATTATCTTAAACTCTAGTGGGGTATACCAAAGGGGACCATCTTGCTCCAAGCTTTCTGGCGCCGCTGACAGTTCATCAAACGGACGTCTAGTGGAAACGTTATATCCCAAGCAAACTATAGAGTCGTCTCTGGTCTGGGTCCGGTTTGACTCGGTTGGCCTGACCCGGTCTGGGTCGACCCGGTTTGGGTCGACCCAACCCTCTGGGTCTGCCCTGGCCTGCTGGGTCCAGCCTGGCCTGCTGGGTGGCCAGGTAGGCCACGAGGGCTGTGAGGCTGCGGGGATGCCGCGGGGGTGCAGGGCGGCTCTGCTGCGGGGGTGCCACGAGGGTGAGGGGAGGCTCGGCCTAGGAGGGTACCGCGGGGGCGTGAGGTCGTGGGGTGGCTCGGCCTAAGTAGCTCAGCCGGGAGGGAGGAGGCCGCTGGGCGGCTTGGCCAGGAGGGCGGAGGCTGCGGGCCGGCTCTACTGGGATGGCACGACGAGGCTACGGGTCAACGATGACTGTGAACGAAGGAGGGCCGCAGGGCGGAGATGGTCGCAGATGATAGAGCACTACGGGGCATAGATTCCCCAGGCAGCTGGGAGTCATGCCTTCGTTGACGGTTCTCGAGTTCCAACTGTGCCAGTCACCGGCACAAGTCGCCTTCTTTCATCGCAAAGAACACACCATTTAAGAAGAACTTTGGAGGGGTTATTCCATGTTTGTTTGGAATCCACCCTCCACATTAGAGTGGTAGGAAGTGGCTCAACAAGAATAATAACATCAAGAACGGGTAATGGAAATTAATTCAAACACCCTCCCTACCTCATTCGTTTGATTCATTGAAGATTTTCCATGGGGAAGGAGACAATATCGTTGGGAATAGATGGACGTTGGTGATGTCAGTTTTTCCTCGATCGTTGGTTTGTTGACGTTGAAGATGTTCCTCATCAATGAATGTCCCATGGAAGAAGTCGGAGTTGAATTCGGCATTCTTCATTGGAATTCTTCGTTGGAGAACTTTCTCCCAAGGCTCCCTCCTCCCAATTCCACCAATAATTCCAAGTAAACAACAAAATAGATTATGTTGTCTATTTAGTTTGTTGGAATCAATTCAAGAAGGCCTAATAAATTAACTGAGTTGGCATAATAAATGGTGGATGAGTTGAAGAGGCTCCCCCACATTTAATAGGAAGTTTGAGGGTTTCTCCCATTAAAGGGGATTTCAAGGGGGGTTTATACATGGGTGGTCACCACCACCATAACCTCTCAAGGGAGGTTTAATTCAGGTGGTCCCCACCAGTTAAACATCCACATGGGAGTTTCAAAATAATAATATAAATAAAATGTTACACCATTGTAATATATTTTTAGGTCCACTAGGCTGAGTACCCTAAGAGAGGGGGGTGAATCAGGGTATGACTAATTCAAAATTAAATCTCATTATGATCTTTTTTCGCTGTTAAGAAAAACAATCTTCTCTCACTTTCCTGTTGCACAAAATAAACAGAAGGTAAATCATGCACAGGAAACAGCAATTTTTACTTGGTTCACCACTAAGGGCTACGTCCAAGGAGCATAGGCCGACAAGTTTCCGATCGTACCAAATTACACTAAACTTCACTAGCGGTGGATAAAATGTTCGGGAACAGTCACTCTGTCCCAGGCTCACTGCCTTTACAAGGATTAGGTTTATCTCACTTCTTTCCCAAGGGTCACTCCCTATTTCTCTCTCTCTAGCTCACTGTCGGTGGAGAGGATCACCTACTTCCTCTTCCTTTGCTCACTACACTAGAAAGGGATCCACTCACAGTTTATAGACCTGTAGGTCTCTTCATTTGCATGAATACATGCATCCTTAACTATTTATGGATGCTATATTATTTTCCAACTTTCATCCACTGATGAATACCACTTTACATCTTTACCACTGGGCAATTCACTTTGGAAACACCTTCGCAAATCACCCTACTTCGCGAGACACCCAATTTCGTGAAGCTCAAACAAGCCTTCGCGAAGCACCATCCTTTTCGAGAATCTCACAATTTCATGGAGTTCATACCATCACAAAGCTCAAGCCTTTTCAATGCTTAGGTCATCGTGGATCTCAAGTCTTCGCAAAGTGACTTCCCTCATGAAGCTCACTGAGCCAACGCGGAGCACACGACTTTTGCGGAGCTAGAATAGCCACCGCGAAGCTCTTCTTTTGTGAAGCACACTGCCTTCGTGAACTTCCTTTGCGAACCGAGAGAAAATTATTTTCTATAAAAATTCTCTCTACTTATCTTGAGGGGGTCGACCTGTATTTATAGGCAATTCCACCGACCCTCGACCCATCCGCGCGAAGTCAGCGCCACGTCATCGCCAATCGCGAAGCTCCAAAGTTTCCACCATAATTCTGTCAAAATCGCGAAGCACCACTGAAATTTTCCGATCGTGGAGCTCATCATAACCGTGGAGCATCACCGTCAACATTACTTCGCACCTTCACCGCGAAGCTTTCATGCATATCCCTTCACCACCGTGATGCACTTCAACTCTTCCGTTCGCGAAGCTCGTCGTATTCGTGAGGCATCACCGCCTCCATTTTTCTTGTCTTCATGAAATCCAATCCATGCATCCCATCTTCACGAAACTCATTCCTTTTCCATATAAAATTTTTATCTTCAAGAATATCCTCTTTTCACGATGCTCACCAAACTCCAAATTTTGGACCCCAAAAATTTGGCAAACACTGGGAAACGGCGCCACCTTGTACTGTTCTTTTATACCGCCTCCAGATCATCCTTTCCTTTGTCATCGTTCTTTTATCAACATGGATTGTCAACAACTTCTCTGGAACTCGACAATTATCCATGGAAACCTGCTTTGTCAACAAACACAATCAACCCCAAAAATGATGCAATGTTTCCTTGAGGGATTTTTTCCCAACAATCTCTCCCTTTGGGTTTGTTGACAACTCTTAACAAAATGATTTTCTGCACGTTGATACTTCACTGAGTCTTCTTCCAGCCGCTACCACCATTTTCCTCTTGCAATTCTGATAGCATTCAAGGATTCACTTAACATGTACTCTAAGCGCACATGAGCAATGCTCGGCGTGAGAAACAAGAGTAGTATGAAAAGTTAATCAATGAATCACTTCATGTAAAACACCAATTGTCGATTCCAACCTGATACCAATTCTTAAATTGATACCAATTGTTGAACCACACTGATACCAATTCTTGATAGTTGGACACCTTCTCACACCATTCCAACATCACTCTTCTACTTTTATCATGATCCTCAGCCGTCGTGATATCTATGATTTGATCGATCACTTCTAGCATCATCATATTTTAAGACGCTCCCCCTTTCTCATTGCTCCCCCTATCTCGCTGCTCCACCTTTCAGCTTCTCCCCATATCATTCATGATTTATCAAATTTCCACACTGTCTCCCCCTTGAACAATCACTATTTTCTCCCCCTTTGTCAACGAACCCAAAGGTCACCCCTTTGTAGTCTGTAACAGAGTAGAGAACACATATCAACACCTTATAGAAAAACACCTCATACCTGGGGAGAGGGGGGTTTTCACATCCACATGCTTTTAAGTGTGGGGAATTGACTGAACTCCCAGAGCCACTCGATGCCTTTAGAATGCTTCCTTGGGTAAGGCCTTTGTCAAAATGTCTGCAACATGTAGCTCTGTAGGAACATACTCCAACTTCACGATTCCCTGCTCAACGTTCTCCTTGATAAAATGATACTTTATCTCAATGTGATTTTTCCTTTAGTGATGTTTGGGGTTTTTGGTGAGATTTATAGCACTTGAGTTATCACACTAGATTCTGATCGGAGACTTTACTTCAACTCCCATATCTTCAAGCTGTTGTTTCATCCACAATAACTGTGTGAAAGCTTGAGTGGCTGCAATATACACAGCTTCTACAGTTCTTAATGAACTACAGTCAGTCTTCTTTCTTAGCTAAGAAATACACAATCCACCAAGATAGAATGCACCTCCTGATGTTGATTTTATGTCATCTACTAATTCGGCTTAGTCTGCATCAGTATATCCCAATAACTCTGTCAGAGATTTTTCATTATATGTCAAGACGAAATCCACCATGCCCTTTATATACCAAAGAATTCTATTCACTACAATCATGTTGCTTTCTTTGGGATTACTCTGATATCTCGCTGCTTGGCATGTGGCGAAAACAATATCAGGCCTTGTTGCGGTCAAGTACAACAAACTACCAATTATTTGCCTGTATTCTATGATATTAACTGCCTTGCCATCCTCATCTTTTGATAATTTCATCCGAGTAGCAACCGGAGTCTTCATATCCATGGAATTTTCCATTCCAAATCTTCTCAGAACCTCCTTAGCATACTTTGATTGAGAAATGAATGTTCCATTCCTTCCTTGTGTCACCTGAAGACCAAGGAAAACGTTAGTTCTCCAATCATTGACATTTCAAACTCATTTTTCATGAATTCGTAAAACTGCATGCACTGAGCTTCATCTGATCCACCAAATATTATGTCATCGACATAAACCAGCACCATCATCCTTTGATTAATATTGTTGTTGAAATAGATATTTTAATCAACTCCCCCTCGCTAGAAACCAAGCTTCTTCAAGTACTGGTCGAGCCTTGAGTACCATGCTCTTGGTGCTTGTTTCAGCCCATATAATGCCTTCTTCAGCCTGCAAACGTTTTTCTCATCCTTATGAATGTGAAAACCATATAGATTCTCAATATACACCTCTTCTTCCAGAACCCCATTTAGAAATCCAGATTTGATTTCCATCTGGAACACTTTGAACTTTCTTTTCACTACTATGGCAAAAAATAATCTGATTGTCTCCAACCTTGCAACCAGTGAAAATGTCTCATCTACATCTATTCCCTCTATCTAAAAGTTTTTCTTGAACACTAATCGTGCTTTGTTTTGAATCACAGTTCCATATTTCATTCATCTTGTTGCGATAGACCCATTTGGTCCCGATGACATTCTTGTCTGTTGGCCTTGAAACAATCTCCCATGTCTGGTTCTTCTCGATTTGATCAAGCTCTTCATTCGTCACCTGAATCCATTTTTCATCTTCAGCAGCATCGGAAAAACATTTTGGCTCCACCTGAGATAAAAACGATGTTTGATGTAATGACTTCATTCTTCGAGTCTGAACTAGAGCTGTCTGATCACCAATGATATTCTTCCTATCAATTTCAGCTCGACTCTTTGGTTTCCTTGCAGACACAGACTTGACACTTTCTTGTTCATCATTAGTATCTTCTTCTGAGTCATCCTTTTCCACTTCTACTCCCCCTGTGTTGCTTACCTCATCATCAAATTCATCCAAAAATTGTTCACTAGGTCGTTGAGTATTCTGTTCATTTCCGACTATAGTGACATCATTGCTCTCAACAATTTTTCCCAGCCTTTTGTTGAAGCATTTATATTCTTTACTTTTCCCTGAGTAGCCGAGGAATATCCCCTCATCTCCTCGTGCCTCAAACTTTTTGTGATTTTATTTTTTGAGAATTAAACACTTACTTACAAAGATTCGAAAGTATTTCAATGTTGGCTTCTTTCCGTACCACAGTTCATACGGAGTCTTCCCTTTCTTCGAACACAACAGAGACCTGTTCGAAACATAGACCGATGTCAAAACTACTTCCTTCCAAAATTTCTTTGGTAGGTATTTATCAATAAGCATCATTCTGGCCATGTTGTTGATGATACGATTTCTCCTTTCAACCACTCCATTCTGTTGGGGAGTTCTCACTGATGAAACTTGATGTCTTATCCCGTGTTTCTTGAGATAGTCTTCAACTTGACTGTTTGTGAATTCCGTACCATTTTCAGTACGAATCTTCAGAATTTTTTGCCCAAGCATCCTTTCTGATTCCCTCCTATACTGCTTTATGAAACTGAACACTTCTGTCTTATGGGTAATGACAAACACCCATGCCATTCTGCTAAAATCATCAATGAAAATAACATAGTACCTTTTCCCATTTATAGCTCGTGGTGAGATAGGTCCACATACATTAGCATTCACCAATTCGAGAACTCCAGTTGATTTTTATTCCTTTGGGCTATATGTCTTTCTGATGATCTTCCCTTGTTGACAAGCATCACATGTATGAGTGTGATCACATGATAGTTTGGGAAGGTCTCTATCAGCATCACACTTTACCAGATCTTCCATGGATGGTTGGCATAGATGACCAAGACGCTTATGCCACAGCTAGTTTTCTTCTTCTCTGGATAAAAAGCACGAATCTTCTTCCCCACCTACCAGGTAAAGATTTCTCTTTGTTCTTTTTCCCTGGAGAATGACTGCTCCATATTTTCCTTTAACAATACACATCTTCTTGGTAAATCGGATAGAGTGCCCAGAGTCACATAGTTGACTGACACTGAGCAAGTTATGACTGAGACCCTCTACTACCAAGACATCAGCACATCTCATTTCATTTCCCCCAAACATGGCTTTCACTGAGCCAACAATCTTCAGTCCTTCATCATTTCAAAATTTGACAACTACCTCTTTGTCATATTTTATTTCTGTAACAAGATCCTTATTACCTGTCATGTGAGATGAGCAACCACTATCAAGGATCCACACACCAGAGAGATCTGATGATTTAAGGGAAATCTCTTCCACCACAGCCTTCTCAATTTTCTTCTTCTTGGTCCATACTTTTTCCTTCACACTCGGCATGGATTGAGACTTTTGTTCTTTATCAGAGTATGATGGACCAGCTTCATCTTGCAAAGCATCAAATATATTCTTCATTTTTAACTCACCTATCAATTTATTGATCTACTGCTTGTGAATGTTCTGATTATGCTTTGGCACATTTCTCTGAATAGTCAAAGTGCAGTACCTAGCCCTGTGCCCAAATACTCTGCACCAAAAACAGTATCCTTCGAAACATGTTCTGGAAAACTGTTCTCTGTTTGGATGCCACCTTTGTTCTTGTTCTCTTCGATATCTCTTCGCTATAGAACACACATAATGTGAATATCCCATCTTCCCACAACAATAACACCTGATGTAATGTGCATTCCTTCGTGTTACTTCAGCACAATTATTTTTCCCTTCGGGTCTCTGAATATTACGATTTTTCTTTGTGCCCAAATCAACCTTCAATTTTGGAACGGGTGTAGCGGTCTAATTTCAATTGCCACGGATTTTTTCTTCTTATCAAGCCCTGAATCAGCCTTAATGTCTGAGATCAAATGCTGCTTCTTTCTTACTGAATAGCTAGGATCCTCTTTCACCTTTTCAGTCTTCATAATGACCTGTTTTCCTGACATCACATAGGAGGTCAAGAGTTTTTCTTGATCCTTCATTTTTCATCGCAGACTGACCATTTCTTCTTCCAGATCTTTGATACGGCTGACCTACTCCTTACCTGTGTTATTCAAGCAATCAATCTCCTTCTTTTGTTCCTCATTTTTAAGCTTATACTCAACAATATTTTCTGATCTCTCTGGTGTTGAAGATTTTAGTCTTTCAATTTCTTCTAACAGCTCATAATTTTCTTCATCCAGTTGTTGCATATAGATTTTGGCATCACGAACCACTTTATTAGCTTTCTTCATTTTGTCTCTCCAAACGTCTATCTCCTCAAGAGCTGCTTCTAATTTAACTTCTATATCAACTCTTCCTTCAACTTATTCTTCTTCTTCTGCATCTGTTTATTCCTTTTCATGAGCACTACCGACAAAAGCCACCATTTCATTTTGTCCACGATCCTTTTATTTTTATATCTCTTCACTTTCTTTACCCACATACTCATCTGAACTGTCTATTTCTTTTGAAAGAAGATTCTTCTTCTTAAAGAAATTTCTATTGAACTACTTCTTCCCTTTCGCATAGGCTGAAGATTTTTTCTTGGGAATTTCAAATTCATATTCATCGTTTTCTTCTTGATACTTTTTTGGGCACCTTGCAGCAATATGACAAACTTTTCTACATCTAAAGCAAGCAAGTGGAAGTTTCCCTTTGAACTTTCCTTTTCCACTTTGAAGATTTGAGGAAAGGAATGACATTACCTCATCTGTCTCTTCTTCTTCATGGGAATATTCAATGGAGAGTTTCATCATGGCCTTAAATGCCACCTCTTTGGATTTCCCCTTTTCCATAGCCTCATTATCATCGTTCCTCATTTAATATGCAACCAAGGTACTGTGTAAATTATCCAGTGTCAGCTCTTTTGGATATTTATCTTCTAGTACTGAAACTTTCGGATTGATCTGAGGTGGAAGTTTCCTCAAGACGCACTTTACGATATTTATGTCTTCAATAACTTCTCCAAGACCTCGCATATCTTCCACAACAATATTTACCCTGTCAAAGAATGCATCAAAAGACTCATTTAGGTTCATTTTCAGATCTTCTTACTTGTTCCACAACACCTGAAGCTTTGCCTCTTTGACCTTTGTATCCCCTTCATATATATTCAAAAACTTTTCCCACATGACATGTGACGTTTTTCATGACATCACCTTCATGTAGATGGTATTAGAAAGGGCTCCCCCTAAGGCATTGATTACTTTGGAATCAGCATCCAACTCTCTATGCTCATCTTCTGATAATGCACCACTATTAATATCATCTGTGATACTATGCATAGCTGCTGAAAACACATCCATTCCCAATGATCGGAAATAGTGTTGCATTCGATTCTTCCATATCTGAAAATTACATCCGTCAAAGATCGGAATCCCTTTATGATTAGTGACCTCTATTGAGAGAAGAAAATCTGTCAACCTTCCCTCTGATACCAATTATTAGGTCCACTAGGCTGAGTACCTAGAGAGGGGGGGTGAATCAGGGTATGACTAATTCAAAATTAAAGCCCCTTCTGATCTTGTTTCGCTGTTAACAAAAACACTCTTCTCTCACTTTCATGTTGTACAAAATAAATAGAAGGTAAAGCATGCACAAGACACATCAATTTTTACATCGTTCACCGCTAAGGGCTACGTCCAAGGAGCATACACCGACAAGTTTCCGGTCATACGAAATTCTACTAAACTTCACTAACTGGGGATACGATGTTCAGGAAAAGTCACTCGGTCCCAGGCTCACTGCCTTTACAAGGTTTAGGGTCAGCTCACTGCTTTCCCAAGGGTCACTCCCTGTTTCTCTCTCTCTGGCTCACTACCGGTGGAGAGGATCACCTACTTCCTCTTCCTTTGCTCGCTGCACTAGGAAGGGATTCACTCACATTTTATAGACTTGTAGGTCTCTTCATTTGCATGAATACATGCATCCTTAACTATTGATGGATTCTCTGTTACAGTCCAACTTTCATCTACTGATGAATACCACTTTTCCTCTTAACCAATGGGAAATTCACTTTGGAAACACCTTCGAAAAGCACCCTACTTCGCGAGGCTCCCAATTTCGCGAAGCTCAAACAAGCCTTCGCAAAGCACCTTCCTTTTCACGAAGCTCGTAATTTTGAGGAGTTCAGACCATCTCAAAGCTCAAGCCTTCACAATGATTAGGTCGTCACGGAGCTCAAGTCGTCGCAAAGTGACTTCCCTTGCAAAGCTCACCGAGCCAACGTGGAGCACACGACTTTAGCGGAGCTAGAATAGCTGCTGCGAAGCTCTTTTTTTTGTGAAGCACACTACCTTCGCGAACTTCCTTCGCGAACCGAGAGAAAAGTATTTTCTCGGAAAATTATCTCTACTTCTCTCGAGGGGGTCAACCTGTATTTATAGGAAATTCCACCGACCCTCGACCCATCAGTGCGAAGTCAGCGCCACATCATCGCCAATCGTGAAGCTCCGAAGTTTCCACCGGAATTCTGTCAAATCGCAAAGCACAATGTAAATTTTCCGATCACGGAGCCCGTCGTAATCGCGGAGCATCACCATCAACATTCCTTTGCACCTTCGCCGCAAATCTTCCTCACAAATCCCTTCACCTCCATGATGCGCTTCAACTCTGCCGTTCGTGAAGCTCGTCGTAATCGCAAGGCATCATAGCCTCCATTTTTCTGGTCTTTGCGAAATCCAATCCATGCATCCCATCTTTGCGAAACTCATGCCTTTCCCATATAAAAACATGATCTTCAAGAATATCCTCTTTTCGTGATGCTCACCAAACTCCAAATTTTGGACCCCTAAAATTTGGAAAACACTGGGAAATGGCACCACCTTATACAGCTCTTTTGTACCGCCTCCAGATCATCCTTTCCTTTGTCATCATTATTTTGTCAACATGGATTTTCAACAACTTCTCTGGAACTCAACAATTATCCATGTAAACCTACTTTGTCAACAAACACAATCAACCCCAAAAATGATGCAATGTTACCTTGAGGGATTTTTTCCCAACATAATAATATAAATAAAATGTTACCCCATTGTATTGTATTTCTAGTCTTTCACAAATAATTGAAAAACTAACTTCCACCCTTGACCTACTACGGTCGAGGTAAAAGTCTCTATAAACGAATATTAGCACTGCGAGTTCAACGGTTCCCTCAGATTTCAATTCCAAGCACCAGTTCAAAAGTTAGAAAAACCCGCTCACACGTTTACTGAACGTACCAGAAAAAAAAGTTCAGAAATTCATTCCGAGCACTCCGAGCCTCAGAATAATCCGCCGTCAATTTTCTCGAACTCATAAAATTCCCATTTAATTAGAAACAATTTCATAGAAATTCTAGATCTTTACAAATACTTATAAAATTGGATGATTTGGAATAATTCATAAGATATAATTATTAAAATCTATTAATTTATAAAATAAAAAACTAGGTTATTCAATGACCAAAACATTTCAAGGAATACATTTTCAATAGGGTAAAAGTTGGGCTAGTTAATTCTCACATGAAATTGTACTCGATAAAAAAATTCATGACGTTTAGAATAGTTCTTGGGGACAATATTCTTTTCAAAATGGGAAATTAGAATTGATAATAATAGTGAATTCCATTATAATATGAATGGAAAATAGCTTATGAGATGAATTGAACCATCTCAATTGAGTTTTTACCTATTGATGGAATTTTAATAACAATTTTTTTCCTAGATCTCAATTTTAGATGAATCATAAAATGGGAGGAAATTCAGGCTTTTAATATTTCAATTAGGATAAGGTAGGTCTCTTTAGGAGTATTGATGTTTTTTAAATCCTTTAATAAATATATTTTAAATGAGATACTCAATCTTTTTTGTATTCATGGTTCACAACATGAATAATAATTACATAAATAATGATATAATGATAAAAATGATCATGTTTCTCACCATAACACACTATATTCCTTCAATCCTACTTCTAAATTCCAAATCCTTGGGACATCTTAGTCTGAAATTCCATCACATCCTTTTTATAAAAATCCATCGGCCAAAAAAATATCAATATTTCACTTATTTCATATTATAATGATTTTTTATCATGACTTAATCCAAAAACTATGAAATTTTGTTCAGTGCACCTCATAGTACACCATTCATAATTCCTCATGAGATATACAACTACCCTACTATGATATAGAGACTCCCTCTAGAATAAAACACTAGAGTTTGAATCATTTTTCAACATCCATATGAAACGTTTTTTGTGGAATATTCATAAGTGATGAACCCCTACAAGTGGCTTACATAATTGGAAGAAACATCCTAAATTTAATGAAAGAGGATTCAAATCAATAAATATATGGAATACTTTTAATTATCCTTATTAGTGTAACTTGATAATAGTAAGAAATCTAGAACATTATAGGGGGGGACCCCATAGTTATTTTCTTATATTGGGTCTCTATCACATTAGTATAAGACTCGTAACCATCTATGGTTCACTACAATATTTTGTTTCTTGGGTAATGTTTTTTATTTTATTTTTTAATTAATGGAATAAACACAAATTTTGTGTCTTCATTGTGTGACCTATCGTCATTTATTAGTTCCATTAATTTATATATTTATCTTTTAAAATAATCATTTTCCTTAGTGAATTCATCTTTTTCCACATAATATTTTTACATATATCCAAGAACAAACACCACGAACCCATCACATCCCCATGTAATTACACTTATTTGAGAGATATCTCAATTCCCTATATTTACAATCATTTTTTTACTTTTCATTACATTTATCTATCATCCCATTTTTAAATAGCGTGTATAATATTTGTTATCATGTGTTAGGGGGCATTATTGAGTTTCATTGATTTTCATCTAGAATTATTTCACACCATTATTCATATAATAGAAATTATTCATTAGATGCATGATTTGACTTCATTATTTCATTATAACAATGTGAATAATTTTTAATTAATTTGATGATATTTTTTATAAAACAACATCATATTTATTGTTTGAATTCTTAAACGATTTTAGAGATGATAATTTTTTGTAACGTTTAATTTTTTTGCATGTTCATTCATTTTAACATTATTGGTTCGTTATGCCTTGATTTATTTACATTAATTTTTATTTAATTCATGAGATGCTTCAGGACCTAATATCTCATATTATAGTCCAATAATATTACTTTAGATAAGAACGATACATTAAATCCTATATAAAATTTAAATGTGATCTTATCAAGGTCATGACTATAGAAATTAATTTTTATGATTATCGATAAATTGTGTTTGTTGAGACCCTTATCCGTTACACCAATAAGTAAATCAATAATAATTAGATCATGTTTTTGAAGATGACATTATTTTATTAAACAAAATTACAATCACGTAATATGATTTTTCCCTAGATTATCATATATTTTCATTAATTTAAATTAAATTAGTGTTGGGGAATATATTATTCTATTGGGTATGGGTTTAATTATTCATATGATATCAGTGATGGTATTATCTCTAGAAATGTGGGACTTCGTTCATTATTAATTTTGATGTATGGAATTTATTATTATATTTTCTTATAAATAGGTTTTGGATTGAAAATATAAAAAATATAAGCTAACAAAATTATGATCTTGAGATAATATAGGATTTGGTGGTGGAATTAAATTTTTTCATATTCATGAATTCCAAAAAATTGAAAATAAAGTGAAATCAAAAGGGAATTTTCATTTTTACTTCATGAAACATTCATGAACCATCTCTGAGATTTTTAGGAGTGGAGATGAAACTACCTAGAGAATATTCTTCATTTCACATATCTATTGATTATCATATATTAGTCTTCATAGTTTTTTTATCCTTTTAAAACATAATATTAATAATCCTCTTATATACCCTAAGACTCATAGTTATTTGATCCTTTCATTAAATTAAACATTATTTATTGTGTAATTTACAATTTTTAAGTGGATATACTAGATCTAATTAAATAATATGGTTAGGGAAAATCATGTAATTTATTATAATAAATCCGGCAACATGTTAACTTTAATGATATGAGAAAATTTATTGTGAGATAAATCGCAAATTGGGATTGATCCCTAGTGAAATAAATTGCCAATAACAATCAATGTATTATGGAATTTCAATGAAAATATTAGCTATAAGGAATTACTAGTTTTATTTGTAGGGATGAATTATGATTCCTAACACATTTCTATAAATACTTTGTTTTATATGCATTCTTCTTGGAGATTTTTGATTGTGAGAAATCCATCCCATAAAAATAATTTTTTCCAATTCATTATTCTCGATGAAAATAAATTTTCCAATTATTCTGAGGATTTGATAAGTATATTTAATTCAAAAAAATTATATAATATAAATTTATTTTTATTAAATTTTCAATTTTATACATTTTTCATGTTTTTCGTAAGTTATTATAATCAAAGTGTCAAGAGGTGCTTCAATCTGAAATTATATACAAGAGGCACCTCTGGTTGAGAATGACTATTAATGATATGGACATTTATGGTGGAACCATTGATACTCAATTCAAATCATGAAATATCATTCAAGACATACTAATAAATTCACACCATGAGAATCTAATCTATCCAAGAAAATTGTGATAAAATTCACTCTATTAAAGATAAAAGTAGTTTTTCTGAATCCAAATATATGATAGATAATGATTATGAGTCATTACTTTTATCCCAATCATTATGTGGCATTATCTAAAAAATACCTAGAAGTTATACTCTAATATCATCTTTCCTATTAACATCTCATCATTTCGTTAACCTCTATTTCCTATATATATTTTAGTTTTTTAGAAATTTTGAAGAGAACCATAGTTATTACTTTTATGGTATTTTAATCTATCTCTAATTCTATTTGTCTATACTATTTGTTTTTTATATTCCAATCATTCTAGTTTTTATTGTTTCAACTAAAAGTTTCCATTTCAATATAATTATTCTAATTTCAGGTAGGTTAATTTATTTTTACATTACTCTCAATTGGGAATTTTTCTTATTATGAGTTTTTCATTATCTATATCCTTTTTGGGTGTGATGGATTCAACCTCCAAAAATTATTGTATATTATATGAGAGTATAAGGTTCCAAAATAGGGAAAATAAACATCAATAACCCTTCAATCTAAACATGGTATATTTATTCATGTTAGGGATTATATTAAAGACTAATTTCTAAATTTCATTTCTATGAATGAACAAGACCAAGGTATTGAATAGGATAGGTCACCCCAAAATAATATAAGTTATGAATAAAAGACTTGTGACATTGATATGCCCACCCAAAAAAGAAGATAACTTCAACATGCATTATTAGTATCACCCCTAATAAAAGGGATTCCACTTTTTATAATGAATTGACCTATTAGACTATAAAAGGTTGGATAATTTTGGAAAATCTATTGGACTAATTCTTGTTGAATAAAAACATAACATCATTTATTATATTTTTAGAAAACATTCATCCTAATTTATCTAAGATATCTAATTTACAAAAAAAATCTTATTTAGTTACTTTTTTAAATAATCCTTACATTATACAAACCATTCAATTATATCATTGTAAAAAGTATCCATTCGAGGAGATCTCTTTTAAATAATATATAATTGCATTCAATGCCTCCCTATGGTTTTAACCTAGGGTTTTACAATACTATTGAATATTTAGTGGTTAGTGTTAGTGAACATTGTCATAATTTTCTAATGTCTGACAAAGAATGACTATGGGATGCAATGATGCCATTGATTGCCCCGTCAAAATTCAAAATACTAGATTTATGGCTTTTATGGGATGAATTAATTGTATCTAATATTTTATAAATTTCATGGTGATCCTTCCAAATATTTATTTGGATAATAAGAAACATTGGAATTTATTATAATATTCTATTCATTATTATATGCATTGGTCATATGGTAAAAATTAATGTATTGTGATTGTTTTAAAATGTTAGTGTTATATATATATATGTGGTAGAAGAACAATAAATTTGAATGATTGAAAAAAAGGATTCATTAACTAGGGATAGGTGAGGCCTCAGGGTGGATTTTCATTATATGGATTGAATATGAGATATAGAAGAAAGCATATAGTAGTAATCTGATTAAAACATTTAGTTAATTTTATCAGATATAAGTAATGTGTCATTATATTCCTAAGCATTGTGGTGGTTTGATATGACAAGCAAGGGTTGAAAATAAATATTCGTATTTATAAAAAATATGATGATGTTATGGAATCATATTATAGGGATTTCTTGTTAGGACTCATGAGTTAGATGAGTGGAGACTCTAAGTAGGGTCCCTTGAGGTGAGTTAGGATTGATTTGAGGTTGGTTTTCCTTAAATTATTACTCATTTCATATTGTCTATTTATTTTTCATAAGGTGACATGAAATAAATATAACTCAAGTCATAGAGTATTGAGATATACCAAAGAGGGATCTTGTATTTGTAAAATGTATGTGGATCCATTTTCGATTGGAAAAAAAATTCAAATCATAATAAAATGATGTTTCAATTTAATTGTTATTATGTCACCGTGTAATTATTTTTTAGGATTTTGTTAAAGAAACACACGAGGTGTAGGATTAGTGGGTCATGTGTGATGGTTATAGGTTGTTCTCTTAAGAGTATATAAAATATTTTATTGGGTGTGGGTTGAGTAACCAGTTTCTTAGTAGAATAATTTTCTTATTATATATAGTTAATGTGAGGGTTTAGTTGGTGACTAAATACCTAAAAAACTACCTTTATAATGACTGGATAGTGTTGTGTGGATTGGATATCTATAAGAATTGTATGTCTGATAGTGTGTCTTTTAGGTATTCAATGTTTGAGATTAGAGACCAATGAATAGTATTAAAATGGTCCACTTAGAGTGGGCCATGGGGTTGTGGTCTATGGAAAATTTCACCAAAGGTACTTGGTAGATGTTATTGGCATAAGTAATGATGAAGGGATGAACATTCACCTACGGTAGTGAATTATGGATTGTTCTTCGGTTGGAATGTTCATTCATGGATGAGTGAGATTGTTTGATATTATAGGTATAGACTAGAGTGGTGTTTAGTTTAATATAACATAGTGTTTTATGTGGTGAAATGGTTTATAATATATATTTTATTGATTTTTTATGTAATGATCATGAGTTGGGTGAGTGGTGGATCATGTGCTCATGATTGGAGTATGTGATTCTTGGTGAGGGATCTCTATTATTCAATGTAAAGGAATAATATGAGTTATATACATTTAAGGTTACATTGGTATATAGATTGGGGATACATATAGGTGAATTGATGTATGAGTTAGATTTTTTACTTGATGCAGGATTAGATGCAAGGTACCCAACAATGATACTATGTAATCAGCATGACGTGAATTATTTTTATGACAAGGTCAACCAAGAATTGTCTGTCGGATGACATGATAGTTATCGAACAGTTAAACTAGCATTTTTATTTGTATTACTTGCTATTTTATGGATTGGTTATAATAATAATTAGATCAAGATTTCTTCCTATATTTTTTGAATTCAAATTAAAATTGATAATAGGGTACTTAATTAGTTATTTTATGGTAACAAAATGTTGATATCGAGACACCTTGGTAGTTGTGCCATGGTCATTCTAAAAATGTCAACCTAATTCTTTATGTGTTATAGAAATTATCAATCTATCATTATATATCAGGTCATATTTCTATTATTTTATATAACATTGGTGGATATATTTTCTAAATTCAAAAAAAAAATTAATTTCTTCTTGGTCAATTGATGAGGTTTATCAATTTTGGACCTAATTATATGGGTAAATTTTCATGTTGTCATGGATAACATATAATGGATAAAACTTTTTTTTCATGTTGTTATTTATATAATTTTTTATTTCATTTTACATGAAAATACATATATAAATATAACTGTGTACTTTAAGGGAACCATTGGTGGTGGCCCATATAGTTTTATACTCACACCTAGAACATGCACCTTTATCGGAATGTATCCCTCATATTAGATATATAGGTTTTGAAAATGATAAAAATATATGTATTGGATATAAAATATAAGTAATGATAGAGAATACTCTTTGATGTTTTTTAGACCTTGTTGGAAGTGTAGTTTATTGATTTATTAATTTAGTTTTTATGTTCTGGCATGTGTATGATTAGACTATTTATTAAAATCTAGTTTATATATGATTATCATATCTATAGAATTATATTATTTGATATAAAAAATTAATATTTTTAGAGGTTAGTGTTTATCTATAATTCCATGCATTGACTATTTTTTATCGAATCTATTAGGTGCGCTCAATTCTATGGTATTTCAGTGTGAACGTCATTGTGTGACCCACTTTTCCGTGGTATATGATCACTAGGGTGTTTTCCATGTGATTCTTAAGAATTCATTTTGGTCAAGATAGTGGAAGGTCAAAATCAGCATAACTTTTTATGTGGATTCTTGACTACTCTTGGACACCATTATAAATTTAACACATATATAATGATCTTGATCAAAGGCATGTTGGATAACTTGTCATCCATATGGAAACAACTAGTTTTTTTACATGTAATGATATGAATATCTATATGTTTAAAACATTCTACATCATTTTATATTATTTTCTTTTAATGATTTATTTTTTGACTCATATATTTTAAAGTCACACAACTAAGTGAATTGGATTTTATATCCATCCATTGAACCGTTAGGGGTTTCTATTATGGAAATCGCAGACATGATAAGGTATTATTATGTATCTATATTAATTGAATCAGAATTCATGTGACATTATGAGAATTAACATGAAAAATCATACTATTTGGATTCATATGAAAAAGATTGATACATTGTGATTAACAACATGTTGAATGGGGTATCGGGAAAAAGCTTCCAGGTAACATTTGGTGTGAGAATTTTGCATAAGAAACCCTTTATAGCTGTCATAAGAAAAAATATTACCCATTTGGGATGGGTCTTACATGCGAATATGGACCGAATAGGGAAATGTTATATGGTCAAAGGGAATATAGCCCCATAGTTGGGGGCATGATTTTATGACTAATATATCCCAATAAAGGATGGTCTATAGTAAATACATCCCTAATAAATGAATCTGAGGTTTCATGGGTAATAAAACCAATTATGTGAGGATGTCTATATTGACATTGAATATGGACATGTGAATAGGGAAGTATTTCACTTCGTGATGAATATATCCCCAGGAGGATGTATATGAAATGTTGTTCATTTTTGTGGTTAAACCTTAGTGAATCCTCCAACGTATCATTGTTAATAAGAAACAAATACCACATATATTGAGGATAAAATAAAATAGACTTCTGATATGAACTTTCATTTTAGATTAATGATACAATACTATTATGTTTTCATGATACTTTACATCACATGACTTGGATATTGAGAACATAGTTTAGTGTTTCTATATGAGGATGTATATCTCATTAAACATGTGAAATAATTGGATTGGTTGTCTCTTACACATATATTTCTATAAATTTTGTTAAAATATACCTATAATATTCGGGATGTATTCCATCCATGAGACCAAAAAATTGGGACTTATAACTAAGAGGAATCACGTCCTACCAAACTTCTACATGTTAGTAGGATAGGATATATAAATTAAGATCACTATCAATCGATATACATGAAGGTTAGATATAGTTATTACACAATATATGGATTCATCTATCCCACAATGGACTAGGGTATCCCCAATGGGCCCAATCCAATTGGATTATGGCTGAGATCATCTAGGATGACTCCATGGATTGAGGATAGTCTCACTCAGTTCATGGTGATGGGGAACCTTTTTTTTTATATAATTTCCAATTTAAAACTCTAATAAGATCCTATATATTAGGTTTCATAATAATTAGGAATCATTTATAAATGGAATGTGTGATAAAGGAGGGGCAGGATAGCATTCCTAATAGCCAGATCATATGCATTAGGCATATTTAGAAGAGGTCTTATGTTGTCCTTTTCCTAGTTAAAACTTTTGAAAAAGTAAACCATTAAGTTATTCAAGATAAAAATATTCTATGTAGATTAGGATTGGTAGGTCATCTAGTAATAACCCTTTATTTGGGGAAGATATGATATTTAGAAGTTATAAAATTCACAAGGAAAACATGTAAATAATCTATGGAAGGAAACCGTCTGTTAAGGGATAACATGTTGGATAGAGACCACATTATGGGATCATAAAATTGAATCATCATGATGATACATTATTGTGTCTTTGTTATATATGCATCATTATTCCTAGAATGATATAAATATCATGAAACCACATGATGATCAGAAGGATCAGATAATAGGGACGGACCTTGAGAAATTTGATCATGTAGACCTATCTTATGATATAATGTGTAATTTAGATTTTCCTTATGGAATGGATAAACATAAAAAAAATATTTATGATTATATCTTTAGATGATAACTGGAGCATTCTATTCCATACCATTTTCGTCTCACTCTCTGTGTAACACCCCAAGATTTTATAGTGTGTTATTTCTTCAAAATAATTCAATAACTTTCATTACACGCAACACCGATTTCAATTACACCATGACTTACCAAACAAGCCATTCAAAAGAGTTTATGAATAGTATTAGATAAATTTTAAAGTTTATGTAATCTTTATAATTTTAGAATCCATATTATGAGTTTCTTAGATATAATGCAAGAACAAATTCATTTTCAGTATTGCACTTTTATCAACTTTTAATAGTGAACCATTTTTAAATACTATATTTTAAACTTTTTGACTAAATGGGGACATCAAAAATTTAAAATGAAACATCCCAAGCTTCCACGGTACGCTTTCATTTGAATAAAATAGTAGCGTGTGTTGTACGCAACCTTGAGTTTTAACACAGGCCACAACCAATCAAACTAGCCGTTATGAATAGTAATACCTAAATATTGAAATTATATATATTTTATATTTTAAAATGGACTTCATTTTTGGATTCGGAATATCGAATTTAGCCTAAAGTGAAATTTTGGTACTTTTCGGATAACTTTCATATTTTGATGAATAGTGAAAATTACTAAATTTTAATTAAAAACAACTTTTTTAATAAAAATAATTAATAGTGATAAATTATGAATTTGAGTGGTTTTAAAGTATATTTAGAATATATTTTCACCATATAATACAATGTGGGTCAATGAACATAATTTCACATTTAAACTAGACAAAAACAAGTGACAATCTTTTGATAGTTATTATCTCTAAAAAACACGCTTTTTGTTTTGAAAACGGGAATTAATTTTAAATTAATTTCTGCCACTTCTGTGTTTTGAATTTAGAAAAATGGATTCCATATTTGGAATCAGGATGTCCAAATTGTGTAAATAGGTAACTTTTATTTTTAGACATTTTGAATAATTACTGTGGTAAATATTTTATTTAACATGGTTAAGGGTAAATCCGGTAAATAAGGGTTAATAAAATAATATTATAATAATACAAAATTCCCCTAAAACGTGTCCTAACCTTATTGGTGGACACATACCCGACCATGGGCATCCTTGGGTCGATTTGGGGACCCCTTGGAGCCACTTGTATGTGGTAGGGACACATTATATTAATAAAGTTAAAATAAAAATAAAAATGGCATAAGCTTACATCTTTTAGAAGAACACTTTTTACATAGGGTTATACATGTTGGATTTTAGATTATAAATATTCATTAGAAATATAAAAAGATTTCCTACATAATGATATTTTATTTATAATTTTTAGACATTAAATAATTTATTTTATTTATGACACAATGATGATGCAGTAATTACTATAATAGTGAAACATTAAAATAATTGATATTATAAATACCCAAATAAATATAATATGAAACTTTTAATGAATTAAACTAATTTTATAGGATAATATGATATATTAGGATTGATTTAATTGACTTTTGTCGAAGTAATCAATCTGTTATGAGTTTCAAAAAAATCAACTATTGAATAGTGTCAAAATTGACATAAAAGAGTTCTTAAAACAAATATTATATTATTAATTGATATTAAATTCCTAAAAATCTAAGGTTCGGCAAAGAGACTTATATAATGATAGGTTCATCATTAATGGACCACTTGGGGGTCTCTTGTATGTATATAGTAAGTTTATTAACCATATTATATAAAAATACAAAGAGACATTGTAAAAGTGAAACTAATTAACTTAGAGTTTATACTTAAAGATAAGGTTAATATAAGTACCCAAACCTGTCTAAATTCTATTGGTTGAGTTTTTTTCGACCCATACCCACCTTAACATTTAAATAATCAACTTTTGAGCCATTATAAACTGAATATGAATTTATTATAAATTAATATTTCTAGCTTTTCCAAAGGTACCCCTCACCCCTCTTATAAAAGGGCACTCCTCCTTCTCATTTCTTCACACCTTCAAAGCCTTTTGGTTCGGCCAAACTCTGCCCAAATACTCTCCCAAATTCCCTCACTACAACCTAGAGGCCTTATTTTGATCAGAAAGCCAACCTAAGGAGCCCTTTTGATCAAATCAAAATGAAGAGCCCGAAGAAGAGGTAATGATTTCACCACCCTTTTCCAAGTTCATTTCTTCTTCCACTTCTTCTTACTTTGTTGTTACCATTATAAAATAATAACTCCAGTATCATTTATATACTGTGATGTTATTATAAATATGGTACAACCATATTCAGTATTCTATCCACCCTTTTAATAACATGTCACCATACGTGCGTACGTACGGCTTACCGTCTCCACGTCGTGGTGTAATTGTTATTCAATATAATATTATTTGGATGGGTATAATAATGATGTGTAACTCATGTAAATAATAAATATAACATGTTAATGATTTTGTATATATGATATACCATCCATTTATATATTATTTTAATATCAAAAGAATGATATTGTCGCTCGTGCGTACGTACGGACTACCGTCTCCACGAATGCGATGAGATTCATTCTCCATCGTATCCATTCAAGTATAATTATCATTTGATGATTTAAAAATGATGTTTAAAGACTTGATATCATTCTGGATATGAATAATATACAACCTATCATTTACAAACATGTCTTACGTAATAAAACATACAAAAGAAAACAAGTAAGTTCACACCCGAAACAACGATAATACTAAGATATTATTATCAAATCAATATTAAAAGATCATATATGATATCATAATAATGTATATGATTATTTTATAATTTAATAACAATTATTTCACCATTATACAGGAGTTTAACCTACCCCAAACAAGGAAAATTACAAGGTAAGGGTTTATTTCGCAATCTCTTCATTATCCGGGGTTGTTTATACATAATTATCTACTGGGACCTCGTTATCATCCACGTCCATGTTTCTTCAAAATGTATTTCAAAACATTTTTAATATTTAAAAGAATATGGGTTAAAGTCATTTATACCCTTGTTTGACTTTTTATAAGAGGTTTATAAGGGAATCTTTCCGTCGTTTTCCAAACAAGGTGCTTTTTAACCTTTTCGACAGAATTAAGATAAGAATGTTTTTTTAACTTTTACGGCGGGTGCGGTTATTTTCCGCCGTTATAAAATCGTCAAAGCTTCCCTTACAAGCTTATAAGAATATTTTCAAAGAAAATGTTTTATTTTATAAATATATGTCTCTTAAATGATTTCAAAATAGAAAGATATATTTCTTTAAAAAGAGTTTTGATTTCATCTATGTCAACATCCTTTAATGGATTTTACGCTTATTTGAGGATGATATATTATGATACAAAACTTTTATATTGTATTGAAGGTTTTGTGATATGTTTGACTGTGGATGTGCTATTTTTTATATACCATTCATGGTTTATGAGTAAAGTATTGACATTTCGTATGCTAGTTCCAATAAGAATGTTTATGTTATATTTCAACCTTTACTTCATATGAATGTGTTGGACAAGTATGTTCCAGGTTGGGGACTGGTTAAAGTAAGCCCTCCAGGTTGGGGACTGGTAAAAATAAGCCCTCCAGGTTAGGGACTGGTAAAAGTAAGCCCTCCGTTTTGGTCTCCGGTTATTAGAGGCACTCCGGGTTGGTGTCCGGTTATTAGAGGCACTCCGGGTTGGTGTCCGGTTATTAGAGGCACTCCGGGTTGGGTTCCGGTTACAGTTAGCCCCAAGGTCTTGGGACGAGGCCTTGACAAAGAAATTAAAGTTTAGCATTATGCATTCCATCATTATGAAAGTGGTTATTGATATTGCATGTTATTATTCGATTAGTAGAATATCCATGTGAATAAGTAAATGGCATTATTTCATTTTATTTATGCCATACTATGTTGAAGTTAAAGTTTAAAAGGATTTTGTTTTAGTTATACATTGCCTTAAATGTTTATTCTTATTTATGAAAGTTTCTGCTATATTGTTATCCTTACTGGGCATTTGAGCTCACCCCTTTTCTATGTTTTATTTTCCCAGGATGTGAAGAAGTAAATTATGAATGACTTGCAGGGATATTATGAGGGGTTAATAGTGTGGACTATGGAGACAATATGTTGTTGTAGTAGTTTTTTTTTATTTTGATGATGTAATGTAAAAATTATGAATATATCTAGTGTTTCCAAGGCTACTAAACCAATCGGTATTTCGAGATTTGATCTTTCTTGTGATCATGCCAATGTTATGTAATTAATGCACCGACTCTGGGTAACTGGGGTCGGGGCGTTACAGTTGGTATCAGAGGAAGTTTAGTACAAACCTTGGAAGCTAGATTTAGATAAACTCTGATTAGAGCACGTAGACCTAAGATGAACTTTGAGGATTAGTATAGAAAAACTTCCTAGAATTTTGGTATTGTAGAGATTTTGTGAGTTTTCTGAGCAATACATCCTTGTCTGGATATGAGCAGGTAGAGGCGGCTCTGGCACAGATGTACCTAGGGGTAAAACCCAAAAAAACCGCTTTGATCTAGACTCGAACGGGAACTGGTGCACGACAACGGGCCTTGCTGCACTCTTGGTTACGACACTCCCGGGGGATATGCTTAGGATAACTTTCATTTTCTTTACAAATCATTATGAAGGGTTTATGAGTATATACTTTCTCAAAGGAGACATTTTTATGATTATGGATTATATCCATAAACTATTTAATTTATGTTATGTGTTTTACAAGTTTGGGATTAGGTATTGTTAATCATAAACTAATCTAATGTATGCCATTGTTTAGAAATGGCGCCCAGTAGATGGAATGAGAACTCTAGAAATGCACATGATCCAAAGAGAAGGAAGGATCATATCTTTCATGGTCTTAAGATAGAATTTATAAGAGAAATAGTCTCCCATGTATTATCATCATATGAAGAAATAATATCATGTGTTGATAAGATAAGTAAAGAGTTTACTGAGTCATATGGCTTTGAAGGGAAGCAAGATAAGAAAAGGATGGAAGAGAGAAAGATGGATAAAGGGAATAAGGAAAAGAAGAATTTTCCCATATGTGGTAACTGTGGAAAGAAACACCCTGGAACTTGCCTGAAAGGAATGGGAGTTTGTTATAAGTGTGGAGGAAAAGGGCACAAAGTACGTGACTGCAAGGGTAAGAAAATTGTTTTAAATGTATAATGCTTCATTTGCAAGGAGTTTGGACACTACGCAAACCTATGTCCCAGTCATCAGACTATGCCGCAAATGATGTTATTGGATAATAATCAAGTTATGATACTACCGCAGATGAAGAGGAATGATTAGAGTTCTTAAGTTGATTATGTCAATTGATTGTTGTATCAACAATGTACTTTTTATAATAATTATGGAGTATATAAGGATTGTACTGCAGTACTATTTCATTAAGGACATGAGATTGTGTGGAACAAAGAAAAGTGACTCAATAGCAGGATAAATTTTTGGAAAATATATGGTTGAGAGAATGATAAATCATAATATAGTTCTGATACCGAGTTAGTGATTTTAGAATAATGCATGATTGATTTGGATAAATTATATTGGATATTCTTGACTACCTTGGAACTGATTAATGATTTGTATATTCCATCATTGTTGGGGTTTAAAACATTTTTGGATTAATGAAGTATATCCAGCATTCTATATGGAATAAGGGAGCATGAATGTAATCAATAAGGAATATGGTAATACATGATGAAGGTATTCATATGCTATTACGGGGTAAAAAGGATCTATATTATGTTTACCTTCCTTATAAATGTTGGACTGTGAGTTTGGACATAAGTATTTTGGATAGTTCTAGTTTGGATTATTTTGGATTTCCATAAAAGGACAACCCGGAAGTCGGGCGGCAACCCGTCGCGTCCGGCAAGGCTGTGAGACTTGAACCCGCAACCGAAGGACGACAAGGGTGTATCACCTACCACTGGCCCACGAGATGTCCTGGATTAAATAATGTAGTTTTTATTAAAAGATCTGTAGATGAATTATAAATTCGTTTATTTTGGAACCCTATACGAATAGTGTAAATAGAATTTTTTTTACATTCTATTATCTTTTAGAGTGAAAGATGAGTTTGTGGTAGAAATTTGTTAATGGATAAAACTCTAATTATAAAGTAAGTATATCTCCTTATAATCTTATCCAATCTCATAAATAAATTCCACAACATTAAGAAAAGTAACTTAGAACAAAAATGTTGTCCTAGATGGTACCTTAAATCATCACTAATTTATGGCTTTGGGATTGTTGGCCTTTTCATAGCCATGTTCTCTACCACTCTCCATCAGATAATTGATGGTTAGATTTCTCCTCCATATCCATATTTTCCTACATGGAACCCTAGTATGTGTTATTTTCGGTAATCTTCATACTTTCCACTCTTTATTTTAAATAGAGGCCTCATTAATTCATTTTTCGATGTGGGATTTCAACTAAGATATTTCGAAACGTCAAAAATGTGTTATCCTAATACCCTACGTTTTGTTGAACTGATGGTATTTCAAATCATCATAGATTGATGAATTTAAGGACCTCAATTTCATACTTTTTTGTGATTGATGACCTCAATCACTACCTATAAATATTTACGTTTTTCCTCCAATTATATGTCTCTAATTTCCACCAATGTTCTCTTAATCGAGATCATAATTTGGTGGTGACCCTTTCATTTCTCTTTTCCTTATATTAAGACTAAATTTTAGTAACCCAATTTCCGATGTGGGTTTTCCCACAAAGATATTTTCTATTTTCATCCTTTTATTTTCGAAGAACAATTTCAAATTTCGAGGACGCAATTTATTGAAGGAGGGGAGAATGTAACACCCCAAGATTTTATAGTGTGTTATTTCTTCAAAATAATTCAATAACTTTCATTACACGCAACACTGATTTCAATTACACCATGACTTACCAAACAAGCCATTAAAAAGAGGTTATGAATAGTATTAGATAAACTTTAAAGTTTATGTAATCTTTATAATTTTAGAATCCATATTATGAGTTTCTTAGATATAATGCAAGAACAAATTCATTTTCAGTATTGCACTTTTATCAACTTTTAATAGTGAACCATTTTTAAATACTATATTTTAAACTTTTTGACTAAATGGGGACATCAAAAATTTAAAATGAAACATCTCAAGCTTCCACGGTACGCTTTCCTTTGAATAAAACAGTAGCGTGTGTTGTACGCAACCTTGAGTTTTAACACACGCCACAACCAATCAAACTAGCCGTTATGAATAGTAATACCTAAATTTTGAAATTATATATATTTTATATTTTAAAATGGACTTCATTTTTGGATTCGGAATATCGAATTTAGCCTAAGGTGAAATTTTGGTACTTTTCGGATAACTTTCATATTTTGATGAATAGTGAAAATTACTAAATTTTAATTAAAAACAACTTTTTTAATAAAAATAATTAATAGTGATAAATTATGAATTTGAGTGGTTTTAAAGTATATTTAGAATATATTTTTACCATATAATACAATGTGGGTCAATGAACATAATTTCACATTTAAACTAGACAAAAACAAGTGACAATCTTTTGATAGTTATTATCTCTAAAAAACACGCTTTTTGTTTTCACAACGGGAATTAATTTTAAATTAATTTCTGCCACTTCTGTGTTTTGAATTTAGAAAAATGGATTCCATATTTGGAATCAGGATGTCCAAATTGTGTAAATAGGTAACTTTTATTTTTAGACATTTTGAATAATTACTGTGGTAAATATTTTATTTACCATGGTTAAGGGTAAATCCGGTAAATAAGGGTTAAAAAAATAATATTATAATAATACAAAATTACCCTAAAACGTGTCCTAACCTTATTGGTGGACACATACCCGACCATGGGCATCCTTGGGTCGATTTGGGGACCCCTTGGAGCCACTTGTATGTGGTAGGGACACATTATATTAATAAAGTTAAAATAAAAATAAAAATGGCATAAGCTTACATCTTTTAGAAGAACAATTTTTACATAGGGTTATACATGTTGGATTTTCGATTATAAATATTCATTAGAAAGCTAAAAATATTTACTACATTATGATATTTTATTTATAATTTTTAGACATTAAATAATTTATTTTATTTATGACACAATGATGATGCAGTAATTACTATAATAGTGAAAAATTAAAATAATTGATATTATAAATACCCAAATAAATATAATATGAAACTTTTAATGAATTAAACTAATTTTATAGGATAATATGATATATTAGGATTGATTTAATTGACCTTTTTCGAAGTAATCAATCTGTTATGAGTTTCACAAAAATCAACTATTGAATAGTGTCAAAATTGACATAAAAGAGTTCTTAAAACAAATATTATATTATTAATTGATATTAAATTCCTAAAAATCTAAGGTTCGGCAAAGAGACTTATATCATGATATCTTAATCATTAATGGACCACTTGGGGGTCTCTTGTATGTATATAGTAAGTTTATTAACCATATTATATAAAAATACAAACAGACATTGTAAAAGTGAAACTAATTAACTTAGAGTTTATACTTAAAGATAAGGTTAATATAAGTACCCAAACCTGTATAAATTCTATTGGTTGAGTTGTTTTCGACCCATACCCACCTTAACATTTAAATAATCAACTTTGGAGCCATTAGAAACCGAATATGAATTTATTATAAATTAATATTTCTAGCTTTTCCAAAGGTACCACATCACCCCTCTTATAAAAGGGAACTCCTCCTTCTCATTTCTTCACACCTTCAAAGCCTTTTGGTTTGGCCAAAATCTGCCCAAATACTCTCCCAACTTCCCTCACTACAACCTAGAGGCCTTAGTTTGATCAGAAAGCCAACCTAAGGAGCCCTTTTGATGAAATCAAAAGGAAGAGCCCGAAGAAGTGGTAATGATTTCACCACCCTTTTCCAAGTTCATTTCTTCTTCCACTTCTTCTTACTTTGTTGTTACCATTCTAAAATAATAACTCCAGTATCATTTATATACTGTGATTTTATTATAAATATGGTAAAACCATATTCAGTATTCTATCCACCCTTTTAATAACATGTCACCATACGTGCGTACGTACGGCTTACCGTCTCCACGTCGTGGTGTAATTGTTATTCAATATAATATTATTTGGATGGGTATAATAATGATGTGTAACTCATGTAAATAATAAATATAACATGTTAATGATTCTTTATATATGATATACCATCCATTTATATATTATTTTAATATCAAAAGAATGATATTGTCGCTCGTGCGTACGTACGGACTACCGTCTCCACGAATGCGATGAGATTCATTCTCCATCGTATCCATTCAAGTATAATTATCATTTGATGATTTAAAAATGATGTTTAAAGACTTGATATCATTCTGGATATGAATAATATACAACCTATCCTTTACAAACATGTCTTACGTAATAAAACATACAAAAGAAAACAAGTAAGTTCACACCCGAAACAACGATAATACTAAGATATTATTATCAAATCAATATTAAAAGATCATATATGATATCATAATAATGTATATGATTATTTTATAATTTAATAACAATTATTTCACCATTATACAGGAGGTTAACCTACCCTAACCAAGGAAAATTACAAGGTAAGGGTTTATTTCGCAATCTCTTCATTATCCGAGGTTGTTTATACATAATTATCTACTAGGACCTCGTTATCATCCACGTCCATGTTTCTTCAAAATGTATTTCAAAACATTTTTAATATTTAAAAGAATATGGGTTAAAGTCATTTATACCCTTTTTTGACTTTTTATAAGAGGTTTATAAGGTAATCTTTCCGTCGTTTTCCAAACAAGGTGCTTTTTAACCTTTTCGACAGAATTAAGATAAGAATGTTTTTTTTAACTTTTACGGCGGGTGCGGTTATTTTCCGCCGTTATAAAATCGTCAAAGCTTCCCTTACAATCTTATAAGAATATTTTCAAAGAAAATGTTTTATTTTATAAATATATGTCTCTTAAATAATTTCAAAATAGAAAGATATATTTCTTTAAAAAGAGTTTTGATTTCATCTATGTCAACATCCTTTAATGGATTTTACGCTTATTTGAGGATGATATATTATGATACAAAAATTTTATATTGTATTGAAGGTTTTGTGATATGTTTGACTATGGATGTGCTATTTTTTATATACCATTCATGGTTTATGAGTAAAGTATTGACATTTCGTATGCTAGTTCCAATAATAATGTTTATGTTATATTTCAACCATTACTTCATATGAATGTGTTGGACAAGTATGTTCCAGGTTGGGGACTGGTTAAAGTAAGCCCTCCATGTTGGGGACTGGTAAAAATAAGCCCTCCAGGTTAGGGACTGGTAAAATTAAGCCCTCCGGTTTGGTCTCCAATTATTAGAGTCACTCCGGGTTGGTGTCCGGTTATTAGAGGCACTCCGGGTTGGTGTCCGGTTATTAGAGGCACTCCGGGTTGGGTTCCGGTTACAGTTAGCCCCAAGGTCTTGGGACGAGGCCTTGACAAAGAAATTAAAGTTTATCATTATGCATTCCATAATTATGAAAGTGGTTATTGATATTGCATGTGATTATTCGATTAGTAGAATATCCATGTGAATAAGTAAGTGGCATTATTTCATTTTATTTATGCCATACTATGTTGAAGTTAAAGTTTAAAAGGATTTTGTTTTAGTTATACATTGCCTTAAATGTTTATTCTTATTTATGAAAGTTTCCTCTATATTGTTATCCTTACTGGGCATTTGAGCTCACCCCTTTTCTATGTTTTATTTTCCCAGGATGTGAAGAAGTAAATTATGAATGACTTGCAGGGATATTATGAGGGGTTAATAGTGTGGACTATGGAGACAATATGTTGTTGTAGTAGTTTTTTTTTATTTTGATGATGTAATGTAAAAATTATGAATATATCTAGTGTTTCCAAGGCTACTAAACCAATCGGTCTTTCGAGATTTGATCTTTATTGTGATCATGACAATGTTATGTAATTAATGCACCGACTCTGGGTAACTGGGGTCGGGGCGTTACACTCTGTGCCTCATCTTGGTCTCCATATACAACTATATAATTGAAAAAACATATTTATAAGAATCAAGAGATAATGACTCAATAATCATTGTGTAACTACTTTATAACACATAGTCTTCCTTAGATTTTCAATTATGATGGTGGGATCATGTGTCAATGTGACGTCTCCATTTATGATCCAATAAGGGCATTGTATCATGCATCTGTGTGAGATCTCTATATACGATACCCAAAAGAGCAATGGATTAGGAAGCCGTGTAATATATATATCTATGATCCATGTAATAGATTTTTATTGTTAAAAATTGATTTTTATTACTACCATATAATTAATCGTTTTAGATCAAGTGGCTACATGAGAGCTCCACCAACGAGTTCGGTATGAGTGCTAGATCATGAGGTTAAATGAGATATCAAACTATGAGCTATGTAAGATTTTTGGATCATAGGGTTGAATTATATTTACACCTATTCTATTTTTTAATGGGTTTGATCCTATATCTAGGTGATATATCCAGCTATGATCAAGATAATATGAGCATACCATGTGTCCTTCCTAAAGCAACCCTAAGAGAAGAATGTTTCTTGCATGATCATTAGTAGTTTCTTTATAGATTTGCTATTGTATGAATAATTTAAAAGTTATTTTATTATAATATTTTATTTTTATTTATAATTAAAAATTATTTGGGTTTTGATAAGTCAACCACCACTAGTAATTAGGTTCGATCGACCTGAAAATTACATTTTTATGTAGTTTAATGAACAACTAAAATATTTATTTTCCAACAATGGTAAACCCGTTTTAATATTCCTACAAGAGGTCCCACATTATAAATTTGGAATTTGAATAGCTTGTTTGATGATTCATGGGTTTATGATATTTCTACATGATATCGTGTTACATGAGATTTTGTTACATACTCTAGAAATATTATTCCATTATTTTTGAACACTTTAATCAAACTACATAAGAACAAGTGTAAAGTGGTTTGTTCATGTGGCCTATATTTTAAGTGTTTGTGTGATGTCAAATGGGGAGTTTGTGTGATTATCACTAATACCTCTTGATTTATAATGAAAACCATGTTATTATTACATAGAAAATTTTATTTATCATACAAGAAACGTGATTTGTATAAAGGTCTCTATAATTAGTAAATTTTGTAATTTTTTCATTGATAACTTCTCTCTACAAAATTATTTCCATTGTCTGTTAAATCAAAACTGGAACTCTAAGAAATGTTGACAGGTTTATTTGAAATAGTAACCAATTTTATAATAAAATTAATGATAAAATATTCAGTCATACCACACATTTCATGTTGACCACATGGGAATGTACATTATACATTACTCATTTTCATATTGGATTCCTTTATATGGGTTCGATCTTCTGAATTATGCCCAAATTTTAGATAATAAAAAATAAAATCAACCACCCCTTTGGATTTTCAAGAATAAAAAATTGATTCATTCCAATATATCTTCATTTTATAGTTTAATAAAGGGATATGATCATATATAAGGATATATATTTGGGTAAACTCATGAAGATATATTGGAATAATATTGTACACTCATGCCTAATACTTATATTTATAATTCTGTTACAAAGTAATCATGAGCATGTTAGAAACATCGTTTACCAATGTTCTAGGAATTTTTACTGAGAGGGGATTTTGGCCTAGATTGGGGGTGAAACATCTATGTTTAGTAGAGAAGTAATTAATTTATGAATGAGTTGTATGGGTTTTTTATATTAATATGTATAGATCTTGAAAACCCTCTTAAACCATAAATATAACTTTTTTAAACCATAATGTTGATGGAGTCCATAAACTGACACATTTCACCTAATGCATAGTGAGGCTATAGTGAGCCTTTGGGAAATTCAATGTATCAGTGGGGATATGATCATAGGATATGTTTAGGATGGATTATTTCCTCAAAACTATAAATGGGAAACTACTAAGAGGACCACACAAATTTCCAAATTTCAAATTGAGATTGTGAGACACATCCTTTGAGAAGAGGTGTGTCCAAGAGATTATAATCTATTTAGAAATTTTGAAAACTATTTTATCAAAATAATTAAGAATGAGACATTGGAAAAGTGGTGCAGGATTATATCATCATATAAAAATCATTAGGTTGAAGGTTCCAATTAGAACACCATAGAAGAAGGCATGTTCAACAGCTGGGGTTGGAAGGTTATTTTTTATTCCAATTTGTTGGTCTACTCGGTATAATTTTTGGTAATGATTCTCAATTGATAACATCACCATATTCAGTACTCAAAAACTAGGAAGGTAGTTTTCACCATTTTAGTGATGACATAACATTCTAGTGGTAATAGGATCAACTTGTTTATTCCCACACTAGGGGAATTATACCACCCTATTTTCCACGATTATAAGTGAAATTCCATGATCATACTTGTTAGCACTTTGTAATTTATATAGGGATGGATATTGAATATCATTTAATCAAAATTTTAGAGATTCAGATATTTCAATTTTGATCATATATCTAGATTATTATTGGGTTTTAGTCAAACTCTTTTGAGGTTATAGATATAAAGTACAAACACAGTCAACCTCAAATAAATTTATCTTTATTATAGAGATAAATGTTCAATAGTATCATTTATAATTATACCATATGAAATGTAGTAGTATATATCCATTTCATTTTGAAGGTTATAGAACATGTAGATTCCTAAGAAAATTCAAGTGTTTTCAAAATTAATAAAATAACCCACCTACAAGTGTGTGGATTGAGATGCATAAAATGATAGAATATATGTTTGGGATAGTCATGATGAGGGAAGATATGGTTATCCATGTGAATTTACATCCATTAGATAGTACCATTTTGATTAAATCATATTATGTTAATTTATGTATCCTTCCATACTTAGCGAGTAGCAGGATGGCCATTGGTATATGATAAGTGTTCCTTTTTGGTTGAAGTTGGAGAGGATCAGGGGGTACAAGATGCACATCAAGGAAAATTAAACTGATTCTTTAACTAAAGAATATGATGCTTGGGTTTCTAGGGAAATTGATATGGAATCTACATCCCACCACCTAGGTATGTCTACGCCTTCTTTAATCTCCGTTAATTTATTGGGAACAATATTAAATTCTTTGATGAAATGTGATTTTTGGAGAAGGATTAAATATTTAAGGAATATTGGATGATACTATAGGATGAAGATATTAAAATTATGGTATTTTGGAATATAACTAATCTTGGTAATTTTCTTATAAAAACAAACCCAAAGAGTTCCGTGATTATATTAATGAAATAAATTCACCAATACAGCCCTTGAAGGGTAGTATTTACTCCTTAGATTGGTTGATATATATGCTAATATCAATACAGAAATAAATAGATTTTGAGTAATATGTGAAATGAATTTCCATTCCAATTTCACTTTTGTACAAAAAAGTGAGATTCATATCCTTCTTAGACACTATTAAAATGTTAGAGATGAGAAATCACTGATTAATGACTAGGTTGTATTTTGATGTTGATTGTGCGTAGGCATTGATAAGATTAGAATTTATATTTCTCAAACTATACTCATCTACAAAGACATAGTGTAATGGTAGTGTGGGGTTGCACCAAAAATGATGGGTGGTAGGTAGAAAACATGGTGATAATAACCTGGTGGTTAGAGTCCTTATTGTCTAACTTTGGTTTGGGTTTTCTGAGAAAAACATAGATATGGTTTTAAATCAAATGAAATGAAGGGATTAAAGTGAATTCCTAGGTTTAGAAAAATGGGTAATCTTATATCTAGGTTCATATTTACCTCTGTCTTAGGATACAATGTGGTTAATAGGTCCCTATATGGGTTTTCTCTAACCAATTGGATCAACCTAAGTGTAAACTACTCTTTGTTATAGAGATAGTCAATAACCTCAGTGCAGTAAGATTGGATATATAAAAAATGTATGACATGATTTTAGTTCTAGCCTTCTCAACTCCAACTAGCTCAGGTTCCTTTGATTATATATCTCATAATACATGTTATACAACAAAATGTGATAAACAATTTTTTAACATAATTAATAGAATTATGGTTACAATGATTGGATTTATAGATTCATTTAATTTAATATCACCCTTAATCTTGATCCTTAACACTAATTATATTATCCATTTATGATAAAACTAAATGAATATATGGAATTTGAACACTTGTTTACCTGATAAATACAATTTTTAGAATGAGTAAATCCATAAAATAAACCATATAAAACTAATAAAATACTAACTTGGATGAAGGGAAAATGATGATGAAAAAAATAGATTATTTTGAATGGAAATTATAATTGGTTTAAAATTTTGAAATAGAAACATGAAAATAATGAATCTTGGAATGGTAAGAGGTATAAATGGAATGATTACACCTATAAAATAAAGCAATATAAATACATTTGGATGAAAATAATATAGAAATGAAGAAGAAATAATTTTTTGGCATCAATCCCTCATTCTTCCCATGTTGTGGGTGATTTCATATTTATAGTTCCAAGAGGTTAATGATGTGTAAATTATTCAAGTTGTGAATATTTATCAATAGAATTTTGTTTCAACATTAACACAATGTTTAACTGGGATTCATGTGGAGTACATCATATCTAAAATGGTCTTTGAGGATCTAGGATCAACTAGAATTTGTGTCATGTATCTTTTGTGGGATATTTGATTCAAACTTATGACATTTTAAATATTGTTCATTCCATATATCTTCATTATGAAAAATGTTCTACTTTTTTCTTGATGTGTAAATGTGATTCATATAGTGTAGTTATATCACATCTTTTAATTTGGTTTCAAGGGATATGATTCATTTCATAAGTGGTCTATTTGAGGAGTACACACCTTATATTTTGGATTCCAAATGTTTAATTTCCAAATATTCTATTTTTCCAGCATATCCTCCATTGAGTATCAAGTCTCCACTACATTATTAACCATTAAAAAACCAGTTTATTACTAAATTAACCGTAATTAATCATTAATGAAAATAATCAAATATATGAATATATATCCAGATAAATAAATTCCCCCACACTTGATAAATTGGTTGTCCTAAAAAATATTATCAATATGGATTCCAAATTAAACAATTTTTAAACCTAAAATGTGAATTAAAAGCAAGAAAACATAACTAGGTGAAAGTGAAAGAAGATTGATCTCTAGAATTAGTCCTATAAATAAAATCGGTCATGCCTCCTAGTTAATTTATTTATTCATATTATTTCTTCTATTAAATTCAATTTACCAACTATCCCTTAGAAGATATTCCCATACTATAATTTACCTCACAATGAATATTATTTGATAACTTAGGGTAAAAATATAAAAGGATATATTCTTATACCCTGAACACATATTCCTAAGAATTGTCATTCTAGTGTTTTAACATCTCCACTATGTAATGAAAAATAAAAAATAATCATGTGGGATTCAACAATAATGTTCAAATGACTCGAATGATTAGTTTAGGTAGGCAGATAGTAAACATAAAGCTAAAAAAGAGGGTAATATCATGATCATGAATAAATCTAAAAAAGAGGGTCCAAAAATATTTCCATAAATCATGAATAATGTACCTTGTTTGATTTTATTATTTTTATTTATTTATTTTTCAAAAATCATGATCAGGATAGGTCTCACATCTACTAAAAAATAGATATAACCTCTCATGATAATCATCAATATGGAAGTGGTGATTTTTTTCTATCAAAATATAGAATTAATATTTTATTATGGGCTATGTTTAGAAAATTAATATGGTGATAATGGTCAACGACATATTAATCTCATGAAAATAGCACCATACATCTTCTCAATATCAACATCCCTAGTATAAAAGAGATGAAAATGCAAACACTTATTCCAAAATAAAATTATGCATAGAATCAAGGGAAGAGTAGGAATGGATAATAGGCCTGAAATTAATTCATCTCAACAAGGTTATTCGGGGACAACATGGGATAAAGAAGTAGATATTTGCTGGTGGGTCATAGGATAATTGTATCAATCATTTTAAAAATGTAAGTGTTCAGTACTATCCTCCATATGGTTCTAATGGATGTACAGATATGTGTACATGCACTAGGCATCTCTCAAAAGATATGCTCCTAAAAGAATTTCACATTATATGTATAGAATCCTCTCAAGAATGGGAGTATATAAAATAACTATTAATAAATCAATGCTAAATATGTTGTGATAATTTAATAAAAATATATTATAAGAATATGGAATTATAATTATATTACTCCATATAAAAATAATGCTAAAAATATATAGTCGAATAAAAATAAATTTCAACAATATATGTACATCATTTTATTTTATTTGAATATGTGTAATGAAATATCATGTAAAATATTTATTAAAATAGAAAATAAATATTATATGAAAAAATTAAGAAAAATTCAATGTTTACAAATAATAAATCTCAATAAGAAATAATTCAAAAGTAAAATAAAATAGTTTCCGAACAATTCTGGAAAGCGATGTGGGAGAGATATCAAGAGAAACATAGAAAAATTAAAATGTAAATTATAAATTTTTTTATATTTAATCAATAGATCAATTTTGTTATAGTCCTGACATTGGGGAAATTTATGGATGGTTTTGGGTAAATTTTCAAAAAAAATAAATTCATTGGAAAGAATCACTATACTGGATAAACCATTAGTACATAAAGGTTAATAAATATATATGAAAAAATAGGCTAGGAACCCAAGAAATATTAGGGGAAAGGTTGTTAGATAAAATTATTGAATTGACTAAAATTATGTTATAGATAACCAATAAAAAATAAGTTATATACAATAAAAACAACATTCCTAATAACGTTAATGAAAATATAAAATATATTTAGCCTTCAATAAAGATATAATAATGACACTATCATCTAGAAGGATGGAAAATAGACTGTTCAGTGCTCTTCATTTCCTCGTATGTCCTCTTCCTACTATAAGAACAAGTGGTCATGTCATATAGCTCGTGGGGGTTTCCAGCAGGGTTAACCACCTAAGGAATGGGTTGGCCAAAATGATTATATGGTAGAAATAGCTACTATTAATGTTGTAGGGGTTCATGTGTAATACGCGTTTTTAGATCCTCATGTTGGCACTGTATTTCATCCCGGTTCTAATGTATCTCATGTGGGAAGGAAAATGGTATATCTATAGTTGTTTCAAAATCGTGGATGATTTATTAGATCTGGAAATGGATAAATTAATACATACATAAAAATGAAAATAATAATGTAAGATATGTAGTCAATATTATACACCATCCATATATATGATAAATAATACATCAGTGAATATGGAATAAAAATATATGAATAAACAGATACCCAAAGACATTTTATGATATTGGAGGTGTATATGTGAATATCTAAATTGTTTAGGTCATTTCATCGATATCCTCATCGACAACCTGCTCCAGAACAGTGGGTTCCTGATCTTCCCCATTGGGCCAATATCGTCTATAGAGGATAGGTCAGGTGGCTCAAAAAACTGTAGTTGGTTCCATACTGCATGAAGATCCCTCAGTCATTAGAGGTTGATATTAGGTGGTGGTCCATATTGAGGATAGATATCTAGAATATTGATCAATAAAATCCAACTCATATATAGAAGGAGGGGCAGTTCTCTTTCCCTATCATGCTTGCTTAGCTATGAACACTTACTAGGAGAATGTGTCTGTATTCTATGTGGGTAGGCCAATCTAGATGAGAGATGTAGTTCGAATGAACAAGGAGGTAGGATCAGGGTACTAATGTTTTGTTTTTTGGATACATGTTGGAACTAGAGGTGGGTCAGGATGGGTGAATTTGGATTTCTCGGTGAATGTATTGTGTAGGTGGTGGAAAATATATTGCTGGATCTCTAGAATAAACTAGATAATAGAATAGGGGTTGGGAGGTATAGTTGGGTATGGTATATAATGTAAATGGGGTGATAGATTGGTTGTAGGTGGTGAAGAATAAGACGCAGATCCAGAGGTAGAAGCTGAGGTAGGGGTTTAATGGATAGGGGAACGAGATTGTGCTGGGTGAGTTGGATCCTCAACAAAAACCTCAAATTTCTCAGTGTCCCAATGGGATCATCCATCAATATTCGTTAAGAGAAAAATCTTTCGGAGAAAGAGTTGGTCTATTGACTCCTCTTAGGCTTGGAAAGAGGCTGAGCAGTTCCAAATATACTAAGATGATGGGCTAGGAGGGTGATATAACTACATCCCAAAAGGTTTCCAAGAGCATGTTGCAATTCAGTGTCTTAGTATTAAATGAACTAGCCATCCATTTTAATGGTACGTCCCCCCATGGATGAGGTTGGGATAATCACCTCAATTTGAGGGATACTCACATGATTATCCCATTGGGATAACCAGACATGGGTGAGAGCCTAGTGGAGACTCCTTAGACCAGTAACCCATAGCTGGATACTCATGGGAGTATACAGATCATGGAATCTATGTGGTTTTGAATTATCAATGAACAACTCCTTTTATCATACTAAATGGTTTTTTTAACCCATATAAAAATGTGGGATGTGTACTAGATGAAATCATCAGTGTAAAAACTGCGATTGATGCAAAAATATCTTATGGTGAGACATTATATATCGAAGGTGACAAGAACCATGTCAAACTATAACATGTCAATGAAATCCATTAATATCTCCCAATATATATCCTCACATACCTCAGTGATTATACGGAGGTCAATCCATCCCAAAAGATCAAAGAAATCATAAACCACATGGATGTGCTCAAGAATAGTGAGGTCTGGAGTTTTGTGGGAAGTCATCATCTTGGCCTATAAGTAAACCAATCATAGATGATAGTTGGGGGATAAAATTGAATGTAGGGGTTTTGATATGGGGGAAAATACCAAAAAAAATCATTAATTCCATCGAGCATGGGTCAAATTATAAATTAATAAGGTCCCAAGTCATAAAAACTATAAATGCGTAGTATAGAAAATGTGTGGGGTCAAACCCACAAATAGAGGGGAAATTGTGATTAAAACCCTTGACCAAATGTTGGGTCACTCACATTTTCAGTTTTATTAAACTAAACAAATGATGAAAATTAAAATAAATGAATTAAAATATATATGCAAAAGATATGGGAATCGGTTTCCAGAGGTGGGTATGCTAAATAGATGTATCCTTACTTTAAAAATAATCTTATTAAATAGGGACACAATTAAACAGTTTCTTCGATTGGAGAATTTTTTTCCCTATCATACTACCCTAGAATTCTAATTCATCACAGGGAGGCAAATTACAATACAAGGATTCATTATGTCCTGATTTACAATAGCAAAAGAGTAATTCAATTCAATGACCATGATCAAATTATCTCAATCATTTTAGGTTTCATTCACCATTGAGAAAATATTTTCAAAGATTAAATGGTGAATAATGTAGATGTTCAAGCTCAACTTGATAATATATAATAAAATCATATTTATGAGAAATGGTAAATTGAAATATGATGGTATGCATCCCCTTTGACCAATTATACTCCCCTGTATGGGTATAGCCAACCATCATTGGGTGACTTCTAATGATTATTAAACCCAAATCCATAGAGAAGAGAACAAATGAGAGTGAATTGGAAGAATAATGAATGAAAATAAACATTGAAAGAAAACTAGAATGCATCCAACAATTACATGAATGAACGGAAAGAAAAAATAATAAAAAACCAAATTGTGATGAAATCCGGTTCCAAACCCTTTCACAGTCTCTCGGTGGTCAATCCTCTCCATCCATAATGGAATGAAATTATTATGGATGGAATCCCTCTTTTAAAGGCCCCATTTTCCTCTGTATGGTTCTCTTGGGTCAAAAATTGAGGTAAATTACCGACCGAGTCAAAATAAATCCTAAAATCCCATCAAAATGTTAAACTGGAAAATCAGAATTTTTTTTTGTATCAGGTGATTTCACCATGTGTAATTTTCTATTTAGATTTCAATTTCATCATTTCATATTCTTTCATGAAGCTTCGCTTCCTTTGCAGTGCGAAGTGCCTTTTTGTTCCACAATTCCACTATTTTCTTTGCTTTTTCTCTAAATTTCAATCCTATATAATAATTTTAAAAATACTAATATCAGGCACAAATTTTATAATAAATCAATTAATATGAAATGAATTATTATATAAAAAAATCAAAATATGTATACAAAATAGAGTTATCATGTTTCCCTACACTCAAATATTTTCTCTTCCTTAAGAAAAACATCACCATTAAAATACCTAGGATCCATACATCAATATGGGAATTTTAAAATTGTGATTCTCATAAAAAAGTTATAATTGAATATTATAAAATAAATACACATAACCAATAATTAATTCAAAAATAGTGCTTCATTTATAATATGAAATTCATAATATTTTTCCATTTTAACACACGGTTTTAAATATTTCATTGACACCTAATCCATTTATGATTCACCTCACTATTTAATGTATCCACTCATCCCTAAAGGTAAAAAGTTAATTGAGTTATTCTCATAACTCAATTACATGTTCAAAACCATATTCTTTCACTAAATATACATTCCACACCCCACAAATAAAAATATAACAATTAATCATGACGGATTTAAAAAAGGGTCAAATGACTCTATGGATAAGGTTATGTAGGTAAAATGTTGAAAATCAATTAAGGCTTGAGGAGGGGGATAAACTCTAATGTAAAATTCCTGATAATCAAATGATAGGATCAATCAAATTCTCCTCAACAAAAAATGAATTCCATATGACACATCCCCTAAATCTTAGAGTGAAGACTCACAAATAATGTAATCATAATGAAAGATAATACTATGTTTTGGAAATGTTTTTTTAAGTCATTAATGGAAGAAACCACACATCACCCACTTAACCACATATGATAAAAATCATGAGTCCTTAAAATTTTGAATTTTTATTCTCCTAATTCAAAACCAATTTCTAGCTTTTTTCAAAAGATTCTTAAATATAAGTATGAAATCAACCATCTAGAAACATGTGATTTTGAGATCATCATTATGATATTGATGATTTTTTACCTACTCGAGATACAAATCATTGTTTTTCTTTTAGACTTTTTTATTATTTTAACAACAAGAGGGATATATAATGGAATATAATTAATGTAATTATGAAGCATCCCCAAAAACCCATGGAATCACCCTACAATATTATCTCATGAAAAATATCCCATATCCACCATTAAAAACCTCCCCCCACACTAATTCAATTTAATATCATGAAAAATAAAAAGAGATGAGTAGGAAGGTAAATAATGGCATGTAACATGGCTCAATACTAAGAAGGTCATTTATGGATTCCATTGGATAATGGAGGATCACTATGTAATTGGGTTTTAGGATATATGTTATGATTAAGAAAATTACTCAATCATTTAAAATGTCAATTTATATATTTATAACTTCAAAAAGATAGAAATGAATGTTCTAGATGGTTTAGATTCACCGAGATTCTCCCAATAAATATTATTAAAAAAATTAAAATATTTGGAAAAAAATCCTCTTTGGAATTTCAAAATATTGTAATCTAATCATGTCATGTAATGGAAATCAATAATCAATTTATGAACAACATTCTTCTAGGAATAAACTTCATGAAAAGAAATTGTATTAGCAATCATTTTCTTGAAATTTCACTTTAAAGTGATCTAAGGACTTTTAAAAAATTCATTTATATGTTTTTCATTTATTGGTATCATATTCAAAATATTCCATCATATAAAATTATTTCTCCTTTCATATGATGATTCCATGATTATTGAGTACATGAAAAAAAATAAAGCAATTTAATGGATTAATTTTATTCAATTTAGTTAATTCAATAATTAAATTCATTATTTTTTTTCTTCAAATCATATGGAAACCACACACTAGGATGTTAAAAAAATATTAATATTTAGGAACAGTACTCCCATTCCATTTGATTCTTTTGAAAAATCCACTTTGGTTCTATATAACCATGATCACACTATGTAATCTAATATCACAATGTGTAATGTCCATTTTTCATATTCTTTAATCACTTAATGCTTCTTTCTTCTATGAACAAGAAATATAAAAATAAATAGTGAAATCATAGGCCATTGAAAATTTAAATTATTTGGATCAAATTGGAAAACATAAAACCCAAAGGGATTTTTATTTAGGAAAATAAAAATAAATTAAATTAAATTAAATTAATATTTCAATGAAATTTTAAAATCTAGGATTCATCTGAGTAGCTACCTTTTTAGTGTTGTTCATCTAAACCTCTTACCTTCACTAGATAATTGGAACATGGTACAAAGCTTATCATATTTTATTTTTTCACATCTGACTCTATTATTCATTTGGGGTAGTTTTTATCTTCCTCCCCCATTGGTTCTTCAAGAATAGTGGTGGGATATAATTTGATGATAGATTTAATGAAAATAATAGAAAATAAAAATCATACTAGATTTTGTAGTTCACATACACCACCACATCTTCTTCATTATTTTTCTTATTATTAACAATCTTCTTCAATTGTAGCTTTATATTTCTCCTCTTCTTCTTGAAATTTTAGGAGAGAGTAACATTCTTATTTTTCCTCAAGACGATTAGTGATGTCAATGCATGCTTTTTCATTATCCTCTTCCTTGAATTTTTATTCTAACTTCAAAAATTCACCGGATTGTACCTCCTTGACCTTATTCCCATATTAATTTATCAATTCTTCATCCTTTGATTGTATAGATTGTATTTCATCGACCCCTCATATCTTATTCCACTTTGACCAATCAATCGATATTTTCTATAATATTCATTCTCTCTTCTTCTCACGGTTGTAGAAGAAATTCACTTTGTTCATTTTCATATTATTGTATATATAGAAGGGATGATTTACGTTCTAATACACCTTCTAAATCTAGAGGTTCATCCATTTCAATGTTTCCAACATACACCATGTAATTTTCTTTGTTTACTGCCCCAGATTTTATTACTTTTTGTTAATGTAGTATTGACTTCCTCCACCATTTGATCTTCTTCTTCCTTAAAAAATCAATCTGCACATTATAATTTAATTATAAATATCATTATAGGAAATTAAATGTGAAATAATGTGGGAAAATGAGTAATTAATTCTCCCTATTCACTGAGTTGACATTCATGGTCATCCATCCACTTTTCCTACACTAGAGTAAAATTTGAGGTCATTGTGGCTAGTCTGACTTTTGAATTATTCTCATAATGTTAAAGAAAGGAACTGTCTCCTAGAATGTAGTGTTTTGGGTTTCTTTTATTTAAATATCTTGTACTTCCTCCGCTTCTTGATTTTCACTATTTTCAAAGCCACCTGTATATGAATTAGAAACTATTGGAATGAAATTAACAATATAAATAAAATTTGAAATGAATTGAGAAGGGAGAGTAGTCAATTATCTTTTCTTGATGAGTTTAACCTCATTTTTCCATCCTCTTGTACATCACTTCAACATACTAAAAATGATATCCAGTTAGTCTTTCTTTAGGATGTGTCTTCTAATATTGGTGAAGGTATTATTTTTCATAAGTGTACTTCTCAGACCAGTAATCACTTTGGTAGTTAGTATCTCTTTCATTGGGATAATATTAGGTGTTTTTTGACTATAGAGGTTAGAATTAATAATACATTAGATAATATGAATCATTTTGAACATCATCTAAATATGCTGTCCCTCATGAATTCAGTTCTTCCAATACGGCCTAATACTCTAAATATTTGATGAATTTCTATGGTGTAGTGGTAAATGTTGATTCATCTTAAAACTCATTCTATAAACCATGAAACACTACCACAAGAGTAATATTTGATAAAAATGGCTAAAAATTAATAAACTAAACTAAAAATAGTCAACATAAATAGGTAAAGAAAATTCATTGACCTGTGCAATTTCTCTTGAGTCATCTATAACACTCCGCTACTCCACAACAAGGGAACCAAAATTTGAAGCACCTAAAATGTATCGTTATTTTCTCCAAACATGGGTCAAATTAGAAACTTATAAAATCCCGAACCATAATTGCTAGAAAGGTATTTTATAACAGAAGTGTGGGGTTGAACCTAAAAATAGAGGGTCAAATAGCAATGATAACTCTATAACAAACGTTTTTTCCCTCCCAATACCTATTTTCTTTAACTAAAATAAGGATTTAAATTGAAATAAATTAATAAAAATTGAGAGGGATACTATAGGGGATTCAGTTTCCAAGGGCAGTTTTACTAAATATATTTATAGTTTCTTAAAAAATAATCATATTAAATAGTTTTGTGATTTGGCAGTGTTTTCCCATTCTTTGACACATCTTTTTTTATATTTTTGTTGAATTTTTAACATAATACTATTTTATTTTGTGTAATATTTATCAATTTTTTTATTTTGTAAATTAAATTTTTAAAAAATGTGTTTATGTATTAAAAGTGTGTTTTTGTTTATTTTTTATAATTTTTCAATAATAAAATTAATTTGTTATTTTAATTTAATTTAATTAATTCTTTTTTTATTAGTTTTCAATAATTTTTTATTCATTAATTAAATTAATTTATTCTGTATTTTTAAATTGTAAATAAATAAACATTACATGTCAGTTTTTACTTCTTTTAACACTTTAATTAGTTGAACAATTTAATTTTTTTCAATTGAGATTTTTTTATCATTTAATTAAATATTTTATTTTTTTATTAATTTGTTGTTTAATTTAAAAAAGATACTTATTTATTTTAGTTTTTTAAATTAAATTTTTTTATAATTTTTAATTCAAATAAATTCATTCTTTTAAATTAAGTATAAATAATTTTATTGTTTAACTTTGTCTTTTTTTTTATTTTTTGATTTTATTCTAATTAAATTAATCAATTAATTTATGAATCTATTTCTTGGTTTGATTAACGTTTTAATTTAATTTATTTCTTTTGTTGTGTTTGGTTTGTTCGACTTGAAGGTTTTGTTGTGTTCCATGGTTTCTTGGTTGTCGTAGTGTCACCACTTCTCTCTTCCCCCAACCACCGTTTCAAACCTTCACAGTGCCACTGCCTTTCCACCAAACTGTCTCACCATTTCAAGAATGGTGGAACATCGCACCGTTCCATACTGACCTCACTATGTAATGGTTTCATAACTGGTGGCACAACATAGATTCTCGTCGTCATGCAGCTCCACTTCCCCATCCCATCCCACTACGGAAATTGCATGTCCTCTGTTCCAACACCTATTACCCATCAGAACCTCTCTTCCCTCCTCTCATCCTCTATATCCTAGCAAAAAACTCAACAAATACATAGAATAAAATAATTTCAAGAACATATCAAGTGAACAAAACAAAATCACAAATCAAAATCCAAACCCCAACCCAGATCTAGCTGACCTCACACTGGTTTCCACTGGAGAATCCAAACTGGACTCGTCTTCATTGTGCGCTAAAACCCCACTCATATGTTCCCTTATTCCAATACTTGAGCCCCCCCACCATCCCTCTTTCTCCAAAATTATCATGTGTTGAGACCCCCTGTCGCACTGCTCCATCCGTGACACACCGAACGTGAGCCGCTTCCCCCGCCTGCTTTGGCCTCTCCTTCCTACTTTTCTCTACCCGCAATCTTCACCATTTCACCACCACTACACGCCCTCTGAGAATAGAAGCTCTTCTCACCTGTGTCTACACCCCCTTTCCAACCTCCATGTTGGCACCTCTCACTCTACCCGAAATGCACCACCCTTCCTCTTCATGTCTATGCTTCCCCCTCATAGCTGCATCACCTCGCTCCCCTGCGCCATTGACCAACCACCGCTGGCGAGCCACTCGAACCCCGAGACCCCTCGTCTTGACTCCTCAGTGTCATCATGAAGTCGCTGCCACCTCTACCCATTCCCATTGTTAAACCCTGATCTCCCATGTCCTCTTCCCTCTCGTCTCCATCCGCACGACCCCCCCCCCCCCCCACACACACACACTTTTACCGTTAATTTATTTTATTATTATATTTTAATATATAATAACAAATATATAATATTTAATACATTTATTGACAGACATCATAATATAAATAATATAACCTATATAATAAAATGTAATGTATATAATAGTTAAGCTAAATAATATATATTAATAATGTTAATGTAAATACAATTTAAATAGTTATGTTATATTATATATATTTATGTATATTAATAATAATATTATTATATATTATAAAATATATATATTTATAAGTATTTTTCATTAATTTTGTGTATTGATATTAATATATAGTATACATATATAATATTTTCAATTTTTCGCACTCATGTGTGCTTTTGTATCTTTTTCGCAAAGGGAGATCATTTAGGAGGGGAATCTTTTTCAGTTATGAGTGCACAAGGCATTCATCCCAGGAGACAAAGAGCAGATCAGGGGAATTCCAGCACATTATTTTGGGGGGCGGGCATCCATTCTTCCATTCGGATATCCCTCAATCCATTGATTCCTGGAGATCAACCCTCGATCCATCTCATCACCGAAACAGAGGTCGACATACAATGAGCAGGAGATCAGTATCGCAGTTGAAGCTGGAGAGAGGAGAAATCTCACATGAGATGCTTCTTCATCCATTTTCCATTTCTATATATTTGACTATTTCAATGTGTAGTTACGTAGATTAGGGAAATCGGGCTTTAGAGAACTGATCATCCATTTATTTGTCTAGTATTGTTAATATCATTAACCAGTGCAATTTCATTGCTTGTTTTTCTTTTTTGTTCATTTTGAGTATCATTTTACATTTCCTAATGACTGACAGGTGTGGTAGTGAATCATTTCACCATGGATCATTGACCGATGTACCGATAATTGGAAATGGTCAATTTATCTCTTCTCCAATTTAAGAAGATTTATCCAAGGGTCAAGATCGAAAGATCAAGACTCAATGAAGTTAATCGAGCTATGTTGATCCACTAATTTGGAAACTTAGTGGATTAGCACCATTTTTTTAGGCACTAAGTACTTGAATTAAACTATGTAGAAGCATATAATTTCTTTTTAATCAGTTCAAAGTAGTTTGAGTACCCTAAAATCATCATTACTGTTTGTTCTCTGTTCAAGATATATATTTCACCATTTCATCTTTGTTTTCACACCCACTATCAGTGTTTTTTCATTTTTTTTGTTTAGTTTTTTTTTATTTTCTTTTTGTGGTTTTTGTTTGAATTTTTTCTAGCGCAACGTAAGTCCATATCTATGGTTCGACACCCTTCTTACCACAATACAAGTGGTTTTTAGGGTTTATAAATTTTAAATTTTTGCATACTCAACGAATTCGTTTTCCAATTTTGGTACCATTTTCGGGGAAGGCATGTGTGACCATGTTTAATGAAACACAAAAAAAAATAGAACAAAAAAATAATAAGAAATATAAAAACATAAAAATTGTACAGAAATATCAAGAAAACCTTGTTGGTGAAACTGTATGCACACTAGAGATTCTATGTCAGAACATGAAACACATATTCAAGAAATCAATAAGTACTGTTCTGAATATAGAAAATAAAAGAAACTTGAAATGGATAATTTGGATAATATTGCTAGAAATCAAAATTTCAATGGGCCGCACCCTTTAGTTCATTACCCTTAGAGTATTTTTCTTAGTGAGTTTCAAATCCCTACTATGTCAAAAACTCCATCGTGTATCAAATTTTCCCCTAGGTCTATGAGCTCTAAGATCAAATTTTCTCATATTTCTCAACTTCCATCATTTTATTTTCTTTCAGAAGAGGAATCCATAGAGTTTATCAGAGATTTTTATGGTTTTTTCCATCATTTTCCTCTCCGAGATCTTAGTGAGGAGGAGATAAGGTTGAGGTTATTTCCATTCAGTCTAAAGGGGAGGGATAGGACTTGGTTTCAAAATTTAGATGAGGAAGTCATTGAAACCTAGGATGAGTGTGTCATTCATTTGTATCTAAATTCTATCTGAGGAACCCCTCCGTTGAGGTTAGGCATAAGATCACTGGATTTTTCCAGGATGAGGGAGAACTCTTTAACGAAGCATGGGATAGGTTCATAGATCTTCTTAGACAGATCCCCAACCATAAATTAGCTCCCCATCTTCTCATGGAGACATTCTATAATTCCCTCACTCTCTAAAATCATAACATAGTTGATCAATCTTTTGGAGGCGATTTCTCTGATTCCACAGCTAATGATCTGAAACAATTGTTTGATAAGATAGCTCAGAAATATCAGCACAAGTGCACTAGGATGAGAGTCATCCATAGGTCTGATACAAATCCTCATGATGCTTTTTGTGATTATTGGGTCCTTAGGGAGCAATGCTATCATTGTGGGATGTTTGGTCACACTCAAAGATATTTTCCAAACATTGATCTCCCTGTTTAATGTGATGAGAGTTCCCATTTTGTCGATTATAGGGCTAGGAATCATGGTGACCATGCTCAACACTCAAATCTATACCAATTTTTATATCAAGGACATGCCAATAAATCATGGAGTGAGAAAGGGGTCACAAAGCAACCCTCTTCCCCAAACAAGCAGCCCACTGCCGCAACATTCTACCAATAACCCAAACAAATTTTCTAGAATTAATATGAGGCTGAATCATCTAATTCTCAATGGGAGTTAAAGGGGATGTTGTAACTTTTTTTGAGTAAGATAGTCTCATTTAAGAAGGATATGGATTCCAAGATTCATAATTTAGAACTTCAAATGAGTCAAATGGCTAAGAATTAAGCTGGTAAGGAAAAGAGAAAACCACACATCACATTAACTCCCGATATAAGAGAAAATGGGATGGTAGTGACAACCATGTCAGGGTTTAAACTTAAGGAACATGTTAAGGAACCACCTAGGCAAAAGGAAAAAAATTCAAGCTAAAATTTAAAAGGAAAATCTGGAAAATCCCAAATATGGAAATCAGGAAAGCGAGTTCCAAACTGAACAGATTGTGCAAACCTCACCTGAGAAAGCTATGGAACCAAAGAAAATGATGTGGGAATTGATTAAGGATGCAAATAATAATGTGGGTTCTAATAAGAAGGTGAGTAAACTACTTGTTCTAAAACATTATGCCCCTCTCATTCCCTTCCCTAAAAGAGTGATGTAAAGTGATGAACCTGATTATCTGATATTTTCGATACTAATTTGAAGCATCACCATCAACATTCCTTTCTTAGAAGCCTCGGATAAAATCCCTTCATATTTTTCATTCAAAAATGGTTTATTAAGAACAAGAATGATTGGATGAATTTAGATAAAATTGATTTCAATGTGGAGTATAGTTCAATTGTCCAAAAAATATTCCTCCCAAATTAAAGGACCCTGGTTGCATTATCATTTAGTGCCAAATAAGAGGAATTGTCCAACTGAAATGTATGTGTGACTTCAAAGTGAGTATCAATATTATCCCTTATCCTTATTTAAAAAGCTGGGTCTTCAGGATATCCAAACAATTTTTTTGTCTTCTTCTTACTGATACTTCACTCAGACACCCTTATGGGAGACTGGATAAAATATTAATAAGTGTTGGAAAACTCACACAACCACCTGATTTCATGATCCTTGATATGGAATGTGATGAAAAGGTTCCAATAATCTTAGGAAGACTCTTCCTTGCTACTGGTGAATTCATCATTGATGTCTCCAAATCTAAACTCACCCTCCAAGGTGTAGATGATGTAGAGGAAATTTTGGTTTTTGAAAGGCCCTAATAGTAGGATAGTTGTTATGTGATAGATGTTACTATGAATCAATGTTACAAAATTGATGTTATAGATGATTATGGTTCTTTCCCACTTGAGTTCACAACTTAATAATTCCCTAACCCACTTAAAATGTTTCCATGGCAGCTGCTCTTTCCCCACACCCTCCTATTGATGAGCAATTTATTTTTCAGAACCCATTCTAGAGAGTGATTCACAACATTTTCTTGCATAGTCTCAAACGGTTTATGAATTTTTCCCTTGTGAAGTTGATTATCTAAGATTTTTTGAAGCAGGATAATGTTTTGGGTTGATCCCTAATTAAAAAAATGATGATTTCCATTATGAACAAGTGCATTTCCTTGATATTTCTTACCTACCTAGTATGATGTTGTGAGTGATAATTTCTAACCTGAACTCGAAATATTCACATCATTTGAGTCCTCTGTGGACATTGAGAACAATCTACTGAAAGTATAATTTGATAACTTCTTCTAGGATATTTCTAATTTTTCAGAGTTTCGAGCTGTTTTGGGACTAGGTGAGGGTTTTTTTGTTGTTTCCTCTTCTATTTTTGGGTTTTAGGAAAACACTAAGTGAGGTAGATTCTCTAGAAGTATTCTTGATCAGATCAGTAATTTTCACAGGAAACTATTGAATTTTTTAAGAGATAATGAACTGATTTTTAGAGACCCAGTTAAGCTAGAAAACAAGAATCCTCTTAGTGATCAGGATGAATTTTAGTGAATTCTAATTGGAGAAGAAGTTGAAAATGTATCGGTTAGTCATTATCTTTATTCCTTATAAAATTGTGATGTCCACACCATTGAAAACTCTTTCACAATAAAATATCATGGTTCAATATATTTATAAGAATAAGGTCTGGCTAGGGACTTTAAACCTACCACTGCTCTGGAGGAAACCCATTTTTCTACATTGTTTTCTTCATTAAATTTCTAGTTTTAATAAATGCTCCTTGCTCAGTTGTTTGTCTCTCTATTTGGTGAAAAATAATTATTACATTTCCTTGTCATATGATGGAAGTGGTCTGGTGGTCCTGGTTTGCTAAGATAATCATGTTTCAGTCGGAGCCTCAATTGGAACAATCATGGTGGAAAGAGGATTCTGTCGGAGAACACTGGATAACACTTTGAAATTCATGCTCTGGTTTTCATTTTAGATTAGTTTTAAATTATTGAACACTAATGTTATGTAACGCCCTGACCCCAGTTACCCAGAGTCAGTACCTTATTACATGCCATTGACATGATCAGAAAATATCAAGTCTCGAAAGACCGATTAGTTTAGTAGCCTTAGAAACACTAGATACATTCATAAAGTTTACATTACATCATAAAGTGAAAACTACAACAACATCTTGTCTCCACACTCATATCCCCTTATACTATCCCTGCAGGTTATTCATAAAGTACTTGTTCACATCCTGGAAAAATAAAACATAGAAAGGGGTGAACTCAAATTCCCAGTAAGGATAAAAATATAGCCGAAACTTTCATAAATAAGAATTAACATTTAAGGCAATGTATAGCTAAAACAAAAGCCTTTTAAACTTGTACTTAAGCATAATATGGCAAAGATAAAATAAAATAATGTCATTTACTTATTCACATGGATATTCTAAAAGTCAAATAATCACATGCAATATCAATAACCACTTTCATAATGATGGAATGCATAATGTCAGACTATCATAACCACATAGTCAAGGCCTTGTGCCAAGACTATAAATAAGATTTTTTCAAGGCCTTGTGCCAAGACACTAGTTTGTACCATGAGACCTACTGATGCATCGAAGAGCTATGTCGGGCTCCACACATCACTTATTAATTCCAATGCATTCCTCATATAAACAGGTTTAAACATAACATAAACATTCATAATAATACTAGCATACGAAATGTCAATACTTTATCCATAAACCATGAATGGTATAAAAATAACACATCCACAGTCAAACATATCCCAAAACAATCAATACAATATGTAAGTTTTGTATCATAATAAATTATCTTCAAATAAGCTTAAAATCCATCAAAGGATGTTGACATAGATTAAATAAAAACTTTTTGAGAGAAATATCTCTTTTTTTGAAATCATTTAAAAGTCACATAATTCTAAACAAAACCATTATTTTTAAAATATTCTTATAATATTTTAAGAGAAGTTTCAAAGGTGTAATAATGAAGGAGAATAACCACACCCGCCATATAAGTTAAAAAAACATTCTTACCTTAATTCTGTCGAAAAGGTTAAAAAGGACCTTGTTTGGAAAATGATGAAAACATTCCTTTATAAACTTCTTATAAAAATTCAAACAAGGGTATAAATGATTTTAACGCATAGTCTGTAAAATAGTAATAATGATTTGAAATCCATTTTTAAGAAACATGTATGTGGATGATAAAGAGGTCTCAGAAGAAAATTACATATAAACAACCTCAGATAATGAAGAGATTGTGAAATAAACCCTTACCCTGTACTTTTCCTTGGTTGAGGGTAGGTTAACCTACTGTATAATAGTGAAATAATTATTATTAAATTATACATGATTCATATACATTAATATGATATCATATATGATCTTTTAACATTGATTTGTTAATAATATCTTAGTATTATCATCGTTTCGGGTGTTAACGGATTCATTTTTCTTTATATTCTTTGTTATGTGAGCCATATTTGTTATGGATGGTATGTATATTATTCATATTCATAATGATATTATGTCTCTAAAAATTATTTTTAATCGTCAAATAAAATTTAGTCTTGAATGGATACGATGGGGAATGAATCTCATCGCGTTCGTGGAGACGGTGATCCGTACGTACGCACAAGCGACAATATCATTCTTTTGATATTAAGATAATATATAATTGGATGTTATATCATATAGAAAAAATCATTACCATGTTATATTTATTATTTACATTAATGACACATCATTTTTATACCCATCCAAATAATAGTGTATTGAATAACAATTACACCACGACGTGGAGACGGTAGGCCCTACTTATGCACTTATGGTGACATGTCATTCAAATGATGGATAGAATAATGAATATGGTTGTACCATATTTATAATAACATCACAGTATATATAAGATACTGGAGTTATAATTTTATAATGGAAATAACAGAGAAAGAAGATGTTGAAGAAGAAAGGAACTTGAAAGATTATGGTGAAAACATTACCTCTTCTTCGGGTTCTTCCTTTTGATTGGATCAAAAGGGCTCTATAGGTTAGATTTATGATCAAACTAATGACTCTAGGTTGAAGTGACGTAATTTTAGAGAATATTTGGGCAGGTTTTGGATGAACCAAAAGGCTTTTAAGGTGTGAATAATTGGTTAGAAGTGGTGTCCTTTTATAAGGGGGAGGAGTGGCTCTTTAGGAAAACTTAAAGTATTATTATATAATAAATTCATATTCGGTTTCTAATGGCTCAAAAGTGGATTATTTAAAGGATAAAGTGGGTATGTGTCGAAAAACACCCATCCAATAGGTTTTATACAGGTTTGGGTCACTATATTAACCTTATCATTTAGTTTTAACTCGTAGTTAATTAGTTTCACATTTACCATGTCTCTTTGTATTTTTATATTATATGGTTAATAAACTTACTATAAACTTCCAATAGACCCCCAAGTGGTCAATTAATGATACAACTATCATGATATAAGTCTTTTGTCCAAACCGTAGATTTTTAAGAATAGAATATCAATTAATAATATAATATTTGTTTTAAAAACACTTTTATGTCAATTTTGACACTATTGGGTTTTTTTGATAAATTCGTAATAGCTTTATTATGTCGAAAAAAATTCATATAACCAATCTTAATATGTCATATTAACCTATAAAATTATTTTAATTCATAAAAAGTCTCAAATTACTTTTATTTGGGTATTTATAATATCAATTATCAAAATCTTCCATTAATAAGGTAATTACTGCATCATTATTGTGTCATAAATAAATTAAATTATTTAATGTCTAAAAATTATAAATAAAATACCATTATGTAGGAAATAATTTTAGATTTCTAATGAATATTTATAATTGAATATATCTTATGTATAACCCTATATTAAAAATGTTTTAGTTATTAAACTTTGATTTTAACTCTTTTAACTCTTCTTTGAATTAAATAATAGTAAATGTCTTAATCTCATCCAAGTGGACCTAAATGATAATATTTTATTCCTAAGATTGTTTTTGGTCGAGATAAACTTGTCCAATAGAATTAGAACATGTGTTAGGGTAATATTAATATCATTTTTACCCTTAATTACCCTATTTACTTTTAACCATGTAAATAAAAGTAAAAAGTTACTATTCACCAAAAATTATTTTTATCTTATTGAACCACATTTTACTATTTGATATTAACCATGTCTCTAGGATTTTTGAAATTCCACTCACAGAAGTGGTAAAATTAAGTTTTATGTGAATTTCCAAATTCTCCTAGGAGGTGGGTAAAATACGGTGAAAAGTTCAATAAAATTTTTATATATCAAAAATTATTCTAAACTAACTCCAATGAATTAAATTGAACTTATATAGGTATTATGTATCTATTTTGAGCAAAATTAAATTTAAATAAAATAAATAATTATTTAAATAAAAATTCGGTTTTAAACTATAACTCATTGTTTTTTCACTATTCATCAAAAATTGAACATTTTCAGAAAAAGAAAAAAAAATCACCCTAATCTAATTTCGATATTCCAAATCCAAAAATGAAGTCCATTTTGAAAGATAATATTTATAAAATTTCAAAAAGTGTGAATTACTATTCATAACGGCTAGTTTGATTGGTCGCGGTGTGTTAGAATCTCGAAGTTGCGTACAACACACGCTATTGTATTATTCAAAGAGAATCGTACTGTGGAAGCTTGGGGTGTTACATTCTCCCCTCCTTCAAATAATTTCGTCCTCAAAATTCCTAGAAAATTACTGTATAAAAAGACTCGGGTGGTTCTTCATCATAAGTTCCTCAGGTTCCCACGTTGTCTCTTCCATCTTATGGTTCCTCCATAGAACATTTACCATATGAGTCGTCTGGTTTCTCAGCACTTGTTCTCTCATATCAAGAATCATGATGGGCTCTTCACAATAAGATAGATTGGGTTCCAGTTCTACTTCCTCTCAGGTGAGTACATGCGTTGGGTCAATCATGTATTTTCTCAGCATTGATATGTGAAACACATCGTGAACTTTGGAGAGACTTGGAGGCATTGCCAACTGGTAAGCTACAGCCCCAATTCATTCTAGAATTTTTAAGGGTCCTATATACCTGGGACTCAATTTACCTTTCTTGTCGAAACGTATAACTCCCTTCCATGGAGATACCTTCAATAAAACATGATCTCCTACATGAAATTACAAATCCTTCCTTCGGTTATTGGCATAGCTCTTCTGCCTAATTTGAGCTTCTTTGATGTGGTTTTGGATTACCTTCACCTTTTCTATCGTGTCCCCCACTAGTTCTGGGCCTAAAAGTTTTCTCTCACCAACTTCATCCCAACAGGTTGGTGTGTGACATCTCTTTCCATATAACGCTTCATATGGTTCCATTTGAATACTTTAATGGAAGCTATTGTTATAGGAAAATTCTACCATAGGTAAATATTGATCCCACATACCTTGAAAGTCAAGTTAGCATAATCTCAACATTTCTTCTAAGGTTGAATAGTCTGTTCTGATTGTCATCAGTTTGGGGGTGGTAAGCAGTGCTCAAATGAAGTTCAGTATCCAGGGCTTTCTGAAGACTTTTCCAGAATCTTGATGTAAAATGTGGATCACGATTAGAAACAATCGATATGGGTACTCCATGAAGTCTCACAACTTCATTAATATATAGTCTTTCTAGACGTTCAAGTGGTAAAACTTCCCTTATAGAAATAAAATGTATTGACTTGGTAAGACGATCAACAATGACGCATATTGCATCATTCCTTCTAGGAGTCTTTGGTATTCCCATGACAAATTCCATCATGATATTATCCCATTTACACTCAGGTATGGGAAGCGGTTGCATGACTCCTCTAGGCTATTTCCTTCCAGCTTTCACTTGGTGAAAAAACACATATCTTAACACAAAATTAGCAATATCCCTCTTTGTGATGTCCCACTAAAAATGTTCTTTTAAATCTCTATACATTTTGGTGCTCCCATGGTGTATAGAGAAATTGGAACTATGAGCATCATCCAAAAATTCCCTTTTTAGATCAGGTATATCGGGAACCCAAAGTCTCTTCCCAAATTTCAAAATTCCATCTTCATACACAAAGTCGCTCAATCTCCCATCATTCACAGCTTTAATATTCTTTTGAAACTCTTCATAATCAGTTTGAGAACTCTTAATCCTTTCTAGTAAACATGGTTTGGAAACCATTTGAAAAATTATTGATGTTTCACCTTCCATGGTGATTACCATATCCATCTTTACTAGATTCATGAAAATAGGATCCCTCTCAACTCTCATCTTGTTCAAAACACCATGATCTTTTCAACTCAAAGAATCTGCAACCTTATTTTCCTTCCATGGGTGGTAGTGTATTATGCAATCATAATCCTTGATTAGTTCAAGCCATCACCTTTGCCTAATGTTGAGTTCCTTTTGTGAGAAAATATACTTCAAACTCTAGTGATCGGTATATATCTCACATTTTTCACCATAGAGATAATGTCGCCATATCTTCAAAGCAAATATTACAGAAGATAACTCAACATCCTGAGTAGGATAGTTCTGATCCTGAATTTTTAGCTTTCGTGATGCATAGGCAATAACTCTATCATTCTGCATAAGGACACAACCAAGTCCTTTCTTCAATGCATCACTATAAATAACAAAACCGTCATTTATCAATGGTAGAGTCAAAATAAGAGCATTGACTAATCTTCTCTTCAGTTCTTCAAAACATTCTTCACACTCTTTTGTCCAAACAAATTTAACTCCTTTACGTGTGAGCTTTGTTAATGGGTTAGCTAATCGGGTGAAATTCTAGACGAAACGTCGATAATAACCTGCTAAACCAATAAAACTGCGTACCTCGGTTATACTCATTGGTGCTGGCCATTCTTGGATTTCTCTTGTCTTAGAAGGATCAACAGAGATTCCATATTTAGAGAGAATATGGCCTTGAAAAGAAATCTCATGAATCCAGAATTCACACTTGCTAAACTTCCCATATAATTCATGTCTTCTCAAAGTCTTCAGGATAATGCGCAAGTGATTTTCATGATCCTTGTAGCTTTTGGAATATACCAATATATCATCAATAAATAACACCACAAAATCATTGAGATATTCCTTGAAAACTCTATTCATTAGATCCATGAATACAGAGGGTGCATTAGTCAATCCAAAAGGCATTACTGTAAACTCGTAATGCCTGTACCTGGTTTGAAATGCTGTCTTCGGAATGTCTTCCTTCTTCACACACAACTGATGGTATCCATATCGAAGGTCAATCTTTGAAATGTATTGAGCTCCATGCAGTTGGTCAAATAAATAATAAATGCGAGGTAGGGGATACTTGTTCTTTATTATTATAGCATTGATCTCCCTGTAGTCGATACATAACCTCATAGATCCATCTTTCATCTTAACAAAAAGGACAGGGGATCCCCATGGAGAAACACTAGGGAAAATAAATCCCTTATTACTCAATTCCTTTAGTTGTTTATTTAGTTACACTAATTCCACAGTGGCCATTCTTTAAGGGGTCTTCGATATTGGCCTTGATCCAGGAATTAAATCAATGGAAAACTCACTTTCTCGTTCGGGAGGATGTCCAGGTAAATCTTCTAGAAACACATCAACATATTATCTCATAGTAGGTACATCCTCTATTTGAAAATTTCTTTCCTCACCCACAGTCATTTCATTATCTTCCTCCCTAATAATTGAATTTAGTTGAGCTACTGGTGGTGGATCTAGATAAGAATTAGGTGGTGGTGATTCTGCTCTAAAGATAAAGTGTTCCTTATCATCATTATCAAAAATTGTAACCTCCTTCTTCTTACAATAAATCTTCGCATCATGGTCCGAAATCCAATCCATACCAAGGATTATATCAAAATCAATCATGGGTTTGGTGATGAGATCCGAAGATAAAGAACATTTATGTGCTCTAATAGGAACAGATTCGCAAAACTCCGTAGCAATGATACTTCCCTTAAGAGTTTTAACTGAAAACTCCATTGTTAAATCAAATTGGAAATATCTAATTTTCTTAGAAAACTATGAAGATATAAAACAATGCGATGATCAAGAATCAAATAATGCATTTTCCAAACTTGAGGAAACCATTAAATTATCTGCCACCACGTCTTTCGGAGCTTCTACCTCAGTAGTAGTGATAGCATAAGCTTGGCCTTGATCCCTTTCCCTTTTCTGAGGTAAGTTCCCATGACGCTTAGGACACTCATTTACATAATGTCACATCTCCCTGCAGTTGTAGCATTGAACATCGGTAGCTTCTTTCTTCCCCTTGAAATCATGAGCTTGGTAGAATTTTTCACCACACTTGTAATAGACTCCCATTGCTTTCAAGAAAGTTCTGGGGTGTTTCTTCCCACATTTACTACAGGATGGATATTCAAATTTTCCCTTCTTCCCCTTATTTCCATTTCTGGAGTGATCAGCAGATCTCTTCTTCTCTTACTTTTCTTTAAAGTTGTAAAACATAGAGAATTATTTTTCTATATTGATGGAAGATGAGAAAATATCTTCATATGATGATAAGGATTTTGATACTAATGCTCGACGAAGAAATGATTTTAACCCATAAATGAAACGATCAATATTACTCTTTGTGTTAAGTATATAATCTGTTGCATGCCTCGCTAACTTTGTAAAGTTAGCCTCACACTTTGTGACTTTCTCATCCTCCTTTTTTCAGACTCAGAAATTGTCTTTCCATATCTGCTCGATGGTCACAAGGAATGTGTTTTTCCAAGAAAAGCTCTTTGAACTCCCTCCATTCCATATTTGATACTTCATCATCTTCCTTCGTGTTTTGAATCAATGACCACCATTGATCAGCAACTCCAGTGAGGCGGTAAACTGCCATGATAACTTTTTCCCTTTCACTACTCCCTAAGGCATGGAATATTTTCTATAAAGAATTTATCCATTTCTCAGCCACTAAGAGAATTGAACTCCCATTGAATGTTGGTGTTTGTTACCTCATGAAGTGATCTATCATTGATCCTCCATGCTGCGGATTAGGGTGCTCCATACGTGTAGGGTTATTATTCATAACCTGAGTGAGTTGTCTGAGTATGGTGATTAGCTGATCAGCACCAGTTGCATCACCAGCTCCACTATAATTATCTTGATCAGGAGGGAAATCCATACATTGAGTGTGTGCATTGATACAGTTTCCATTACTTCCACTAGGCGCCATTTCTAAACAATGGAATAAACTAGATCAGTTTATGAATCAAAATACATAATTCTAAACTTGTAAAATGCTTAATATAAATTGAACAGTTTATGGATATAATCCATAATCATAAGAATGTTGTCTTTGAGGAAGTATATACTTATAAACCCTTCATAATGGTTTGTAATGAATATGAGAATTATCCTAATCATATCCCCCAGGAGTGTCGTAACCAAGAGTGCAGCAAGGCCCGTTGTCGTGCACCAGTTCCCGTTCGAGTCTAGCTCAAAGCGGTGCTTTCGGGTTTTACCCATAGGTACATCTGTTCCAGAGCCGCCTCTACCTACTCATATCCAAACAGGGATGTATTTCTTGAAAAACTCACAAAATATCTACAATAACAAAATTCTAGGAAGTTCTTATATACTAATCCTCAAAGTCTGTCTTAGGGCTATGTGCTCTAATCAGAGTTTATCTAAATCTAGTTTTCAAGGTTTGTACTAAACTTCCTTTGATACCAATTGTAATGCCCCAACCCCAGTTACCCAGAGTCGGTGAATTATTACATAACATTGGCATGATCACAAAAGATCAAGTCTCGAAGGATCGATTAGTTTAGAATCCTTGAAACACTAGATACATTCATAAAGTTTACATTACATAATGAAGTGAAAACTACAACAACATATTTTCTCCGCACTCATATCCCCTATACTATCCCTTCAGTTCATTCATAAAATACTTTTTCACATCCTGGGAAAAATAAAACATAGAAAGAGGTGAGCTCAAATGCCCAGTAAGGATAAAAATATAGTGTAAACATTCATAAATAAGCATAAACATATAAGGCAATGCATAGCTAAAACAAAATCCTTTTAAACATGAACTTCAACATAATATGGAAAAGATAAAATTAAATAATGTCATTTACTTATTCACATGTCTATTCTACTAGTCTAATAATCACATGCAATATCAATAACCACTTTTATAATTATTGAATGCATAATTCCATACTATAATAACCACATAGTCAAGGCCTTACGCCAAGACTATAAATAAGATTTTGTCAAGGCCTTGTGCCAAGACACTAGTTTGTCTCATGAGATCTACCAATGCATCAGGGATCTATAACGGGCTCCACCCGTCACTTATTAAGTCCAATGCATTTATCATATGAATCGGTTTAAACATAACATAAACATTCGTATTAAAACTAGCATACGAAATGTCAATACTTTCTCCATAAACCATGACTGGTATAAAAATAACACATCCACAATCAAACATATCACAAAACCTTCAATACAATATGTAAGTTTTTTATCATAATAAATCATCCTCAAAAAAGCTTAAAATCCATCAAAGGATGTTGACATAGATGAAATCGAAACTATTTGAGAGAAATATATCTTTTTTTAAATCATTTAAAAGTCACATAATTCTAAATAAAACCTTTATTTTGAAAATATTCTTATAAGCTTGTGAAGGAAGAATCAATGGTGTAATAACGGCGGAGATTAACCGCACCCGCCGTATAAGTTAAAAAAACATTCTTACCTTAATTCTGTCAAAAAGGTTAAAAAGGACCTTGTTTGGAAAACGATGGAAAGATTCCATTATAAAATTCTTATAAAAAGTCAAACAAGGGTATAAATAAATTTAACCCAGAGTCTGTAAAATGGTAAGAATTATTTAAAATAAATTTTTAAGAAACATGGATGTGCATGATAAAGAGGTCCTAGAAGATAATTACGTATAAACAACCTCGGATAATGAAGAGAATGTGAAATAAACCCTTACCTTGTACTTTCCTTGGTTAAGGGTAGGTTAAACTCCTTTATAATGGTGAAATAATTGTTATTAAATTATACATGAATCATATACATTAATATGATATCATATATGGTCTTTTAACATTGATTTGTTAATAATATCTTAGTATTATCATCGTTTCGGGTGTTAACGGATTCATTTTTCTTTATATTCTTTATTATGTGAGCCATATTTGTTATGGATGGTATGTATATTATTCATATTCAGAATGATATCATGTCTCTAAAAATTATTTTTAATCGTCAAATAAAATTTAGTCTTGAATGGATACGATGGGGAATGAATCTCATTGCGTTCGTGGAGACGGTGATCTGTACGTACGCACAAGATATAATATCATTCTTTTGATATTAAGATAATATATAATTGAATGTTATATCATATAAACAAAATCATTATCATGTTATATTTATTATTTACATTAATGACACATCATTTTTATACCCATCCAAATAATAGTGTATTGAATAACAATTACACCACGATGTGGAGACGGTAGGCCCTACTTATGCACTTATGGTGACATATCATTCAAAGGATGGATAGAATACTGAATATGGTTGTACCATATTTATAATAACATCACAGTATATAGAAGATACTGGAGTTATTATTTTATAATTGAAATAAAAAAGAAAGAATAAGTTGAAGAAAAAAGGAACTTTAATGAGGGTGGTGAAAACATTACCTCTTCTTCGGGTACTTCCTTTTGATTTGATCAAAAGGGATACTTAGGTTGGCTTTCTGATCAAACTAAGTCCTCTAGGTTTAAGTGAGGTAAGTTGAGAGAATATTCGGTAGGGGTTGGCCGAACCAAAAGTCTTTGAAGGTGTAAAGAATTGGTTAGAAGTGGTGTCATTTTATAAGGGGGGAGGGGCTCTTTAGGAAAACTTAAAGTATTATTATATTATAAATTCATATTCGGTTTCAAATGGCTCAAAATTGGATAATTTAAAGTTTAAGGTGGGGATGGGTCGAAAACCACCCAACCAATAGGGTTTAGACAGGTTTTGGTCACTATATTAACCTTATCTTTTAGTTTTAACTCTTAGTTAATTAGTTTCACATTTACCATGTCTCTTTGTATTTTTATATTATATCGTTAATAAACTTACTATAAACTTCCAATCGACCCCCAAGTGGTCCATTAATGATACACCTATCTTGATATAATTCTTTTGGCCGATCCTTAGATTTTTAGAAATATAATATCAATTAATAATATAATATTTGTTTTAAAAACTCTTTTATGTCAATTTTGACACTATTGGGTATTTTGTTTTCGATAAATTCATAACAGCATTATTACTTCGAATAAAATTCATATAACCAATATTAATTTGTCATATTAACCTATAAAATTATTATAATTCCTAAAAAGTCTCAAATTAAATTTATTTGGGTATTTATAATATCAATTATCTTAATCTTTCATTAATACAATAATTACTGCATCATTATTGTGTCATAAATAAATTAAATTATTTAATATCTAAAAATTATAAATAAAATACCATTATGTAGGAAATATCTTTATATTTCTAATTAATATTTATAATCTAATTTATCTTATGTATAACCTTATATTAAAAATGTTTCAGTTATTAAACTTTCATTTTAACTCTTTTAACTCTTCTTTGAATTAAATAATAATAAATGTCCTAATCTAATCCAAGTGGACCTAAATGATAATATTTTATTCCTAATATTGTTTTTGGTCGAGATACACTTGTCCAAAAGAATTAGGACATGTGTTAGGGTAATATTAATATCATTTTTACCCTTAATTACCCTATTTACTTTTAACCGTGGTAAATAAAAGTAAAAGTTACTATTCACCAAAAAATTATTTTTATCTTATTGAACCACATTTTACTCATTGATATTGACCATGTCTCTCGGATTTTTGAAATTCCACTCTCAAAAACGGTAAAATTAAGTTTTACGTGAATTTCCAAATTCTCTTAGGAGGTGGGTAAAAGACGGTGAAAAGTTCAATAAAATTTTTATATATCAAAAATTAATCTAAACTAACTCCAATGAATTACATTGAACTTATATTGTTATTATGTATCTATTTTGACCTTAATTAAATTTAAATAAAATAAATAATTATTTAAATAAAAATTCGGTTTTAAACTTTAACCAAGTGTTTTTACTATTCATCAAAAATTGAATGTTTTCAGTAAAATACCAAAATATCACCCTAAGATAATTTCGATATTAAAAATCCAAAAATGAAGTCTATTTTAAAAGATAATATTTATAAAATTTCAAAAAGTGGGTATTACTATTCATAATGGTTAGTTTGATTGGTCGCGGTGTGTTCGAATCTCGAAGTTACATACAACACACACTACTGTATTATTCAAAGAGAATTGTATCGTGGAAGCTTGGGGTGTTATATATTAAATTGGTTTATCTTGTTGGTGCTTAAACTTCACATCCAGATTTCATGCACAAGGTGAGTAAAGGGAGGAATTAAAAAATTTATTAAGAAGCTGCATATTCATGGGAGTAGTGTTTTTATGCTTCCATTTGTTTTAATCTCCACATTTTTATTACATGCTGTTGTGAACTAATTTTGGGGTAGTTCCCGCGGATTTTTTAAACTTTTGTACTATGTTTTTTTCTGTGGTTTTAACTTGATAATATCTACTTAGATGAATAAGTATTTTGAGCTACATTTTGAAACATTCTACACCCACTATTTTTATTCTCATTGAGCTGATGTGGCACAATGTTGATAACAATGCTGAAAATTTAAGTACATTTAGTAATCTATTCCCTTATCTTAAAAATTAAAAGCATGAAAATTTGAATAGATTTTAAACTGTTGCAGTTGATGGTTGGTGAGTTTGGGTTCTTCTGTTTTTTTTTCTTTTGTTTTTTTTCTTTTTTGTGTGGAAAAGAAATTTTTTTGAACCATGTTTCTACCCTCTCCGTATCCTTTTTTAAGCTGAAATTTCCTTCTGTTTTGAACTTAAACTGTCTTCCACCTTAGAATTCAACATTGGGGACAATATTGGGTTTTATGTGTAGGGGAGAGGGGTCATTTTAGTATAATGTCGAATTCTCCCTTCTTGAACCTGAAGAACCTAATGTTTTTTCAATAAAATAGTGAATTTATTTCAAAAAAAAATTCAATATCTTCCAAAATTTCCAAATTCTTCCATCACATGATGGTCATTGGAGGTTGATTGGTACTTCATTTTTGTCCTGTTTAGTGGATAACTGCTTGTCAGATGTTGAGAGTGGAACTTAGTAAGAAACTGTTAAGTTTGAGTGATTGCTGAGCAGAATTGTCTATTGTTTTATGGATCTATCTGTTTAGGTACTGAGGTTGGGTGTGTAATAGGATAGGTTTTGTGGAATGAGGATCAGGACATGGGGTAACTAGAAATTTTCACTGGAACCTAGGGGACTCACACTTTTTGAAAATAATAATATTCAATAACATTAGGAAGTCAACTCTAATGATTATTAGTTAAGTCTTTGTAACTAGAGTAAAATGGGAAAATGGGATCCCACAGTGAGTATCTGATACAAGGTGCATTGGGTGTGTTTTTGAGAATAAATAAATCCATTTCAATCTTAATAAGTGCTATGCACAGTTCTCTGCACATGGATTATGGTTGGAAATAATTAAAATAAAGTTACGCTGTCAAAAATGAATTCATTAAGGTGAGGGGAATTTTGAACCCAAATGAAGAAGGGAGAAATTGACTTGTGTTGGGAAAAAATCCCTCAAGGTATCATTGAAGCATTTTTTAGGTGATTGTGTTTATTGAAAAAGTGGACATCTGAGTGGTGATTGTTGACAAAGAAAACCATGACATACAAATTTGTTGACAAAGGGAATTTCATGGTGGAATGTCGAGTTCAAGAGTTGTGGTCAATGATCGATGTTTACTTCAAGAACTTCAACAAAGGAATGGATGATCTAGAGGAGGTACAAAAAGAACAGATACAAGGTGGCTTCGTTTTCCAGTGTTTGCCAAATTTTTGGGCCTGAAATAGACAAATGAAGAAAAGTGGTTTTTGGCAAAGGGACTTGCGCGCCGTGTACATGAAGGCTTGGAAACTTGTGCGCCATATGTTTTTCAATATCAAATCATCAAAATATGGAAAAGGGATAAGTTTCGCGCAAGTATTGGTGGTGTCGCGCAGGTGACTTGCGCGCCATGAAGAGACTTGTGCGCCTATGCCTTGGAAGCTTGAGAACTTGCGCGCCTAGGGTTTTTCAAGATCAGAAGATCAAAATATTGCAAAGGAAAGAGGTTCGCGCAAGTTTGGAATTGGGTCGCGCAAGTAACTTGCAGGGGATGAGACCTGCGCGTTGAGACTTGCGCGCCGAAGGGAGAGTTGCGCGTAGTCACGCAGGGTGGTCAAATTGCCTATAAATACCGGACCACCCCTCCTCATTCTTCACTGGAGTTCAACACTTTGAGAAATCAGAGCTCTCGTCGCCCAGGTGTGGAAGTCTCACAAGTGGTGGTGTGTCGCACAAGTGGGACTTGCGCGCCAGACTAGGAAGTTGCGCGTCAACGGTGAGTTGCGCGCCTGATGTGGTTTAGGTGAGGAAGGAAGTGAGTCACGAAGGTTTTGAGTTGAATAAGCTTGAGTCACGCAAGTAGTTGAGGAAGACTTGCGCGCTAGTTGTGACTTGCGCGCCTATACTTGTGCGCTGAGATTGAGTTGCATTCCAAGTAAGGTTTATTTCCAGCAGTGATTTTTGGGCTGCGTGGAAGCTGGAAGTTTTCCCGATACCTTCAGTTCAAAGAGATATTCATCTAAGGGTGAAATTTTTACTTCAACAGAGCATCTACATACAGAGGAAGATGCATTCTTTCATAGAAATGAAGATAACTACAGGTCTATAAACTGTGAGTGGATCCTTTCTGACGTAGTGAGAAAAGGGAGAGGAAGAAGGTGATCCTCTCCACCGACAGTGAGCCAGAGAGAGAGAAACAGGGAGTGACCCTTGGAAAAGTAGTGAGCTAACCCTAAACATTGTAAAGGCAGTGAGTCTGGGCATAGAAGTGATCTATCCCGAACCATTGTATCCACATCTTGTGAAGAATAGTGGAATTAGGTACGACCAGCAACTGGTCAGGGTATGTTCCTTGGACGTAGCCCAGTGAGGGTGATCCAAGTAAAAATCTATGTGTCTTCCTGCTTACTTCCCTACGTTTCATTTAAAGCATCATCATCAGATAAAGAATAAAATAAGTGATCATAATAAACACACAAGTGCAAACAAAGTGACCCTTGTAATAAAGAGGTAAAGATCCAGTGGGGCAGGAAGAACTTTGAAAAACAATATTCATACCCTGATTCACCCCCCCTCTCAGGGTATATAGGCCCCTATTGGTCCTAACAATTGGTATCAGAGGGATGGTTGCTTTTATCAGATTTTTTTGATCGGACATGGTGTAGTCAATCTGTGTGGTTAAAGAATCAGTCGGCTCTTATCTTGGTGTGCCATGGAAAAGGGAAAAACATTAAAGAAGAATCAGAAGTCAGGTGGTATTCCTCAGTGTGGAAGTGTGTATGGAAAAAGTGTGATTTAATTAAAAGAATCAAACAGCTTACTGAAAGAAGGCCTGGATGAATCTGATAGTGAAAAGATTGATTCACTCAATCAAGATGTTGGAATGAGTGAAGTACATGAACATCAAAGTGATACCGAAACAACTGATGATGAATAAGTTTTGAGAAGGAAGCCACCAGTAGATGTTGTCAACATGACAAAGAAATTGGACCGGAAATTGGATGAAGAATTAAAATCTAAAGATATTCGGATAAAATTATTGGAGATTGAGGTCAACAAGGTAAGAGGCTTAAATCAAAGGATTATTGATGTGGCTACTGACCTGAAGGAGAAGAATGGTTCTAAAGGTGAAGAACTACAAAAGGTGGCTAAAATGAAAGGAAAACAAAAGGCTGGTGATTATGAAGAGAATCAAAAGTCAGATGAAGTTCAGAATCTGAAAGCTAGAAATGATGATCTCGCAACACAGTTGTCTGAAGAAGTTCCGAAGAATCAAAGGCTACAACAAGAGAATGAATCTGTCACTAAATCTGTTTCTGAGGAAAAATTGAAAGTAATAAAGCAAGGTGACATGGTAGAAAATCTCACACAGGAACTAGAAGATGAGTTGAGTAGAGGGAAGAATCTTAGAAAATAACTCAATGCTCAACTTGAATCTAGAAAAAAGAAGATTCAACAATTTGAGGAAGTAATAGAGAAATCCAAGAAAGAAATGGAGATATCAAGGGATAAAGGAAAACCTAAGTTGAAGGATGCACTGCACTTACTATTTGATTGTCCTTCGGAAGGTGATGATAAAGTGAAAAGGAAGTATGATATTTCTGAGGAGAAACAACAAAATATTTTCTCACCTCCAAGACCATATAGCTTGGGAAAATCTGGCATTATATTTGATGAATCCCCTCCCGTGCATGATAGAATGCGAGTCATGAATAGTGCTAGGAGTGGAGAAAAATATATAGGTGTTGAAGATAGGCCTAAGAGGACAGTTACAAAAAGAAGTGATGACATGTTCTTTTGTTGTGGGATTCATGGCCACACGTCAAGCTTTTGTTCAGAGGCTCTGGAATACATCTCAGGCTGTGAAAACAGAAACATTACTAAATCTGAGAATAAGAAGAAGCATCATGAGAAATCAGATAGATGAGTCTCTCGGAGGAAAGCATCCATTAGATGCTATTACTGTGGAAGAATGAGACACACCATGAGTATGTGTCAGGAAGCTCAAGAGCCCTATGTCAGAAGAAGAACTCAAGGTGTATCAGCATCTCGACATAGAAGTGACGAAATGAGGTATGACTTTGATGGAAAATGTTTTATATGTTCAGATTATGGGCATTTGGAAAGAAATTGCAGCAAGAAGAACACAAGAAGGGAAAGGGAACTCGAAAGGAGATTCTTGACTCCAATGATGCATTATGAGAAATTCTGCACTAAGAGACAAAGTGGAAAGGAGATGAATAGGCTTAGAGCCTCAGAGGAATCACATGGAGCTGAACAAAAGTTGTATCAGTCACCTCATCTGTTATACTCAAAACAGCTCTCAAGGAGAGAATGTGAACAAACCTGGAAGATTAAGGGGAGATCTACTCCAGCTGTGATAAAGAAGAATAAATGTTCAATGGAGGACTCACCACCAGTGAAAAATAGTGTGGTGACTCAGAAATCTGATAGAAGAAAGATGAAAAAATAATGTAATGAAAAATTCGTAGGTTTTGTTCCATAGCGAAAACTGGAAGAAGATGCAAGATCCTTGCAATGGTGGAAGAAGCAAGGGAAGATGGAAAGAAAAGATATTCCTGCTCAGAGTAGGAATCAAGGGAAATGGAATTTTAGTGTAACATCAAAGACGAAAATGTGTACTAGTGGGTTTAAAACCCAAATGGTGAGAAAGGCCAGGCCTACAGAACCTTCATATCAGAAAAAGACTCAGCATGCAGGTAATGAATGCTTAGTCATATGGCCAGAGCAGTTGAAGTTGGCTAGGCAGCTGGAGGAAGCAAGAAAAGAATGTGATGCACTCCAAGAAAGAATAAAATGGTTGACCCATCAGGATCAACCACTATCCTTGTCTTGAGGATTCAAGAAACATCCCCTCTCCCTATGTATATAAATGCTATTAACTGATGATTAATGTGTTTCATGTTTTAGGGAGATACGATCCAAGTGGAAGTGGCATCTAAAGATGTAAAGTGGAGATGTGATATATTTCAGTGTTTTGATTGACTCAAATCATGTATCAAAGTTGATGATGAAAGGGAGAAACAGAGCACAATAGGAAGTGATTGTGTTATTGACTTTGTCTATTGTTTCCTACACCGAGTTCCAAATCAGTAGTCTTAGAAATTTTGTTAATGGCTCAATTTCGATTGGAATATGAGAATAAATGACGCATGAGGAAAAGAATGGTTATGGGTCTATACAGTTGGGCCTAACAGATGGAAGAGTTTCATAACATAGGGGGAGCATTCTATATCCTAATCAGATGCAAGATCACAATGCGATATGAAGGATGAATGTTTATTTTCATGAAGAATGATTAGGGGCCAAGCAGTAACACATAGTATTTCATGATTATCTATTTTGTTCTAACAATGTGGTATCAGCTAAATGTTTTCAGGATACCAAGATGTTGCGAGAGAAAATAAAAGGTGTGTCAATAGAAATATGAGATAAGAAGTTCAAAGAAAAGACATCATTAAACAATGACCCAGTGAGAATTTTTCTATTAAGAGAAATGAAGTGGAAAGAGACTCAGGGAGATAAGAAGTGGCTGAAGTTGATTCAGAAGAAGATACTGATGGTGAGTACGAGGAATTAAAATCCTTATCTACACAGAAACCAAAGAGTTGAGCTGAAATTGATAGGCAGAATGTCATCAGTGATTATTCAGCTCCAGTTCAAACAAGGAAAATGAAATCACTATAGCAGACATCTTTTCTATCTTAGGTTGATCCGAAATTCTTTGATGATGCAACTGAAGATGAAAACTAGGTTCAGGCTATGAATGAAGAGCTAGATCAGATTGAGAAGAATCAGACGTGGGAGAATGTTTCGAGGCCAGCAGACAAGAATGTCATCGGGACAAAATGGGTTTATTGCAACAACATGAATGAAGATGGCGTATTGATTCAAAACAAAGCACGTCTTGTGTGCAATGGATACTCCCAGATAGAGGGAATAGATGTAGATGAGACATTTGCACCAGTTGCAAGGCTGGAGACAATCAGATTATTTTTTGCCATAGCAGTACAATGAAAGTTCAAAGTGTTCCAGATGGACGTCAAATCTGCATTTCTAAATGGGGTTCTATAAGAAGAGGTGTACATTTAGCATCCATATGGTTTTCTCATTCATAAGGATTAGAACAAAGTTTGTAGGTTGAAGAAGGCGTTGTATGGGTTGAAACAAGCACCAAGAGCATGGTACTCAAGGCTCGATCAGTACTTGAAGAAGCATGGTTTCCAGCGTGGTGGAGTTGATTATAATCTCTATTTAAACAAAAATAGTAATCAAAGGATGATGGTGATGGTCTATGTCGATGACATAATATTTTGTGGATCAGATGAAGCTCAGTGCAGACAATTTTCTGAATTCATGAAAAATGAGTTTGAAATGTCAATGATTGGAGAGCTAAACTTTTTCCTTGGTCTAAAGGTGACACAAGGAAGGAATGGAACATTCATTTCTCAATCCAAATATGACAAGGAGGTGTTAAGTAGGTTTGGCATGGAAAATTCCACGGAGATGAAGACTCTGATTGCTACCTGGATGAAATTATCAAAAGATGAGGATGGAAAGGCAGTTAATATCACAGAATACAGGAAAATTATTGGAAGTCTGTTGTACTTAACTGCAACAGGGCCTGATATTGTTTTCACCACATTCCAAGCAGTGAGATATCAGAGTAATCCAAAGGAAATCCACATGCTCACAGTGAAAAGAATACTTTGGTATATCAAGGGCACGGTGGACTTCGTCTTGACTTATAACGACAAATCTCAGATAGAGTTATTGGGATATAGTGATGTAGATTGGGCCGGTTCAGCGGATGACAGGAAATCAACATCTAGAGGTGCATTCTATCTTGGTGGACTATATATTTCTTGGTTAAGCAAGAAGAATTATTGCATTTCATTAAGCACCGCAGAAGCTGAGTATATTGCGGCCACTCAAGCATGCACACAGTTATTTTGGATGAAGCAGCAGCTTGGCGATATGGGAGTTGAAGTGAAGTCTCCGATCAGAATCCAGTGTGATAACTCAAGTGCTATCAATCTTAGAAAAAATACAATTCATCACTCAAGGACCAAGCACATTGAGATCAAATATCATTTTATCAAGGAGAAAGTAGAGCAAGGGCTAGTGAAGTTGGAGTATGTGCCTATAGAGCTACAGGTTGCTGACATTCTGAAAAATTTCATACCCAAGGAAGCATTTGAAAGGCATCGACTGGCTCTGGGAGTTCATTAGACTCCCCGCACTTGAAATAGTGTGTCTGTGGAACCCCCCCCCCCCCCCCTCTCCCCGAGGTATGATGTGTTTTCCCTAATGTGCTAATATGTGTTCTCTACTCTGTTACAGACTACAAAGGAGTGACCTTTGGGTTTGTTGACAAAGGGGGATAAAATATTGATTGTTCAAGGGGGAGACAGTGTGGAAATTTGATAAATCATGAATGATATGGGGAGAAGATGATAGGTGGAGCATCCAGATAGGGGGAGTTGAAGCTAGTTGAACGTGCTTAGCCAGAGCTTAGCTTGGACAACACAGGAAATATGTCTAAAGAGGTTTTGAAGCTGACAAGAGTTGAAGCTGTGAGAAGAAAGGGGGAGAGTATTAAATCTGATGATGCTAGAAGTGATCGATCAGATAATAGATATCACGACAACTGAGGATCATGATAAAAGTAAAAGAGTGGTGTTGGAGAGTGTGGATGTTAGAGATGAAGTGATTCATTGATGAACTTTTCATTTACTCTTGTTTCTCACGCCGAGCATTGCTCATGTGGGCTTAGAGTATGTATTGAGTAAATCCTTGATTGCTATTAGAATCTCAATGAGGTGAATAGTGGCTGAAGAATCAACGACGTATATTTTTATGGAAGAGTTGTCAACAAACCCAAAGGGGGATATTTTTGGGAAAAAATCCCTCAAGGTATCATTGAAGCATTTTTGAGGTGATTGTGTTTGTTGACAAAGTGGACATCTGAGTGGTGATTGTTGACAAGGAAAAGCATGACATACAAATTTCTTGACAAAGGGGATTTCATGGTGGAATGTCGAGTTCAAGAGTTTCGGTCAATGATCAATGTTTGCTTCAAGAACTTCAACAAAGGAATGGATGATCTGGAGGCGGTACAAAAAGAACAGATACAAGGTCGCGCCGTTTTCCAGTGTTTGCCAAATTTTTGGGCCTGAAAATCGACAAATGAAGAAAAGTGGTTTTTGGCAAAGGGACTTGTGCGCCGTGTACATGAAGGCTTGGAAACTTGTGCGCCATATGTTTTTCACGATCAGATCATAAAAATATGGAAAAGGGATAAGTTTCGCGAAAGTATTGGTGGTGTCGCGCAGATGACTTGCACGCCGTGAAGAGACTTGCACGCCGATGCCTTAGAAGCTTGAGAAATTGCGCGCCTATGGTTTTTCGAGATCAGAAGATCAAAATATTTCAAATGAAAGAGGTTCGCGCAAGTTTGGAATTGGGTCGCACAAGTAACTTGCAGGGGATGAGACCTGCGCGCTGAAATTTGCGCGCTGAAGGGAGAGTTGCGCACAGTCGCGCAGGGTGGTCAAATTGCCTATAAATACCAGACCACCCTTCCTCATTCTTCACCAGAGTTCAACACTTTGACAAATCAGAGCTCTCTTCGCGTAGGTGTGGAAGTCACACAAGTGGTGGTGTGTCGCGCAAGTGGGACTTGCGCGCCATAGTAGGAAGTTGCGTGCCAAGGGTGAGTTGTGCGCCTGAGGTGGTTTAGGTGAGGAAGGAAGTGAGTCATGCATGTTTTGAGTTGAAGAAGCTTGAGTCACGCAAGTATTTGAGGAAGACTTGCATGCCAGTTGTGACTTGCACGCCTATACTTGCGCGCCGATATTGAGATGCGCGCCAAGTAAGGTTTATTTCCAGCAGTGATTTTTGGGCTTCATGGAAGCTGGAAGTTTTTCTAATACCTTCGGTGCAAAGAGATATTCATCTACGGGTGAAATTTTTTACTTCAACAAGGCATTTACATACAGAGGAAGATGCATTATTTCATAGAAATGAAGATACCTACTGGTCTATAAACTGTAAGTGGATCCTTTCCGACGCAGTGAGCAAAGGGAGAGGAAGAAGGTGATCCTCTCCACTGGCAGTGAGCCAGAGAGGGAGAAATGGTGAGTGACCCTTGGGAAAGCAGTGAGATAAATCTAGACTTTGTAAATGCAGTGAGCCTGGGCATACAAGTGATCTAGCCTGAACCATTGTATCCACATCTAGTGAAGAATAGTAGAATTAGGTACGACCAGCAACTTGTCGGTGTATGCTCCTTGGACGTAGCCCAGTGAGGGTGAACCAAGTAAAAATATCTGTTTTTTCCTGCTTACTTCCCTGCATTTCATTTAAAGCATCATCATTAGATAAAGAAGAAAATAAGTGATCATAATAAACACACAAGTGCAAACAAAGTGACCCTTGTAATAAAGAGGTCAAGATCCAGTGGGGCAGGAAGAACATTGAAAAAGAATATCCATACCCTGATTCACCCCCCCCCCTCTCAGGGTATATAGGCCCTTATTGGTCCTAACAACTTGGTTAAAATTAATTTGAGTTGAATCAACAAAGTGATGAAATTAATGTACATTAATTTTGAAATCCTGGGGGAAGGTGATAATGGAAGGTTCCTTTGGTTATTTTTTGAGTTCCACATCATTTAAACTTTCATCCCTCCTTGAATTAGAACATGAATTGGAAGGTGAAGTTGGATAGTTAATGAGTACATGTAGGAGGCATGACATACCTGACAGTGTATAAATTTGTGTGTATTTTGACTTCCAATGAGTTTTTGAAGCTTCTCAAGACATCATATTTTAACACCCTTTGGAGAGTCATACCCACTATTTGGTCTTGTTCTTTTGGGTATTAATGTTTAATCATGCATTTTTGGAGCTCAAACTCACAAATCATCTTGCTATTTTAATGTTTAAAATCATGTACTTGTCTGAGGACAAACAATGTTTTAATTGTGGGGGAGTTTGATATGGTAGTGTTTTCACATTCTTTGCCACATACTTTTTTATATTATTGTGGACTTGTTAATATCAAACTATTGTATTTTGTGTATTATTTATCAATTGTGGTATATTGCAAATTGCATTATAAAAAAAATGTGTTTATTTATTACAAGTGTGTTTTTGTTTATTTTTTTTGGTTTTTCAATAATAAAATTAAGTTATTATTTTAATTTCATTTAAATAATTCAATTTTTTATTAGTTTTCAATAATTTTTAATTCATTAATTAAATTAATTAATTAATTATTCTTAAATTGTAAATAAATAAACTTTACATGTCAGTTTTTAATTCTTTTAATAATTTAATTAGTTGAACAATTTAATTTTATTCAATTGAGATTTTTTAATTATTCAATTAATTATTTAATTTATTAATTGGTTAATTAATTCGTTGTTCAATTTAAACATGCGAATTTAGTTATTTTAGTTTGGTTTAAATTTAATTTGTTTAAAATTATTAATAAAAATAAATTCATTCGTTTAAATTAAGCATAATTAATTTTATTATTTAACTTTGTCTTATTTATTTAGTTTTTGATCTTATTCTATTTAATTTATTCAATTTATTTATGAATCTATTTATTGGTTTTATAAAAGTTTTAATTTATTTTATTTTTTATGTTTTGTTTGGTTTGTTTGACTTGTAGGTGTTGCTGTGTGCCACAGTTTCAGTGTTGTCACGGTGTCACCACTTCTCCATTCCCCCAGCATCTATTTCACACCTTAACAGTGTAACTATCTTGACTCCAACCACTCTCACCATTTCAACAATCATGGCATGTCACACTGTTCAGTACCCATCTCACTGTGGCACCATTTTAGAACGAGTGGCGCAACATATCTTCGCACCGTCACGCTGCTCCACTTCCCCATCCCAACCCACTACCGCAATCGCATGTCCTTCATTACAGCACCAACAACACATCAAAACATATATTCCCTCATCTCATCCTTTATCTCACAGCTTCAAACACAACAAATCCAAAGAATCATATAATTTCAAGAACATATAAAGTGAACAAATCAAAAAACAGAAATCAAAATCCAAACCCCAACCCAGATCAGGTGGACCTCACACCGGTTTCCACTGGAGAAACCTAACCGGACCCATATTCGTTGTGCGTTGAAACCCTACTCATCTGCGCCCCTATTCCTCTCCTCTATCCCCACCGCTTTCCCTCTTTCTACCCCTTACTCCTGTACCGAGACCCTCTACCGCACTCCTCCATCTGTGACGCACTGACCCTAAGCTGCTTCCCCCGCCAGCTCCGGCCACTCCTTCCTGCTTTGCACCACCCACAGTCTTCACCATTTCACCACAGTTTCACGCCCTCCATGAATATCTACTCTTATCCCCTCCTTCTTCACCCCCTATCCAATCTCTGTGTCATCATCTCTCCCTCTACCTGAAACTCGCCTCCCTTCCTCTCCATGTCCATGCTTCCCCCTCAAAGCTGCATCACCTCGCTCCCATGTGACGTCGACCAACCATCGCTGGCGAGCCACCCAAACCCCATGACCCCTCGCCACGACTCTTCAGTGTCGTCACTAAGCCATCACCACCTCTACCCATGCTCAATGTGAAACCCCAAGCCCTGCTTCCCTCTTCCCTCTCTTCTTGATTCGCATGACCCCCCCCCCCCCACCCCATTTTTACCTTTAATTTATTTTATTATTATATTATAATATATAATAACATATATATAATATTTAATAACTTTATTGACATACCTCATAACATAGATAATATAACATATATAATAACATATAGTGTATATAATAGTTAATCTAAATAGTATATAATAATAATATTAAAGTAAATAAAATTTTAATATTTATGTAATATTATATATATTTACGTATATTAATAATAATAATAATAGATATTATAAAATATGTATATTTTTAGTTATTTTTCATTAATTTTATGTAGTGATATTAATATGTAGTATACGTATAAAATATTTTCATTTTTTCTCACTCATGTGCACTTTTGTTTTATTTTTTCGCACAGGGATATCATGTAGAGGGATATATTGTTTCCATTATGAGTGCACGTAGAATTCATATATGGAGAGAGAGAGAGAGAGGTGCAGGGGAATTCCAGAACTTTATTCTATGGTGCGAGCATCCATTCTTCCATCTAGAGATCCCTCGATCCATCAATTCCTGGTGATCAACCCTCGATCCATCTCATCACAGAAACAGAGGCAGACATACATTGAGCATGAGATCAGTATCAGAGCTGAAAATGGAGAGAGGAGAAATCTCATGGGAGATTCTTATTCATTAATTTTATGTTTCTATATATTTGACTGTTTTAATGTTTAGTTAAGTAGATTAGTGGAATCTGGATGTAGAGAACTAGTCATCCATCTATTCATCTTGTTTTGTTAATCTGATTTCTCAGTGTGAATTTGTTGCTCGGTTTTTTTCAGTTCATTTTGAGTATCATTTTACTTTACCTAACAATTGACGGGTGTGGTAGTGAATCATTTAACCATGTATCATTGACCTAAGACCGAGAATTGGAAAAGTTCAATGCATCTCTTCTCTAATTTAAGAAGATTTATCCAAGGGTCAATATCGAAAGATCAAGACTCATAGAAGCTAATCGAGCTGTGTTGATCGACTGAAGTGGAAACTCAATGTATGGGCACCATTTTTTATGCATTTATTCATTTAATTAAATGAAGAATAAGCTGATAATTAATTTTTAATCAGTTCAAAGCAGCCTGAGGACCCGAAAATCATCATTACTGTTTATTCTCTCTTCAAGCTATATATCTCACCATTTCACTTTCGTTTGCACACCTACTATTTGTGTTTTCTTTATTGTTTGCATTTAGTTTTTGATATAGTTTTTTTTCTTTTTTGGGTTTTAGTTTTAATTTGGTTTAGCACAATTTAAGACCTTCTTTGTGGATCGACACCCTTCTTACCACAGTAATAGTAGTTTGTAAGGTTTATAAATTTTAAATTTTTGTGTAATAAAAGACTATGCGGTCATTGTGAAATCAAACTATTTCATTGATATAAGAAACGTTCATTCCCTATAAATATAAACTATAATCCCAATTATTCATGGTCAAATAAATTAAAATAATTGGAAGCTTTATGATCAGATTTCCAAAATCAGAAGAGTAATTCAATTTAATGACCATGAATAAATTATCTCAATCAGGTTGTGGTTCATTCATTATTGAAAACATATTTATAATAATTTAGTGATGAATAGTGTATATGCTTAATCTCAACATCATACTATCAAATAAAATCATGTCCATGAGAAAAGGTAAAACACACAATGATGGAACGCATCCCCTTTGACTGATTCGGATCACCCTATAGGTTTTAGCAAACCACCATTGGGTGATCGCCAATGATGATTAAACCCAAATCCATTGGGAGGATAATATATGATAGTGAATGGTAAAGATATTGAATGAAAGTAAATAATATTATTAAAATATGATGTATCCAATGATTATATGAAATAAAGGAATTAAAAACATAATAAAACCCTATCTAAGAAGTAATATCGATCGGAACCATACAACAGCCTCTTATTGGTAACTCTTCTCCACGCTAGATGAAATGAAATTCACTTGTCTGGAATCCAATTTTTATGTTCCACATGGTCTCCCATATGGTTCTATAGGTTCAGAAATGGTGTTAAATGGATGACCGAGTCAAAAATATGTCACAAAGTCCCTTAAAAATGTTGTGCTGGAAAATCAACGTTTTTTTCTGTATCAGGGGATTACACCATTTTTAACTGTCCTGGATACTTTAAGTTTCTTCATTTCAGGTCCTTTAATAATTCTTTACTTCCCTTTCTGCATGAAGTCCCTTTTTGTTCCTCAATTCCAACATTTTCATTCCTTTTTCACCAAAAGAAAATATTATACAAGAGTTTGAAAAATATTAATAGTAGGCACCAATATTATAATAAATCAATTAATATGAAATTAATTAACATATAAAACACATCAAACTATGTATACAAAATATTTTAATCAAAGTTCATGAGGTATCACCCTTCAAAAGTTTGGATGTGGACTAGGAATCGTTATAGGCTATGGGTGAAATAGAACTAGATGCAGACGACGAGGGGCCCGAATCTGTGGGTTATGATTGTTGTGCAGGTGTCCAAAAATTGGGAGACAGAGAATCATATTCTCATTAATAAACACACCTTATTGTTTTGTTTCACACCATTTTGTGAATAGTAAAATAATACATATTAAATGGGAATGGATGAATGATTGGTAAACTATAGGAAGAGGAGGAGTGATGATTTGATGATAAAGTAGAAGATATGACGATAGAGGGTGGGGTCATGGGGGAGTGAAGAAGTGGGGATAGGGGGTGCCGACTGTGAACCCCAACTCATATATTTTAAAACTATTTTGTGACTTTAACAGCTTTTAAATAATACATGACACGATAATTCTTAAATTTAATTGGTTTTTTGACCCTGATATATTCACACCGTGTAAATAATACACTTCATGAATTTGTTATCATTTTTTTGTTTTTATAATTTTTTAATTAAAATATTAAAAAATTTGGAAGTAAACCTATAAATAATATCCTTAATTATGGAACTATTCTAACACTAATCTAACCTATTTAACTTATCCTGGTTTTCCTCAAAGTTAGTGCTTCAGTTTTTATCATGTTCTAGAACTACTTTGATTCCAATGGGGAATCCTACATTTGAGGTTCAGTTTTATTCCCATCTTCATGACCACTATATTAATTCTTATTATAATACATTGTATCTCTTTCATCCTTTGTTGTTATATAATCATCTTTATCATTAGTTATTATGATGTATTTGCAATAAAATGAATCCCTAAATTTATTGGAGGCTTTCACTATGTTGAAAACAACATGTTTCTTATCGACTCTGAAAATCACCCATCTATGATTTACATCAATCATGAATTTCATGGTGGTTTGAAATGGTCTCCATAAATTTATAGAAACATATCTTTCTTCCTCTTTGTATAAGGCCAAAAAATTAGTAATAAATTTGAATTTACTAACTCTAACTATGATTTCCTCAAGTATTCCTTAAGGGTAAATGACTTATTAGTTAGCATGTAGAAGTTAAAATATTATTGGTTTTAATTATTTTTCCCCATATTGTGAGATACACTCATTGTCATGATATTTATACATTCTCTATGATTTAATTAGGCTCTTATTTAATTTCATATCCCTGTAGTTCTGGGAATACATAAAATTCTAGGATCTCACATCATGGGTTGAAGATTTTGTTGAAAAACGGAATAGCATTCGGTATTTAATGTGATGATTCATAATTATTCAATTTCCACTAACATGAGGGAAAAAATGTTATAAATTATTCATAAATTAGAATTTGAAAATGACGTCTACATAGGAGATGTTGATGTGTAATTTTTTAAGCATATATAAAAACATTTTGTTGTATCTATCTCTTTTTTCATGTCTCGAACTCTCTAGAGATGGTAGCTGAGGTTTGTATTGTGGTGGTTCCGTAAAGACGTATTCCTTTTTAGTATTCTCCTATATGTGGTATTTTTTATTTGTTTTTATTTCTATTATATTCTCTAACCATCTTCATTTTTGCAGTCATCATCATCTTTTTTTTATTATTGTTACATGTTTTTCATATATATATATAGATTCTTTTCATCACATAATATATGATCCTCTAAATCCATCATTCTTAAAATATGAATGACCACAACCATTTTATCTTATCTCTTATGTGTTTTAGTATAACAAGGAAATGTACTTGATAATTGATCTGATAGAGTTTTAGAAATCATTCCCACTTCGTTCTCAATAACACATAGGTAATCCCGTGGGTTTTCATTTCAGTTTCTTATATCATCGTCCTATGATATTCATTCTAAATTAAGGTGGTGAGAAGGTTCTCAAAATGTGATAGTGGATGTGGGGATTTCTATTGGTTCCTTCTGGAATCTTTCAAAAAATTCTATTGCCAAGCATATAGAAATTATTGGGCTCTGGGGTGGAAGGATGTTGATAAAATTATTGATGTGTTTCAAGAGTGGGATTCTTTGAAGGGTACCCAGGTTGTTACTAATTCCATGGTTTTCTATAATGACTCCTCTATTAATAGTAACATTGAATTTTTTGTTTCTATTGATGATCTAGTTTCTACTGATAATATTGTTGTTGTTGTTTTTTGGGATACTATAACTAAGTATTTTTTTATTGTAAATCACATAATTAATATATTGGATCTAAGACACATTCATACATGCCCATCAATCCTTATATGTGTGTGGGCCTCTTCACTATTCTCTTTCTTGGATCACTATAACATGGGAGACCATAGGTGGTGGTGTTATAGGAATCATCAAACATTCAATATTCTTCCTGAGAGCATCATCCTATGATACTTTTAGCGAACTCTGTCACTATATGGATTTGACACTGGGGAGGTCCATTATCGCTCTTCACAGAATGGAATTGGGTGAGATCTCATCTATACATTATCATCTGACTTTGAAGATCATGATCATGATCTCTACATCAGTGGTAGTGTTGAAATATCTATGTACTTCTGGTTAAAGTCCCACATAGAATTTTTTTAATTATATCCATGCATCGTGTACATGATATGGACACTACCAAGTTTTCTCCTTAAAACGATCCCAAGATTCGCAATCTGATTATCCATCTTCCTGGAAAATGTTATGGATCCCAATCTTGAGCTTCTAGTTTTTTATTGTTCAGAATTATTTTTCTAAGAACTTCTTTGCTAAATATTTCCTTGTTTTTATAGACTCGAGATATTTTAACTTTTGGAAATCCATGGATTTATCAGACTAGGAAAATGGAATGACTCAATGTCTGATTGAATTAGAAGATACACATTTATTATGAATGGTGTGATAAGCTTATATGAAATTTGAGATGTATCTTGGGGATATTTTCTCTGAAGTCCACTAAATTAGTCCATTTTTTTGATTATATGGATGAATTAATTTTTAATTTTAATTTTTTTTTCTTGGATATGAGGGTGCACTATGTTGGGTAAAACACCCCTAATGGACTGCATTTCAAATACCATGATGGTGCACTCCTGCAGTAATGATCTCCCTCTATGATTTTAAGGTGGAACATATTACAAGTTTTTATGAAGTGGAGGATTAAAATTGATATTTTTAGAACTAATTGTATATCACTTTTTAGATAAATATATCATTATCATGGGATTGATAGAATGTTTTTCTTGAGTTTCAAGGATCCTTGAATGAGTTAAAGGTACCCAACGCATGCAATAGGTTGAGGAAAAGTGGATGCAAGTACTAGTCCTTATGTGAACATTTGAAATAATAAAAGAGGAAAGAATATATGGTGGGGTGATGTAATCCCAGGTTCACTCCAAAAGTATCTTTTTAATGGAAAAAAATTACCATTTAATAGTTCTAAAATATTACCATCCCACATGGAATAATTTTTATGTGTTGTAAGTGATCATATTGTAATTTATATTTCCAATACTATATGTAGATATAATATTGTAGCACAATGATGATGTGGGGTCAAAACCACAGGTATATCTGGTTGGTAGAAAACCTAGAGATAAGAACTATATGGTAGGATTTATTATGATCAATATATGGCTAGTTTTTTTTAAAAACTTCACATCTCGTGTTTTAATACAGATGAAGTAAAGGGATTTTGGTAAATTTTAGGGATTGGGAAAAGGATAATCCTAAATATAACTTGTTATAGACCTATTTCATATGATTTGAAGTGGTGGAAATGACATGAATTGGATTTGGTCCAAAAAATTTGATATACCTGAGCTATAACTACTCTTTGGTCTAGAGATAAAAAATAACCATTGTGTTGCTAGCTTGGATTCATGGAAGAATGTTTCACGAGCTATTTTTCCTTTCCTGCTCAACAATAGCTAGATCAGGGTCCCTTGATTACATCTCTCATTTTGTGGTAATCAAAATTCTTTCAAAAATATTTTTTTCATAATTACATTTCATATGTTCATCATATTTTTATTTAGATATTTATTACATTTAAATCCACCCTTACTCCCATCCCACAACACTTAGTGTATTTTCTAGGCCTAAAGGTACTGAGAAAAAATAGGGAAACATCCAATATTCTCAATATGATAAATAAATAGTTACAAATAAATAAATACACAATTCAAACAATATAAATCTAATGAAATAACAAATTCAGTGAAGGAATAATGTAGAGTTCAACAATTGATGAATTTGAATGAAAATTTGATTTGGGGTCTAACATTGAAAGAACAACATGAAAAGAATGAGTCCTGGAAAGATAAGAGTTAAAAAATATTATTTAAAAGGAAAAAAAATAGAAATAGGTTTTAAATAAAAAAGAAACAAAGATGAAAGGGAAATATTTCTACATCATTTCATCCTTTTTTGCATTGGGTGTTACATCATATTTATAGTGTTGAGTTGTTCATGAACGTTAAATTTTTCATTCCATGAATGTTCTTCAACTAAATTTGTTTTTTACATTTACTTGAATTATAATTGGGGTTCATGTCATGTACATAAAATCTAAAAATTAATCTGATGAGATAAGACCTCATAGATTTCTTGGTTTGTATATTCTACATGATTTTGGTTTTGAACATTTCACTTCATGGATATGGTTTAAACAATGTATCATAATCATGATTTATATTTTAGTATTTTATGATGTGTATATTGGGATCAAGTCGGGTACTTCATTCACATATTCTAATTTTTTTTAGAGGATAGAATTGGACTCTTAAGTTGTCTGTTCGAGGAATACATTCCATGTAATTTGGATTCACGACATGTAATGTAAGATATAGTGTTGTTCCAAAATCTCCTCCATTGAGTCATGTGTTCCCATTCACAAAAAAAACCCAATGAAAGAAATGTGTATTATCAAATAAATCATGATTAAATTTTTAAAAATGAAACGAAAAGACATTAATGTAATCAGCTTATCTATTGGAACCTATAATATAGTTAGGTGAACAACACTTGGAGTGAATTGTCTTTCTGATGAAAGGATAACTAAATTATTATCCCTTGGAATATAAGAGTACATATGGGAGATTATTTTTGATCCTAGAAGTGTGTTTCATCATATGGTGCCACCTATAACTCATATAGTGAGATTATCTTCTAAGAAGACTACCCAGGGGACGTAGGTTAAAATATGACATTACAAATTTTCCCAATAATGTGGGGGATCATTATACCATACCAACTTATTCTTGTATTTTGATAATGGTTTCTTATTAATGAATTTATTTTTTCATCTAGAATCCCAATATCCAAATTCTTGAGGTTACCTACTACCTGAATGTGTGCCATTGTCATTCTCTAGTAAAGTGAGTCCATTGGGGTAGTTATGTGAGTGATTCCTAAGAGGTTGTAGAAAAACAGGGACCTAAAAAGATTATTCAATCATTATATGGAACAATATATAGTGGGTGACACCATATAGGTAGTGGATTCAAGGGAAATCTCTCCCTCGAGTCCAATATTACATATCCTTTTGGAGGGATTATATGTGATAATGACAACTAGTGAACTTCAAGAATGGTTGGACATGGTTGTGAAAACCATTATTCAAACTGATATGTAACCTATGGATGATGAAACATGGTATCTATATGTGATATATATTACATCATTGAACAAAAAAACATATACATATTGAGGAGGAAGTACTATTGGTGTGGTGATGGGTGAAGCTCAAGAGAATTTATATCAAATTATGGAAACGATATCTTATATCAAACTCTTGTAAGTAGATGACACTACAACGGTTCTTGATTTATCAATACTGAGTCTCTGATATAAACCAGATCATGTGTTCTTTATTGGTGAACCTACAGAAATGATTAAAACTAAAGGGTAAGAAATGGTTGAAACCTATAGAGGAAAAGAATTGTCCTCTGTGACAAATTCATTTAACATTTCCCCTTCCCATCATGGCTTAGAGGAAGATCTAATGGGGGATAAAGACCTGACCAATTACTCAATCACTAATCATGATGCTATGGAAGAATCAATTCAAAAAGTTTATTGTCACCTAAGAATTTTAGAATTATAATTGTGATAATCTCAATAAAACATCATGTGCATCTCTGTATGGTGATAGGTCTGATGTACTTGGGGAAGAGGTGCCTTTTTAGTATGTCTCTCCCATAGAGGATATGGTTATCCTAATAATATAAGTGGATTCAATTACCATAGAGATGGTGGTAGAGCCTAATGACTTTGTGTAGGAGCCACCACCATGGGACCAATTGGTCGTGTCTACTATTAAGGAATCATTATCCAATGATGTTAATAATTAATGTTATGGGAGTAAGTACTCAAATATCTAATTATTTCATTTTTTTCCTTCATTTTAATATTATGAATATTTATTTGAATAATTACCATGTAGATTCCTGAAGTCTTATATGTCATTTTCAGTCATCTCATTTGATAAGGATCATTAGGGCATTGGCTGGTAAGGGAAATGTTTCCTTAGGGGTTAGGGGAATATTATTTCAATTATTACACTAGTCTTTTAAAATACCCCTTACAATGAGTGGATATGAATCATTTTCTAAGGGAATATGTTCTTTTTGTATCACCCATCATTATTCCTGATGAGTTATATGAAGGTTAGTCTCATAGACTGTTTATGATAACTTATCATCTTAAACCAATATGAATTGTATCATATTTATAATGGTATGAACTAGATGATATTATTAATATAATTTATATTATGTCATTAATGAGAATAGTTGATGGATATAGAATGATAAGACATCATGAAATCATATTATTAGGGCGATATAATTATCATAATCCATTCACCTCTATGATGTAGTGTCCCAAGAGGAGTCTCATTATTACAAAGATATATTGGAAAATTAAAAAATAATTGATGAATAATCAATATGGTAGACTCATCTACAAAAACTGTTGGATTCTACCATGAATAGTTTGTAAGGGTGCCATTCGTTTCTTGAAGAATTATACATTCATGGGAGAAATTTTGTTTCTATTAGAGATGAAAATCATCAACTCACTAGAGAGGTTTTGCCAATGGAATTGTCATGCAATTAACATAAAAATTTTGTGACCCAAAGATAAATCCATATAATTCAATGTTTTTCAAGATATCATATAGGATAAAACTATTAATAATAGATATCCAAACTTGTAGAGAATCCACTTCTCTCTGAATTGATGAATCAAAAAAATCATATCCTGAATTATTTTTAAATTTCATTATTTCATTTTCCTCTATAATTATCATCACAAAATACACAGTAAATCTCTTAAAATTTTATATTAAGATAAATCCAATCTAGCTAAAATTTATCACAAATGAAACAAGTCAATCATATTTCCCAAATGTTGTACTATGATGATTTTTCTCAGGGGAATAGCCCATTGATGGTAATAATTATTAATATCAGCACTATAATTCCACAGTTGTTCAAATTTGATGAATGATTTCCTCCGCGACCTAACTTATAGATGGAAATAGGAAAAATATCATCATTTTAATGCTATATTTTTCCCTTAGTTGAATGATTTGAATTACCATGATGAGGATCTGAAATAAAAATTTGGAATGATGATTATAATGATCAAAATACTTCTAGTAACCAGATTTAATTTCATTATCAATTTAATATTGATTCTCTTCAAATATTTTCGTGTGATTTGTTAATAGAAAAAATATAAAATATTTTCCTAATCCTTATCTAGTGATGATTTCCTTTTTTAGGAATCTATTATTTACCCCACAGGGTTTTATTATGTTATTCTATCACCCTAACGTTTTACTAAGTATCATATTTGTATTATTAGTGGTAAATGACATCAATTTTTTTCGAAAGAATTTATGTGTATTAAAAGTGTTATGTTTTTCTCTTTTTGATTTTAGACAATCAATTTCACCCAAATCGCATAATGATCAGATCTAGTGAGTGAGGTATTTAATTTTTCCCAGGCCAACCATTGGATGATTGTAAACTAAATATTTTCTTTCCTCAATAATTAGGATGATTTAAGTTATAATTGTTGGAATAAGGTGACTATTATATGTGATGATATTGATTTATCCAGATACAATTGAGGGAGGCTACATTGAAATCTATAAAGATTTTTTTTTTTGAAATGAATGTGAAAATCCGAGACATTGCGAATGAATATAGCATAAAAGGATGCGGCATGTTGTTTAGTGTCACATTGCATGGATTGGATATTGTTTTAGTTTAAAGATATATACCATTAACTAGAGGAATTCTAGATAAATATATGTAATAATGTGATAAGTGAAAACATGAAATGAATTAGACAATCCATATGTTATTGATATAGACAACATAAAAAAACTATATCCTAATGATCATATTGAGAGAAACCATCACCATAAATGATCTAGATTAACATAATCAATGTTACCATCAATTTTAGCATCCCTGTCAATGATCATGATCAAAAAAATCAGAGTGAACATCTCCACCAGAATCACCATATCTTGGATCCTAATCAACCCAATTAGAGTGACCGTGGCTATCAGCATGGTGGAATCTCATTCTATTAGAGTGTTCTAGGACATAATGGTGTTATCTATATTGGTGGATATGACTTGATAAATATTGATGGTAATGTTGGTGAGAGGTAATTATTCTATCCTAAAAATTAGGAAAATGGTTTCATATATTTTAGGTTGGTTAAATTTGACCAAATGAGAGGGGTAGTTTTAATGTAAAGGGTAAAGTAAAACTCAATATTGATAATTTTAATATTTAACTATAGACTACCACAATAAGGGGGAATTTAATTTATGGTCATGAATCCTTGTAAATTATGTAAATCAATATAGTTTCACATGATGAGGACCATGAAAACATTTATGGGTAATATAAAGAACTACTATTATAATGGAAAGTGTGACCCCTATTTTTTTGTAACAACATAGTTATTGGAGAAACATGAATTGTTAAATTATAGATTGAGAAAATAATAACTCAAGGAGTTTGAATCATATTTTATTAGTTATGACACATATTCTGGTGAATAGTATGAACGATAATCAAATGATTTGTTACATGGCATTGGTTTTTGGGAATAAAGAGATTAGAGGATCATCCCCCTCATAACAAAAATGAATCTAGTTGTTAGGCCTTGTCAAGGTTATATAAGTAGGTCCATACTAGGGTCATGTATAGAATGTCAATATGATGTATCTTTTGGATTTCAATATAGTAATAATTTATAATAATGAGGATTTATATGAATTCAAACACTTTTGAGAATGTGGTAGGTTCACAGGTGGAATTAATACTCAAGATGGGTTTGCAACCCTAAATCCTACCCCACATTTTATGGAACAGACATCCATGATTAAGTGATATGATATTTAATTTATATTACTTATTCCTGAAATGTGGGTTAAGCAAGCAATACTGTCAATTTTCTAGGGCCATATAGTAGGCCCTAAAAGTATTACATATTCATTTTACTTCTAGTCTATTATTTTATTTAATTCATGTAATTTAGGGTTCATCAACTAAAGATTTTATTTTTTTTCTTATGCTACCTATCATTAGTATCCATACTAATAATTTTCACATCTCTTTCACAAGTAGTTTAGGGTCTTATATTCCTAGATAATGAGGGGATATTTTCTATGGTCTTACACATTTTATTGGTGCGTGGTGAGACAATTTTACCCTAAGGGTGATTAAAAACCCAAAATGAAAAGAATTCCTAATAATAGTACACATTTTCTTAAGGGTGAGTGCATATAGTTTAAGGTCATAGTTATTAGAATAGAAGTGGAGTTGATAGCCCATCTAATGGAAAAGAAAAATTAGGAAATATGTGAGTAGAGACCCCAATACCACTATTGAATATCTCAATGAGGTGCACACAATTTATGGTCAAAATGCATTAACCTGAGTGGTGAAGAAGAAAATTCAATTAAGGATCAAACACAAAGATTATCCCAAAACCTCTTGAATAGGGAATTGTGATTTTTTAAATCAGAAATTGATGTTCCTAAATAATAATCAATGATGTGGAACATATAAAAAAGGGATTATCATGGATCATATTCGAATGATTGGATTTGTTTTAAAGTTGTGAGGTAATATATAGATGATTAGACCATTCCCATTAGGACATAGATTCCTCTAGTTGAAATAACATATTGAGGGCCCATATATAGATCCATAACGAGGTTGTTTATGAATTTTAAGGTATAAGTACCCTTTAGAGTTAAATAATATTTTTTATACATACCTAGGAATATTCATTGAAACCCAAGACACTAAAGGAGGGAATTTTTATTGATGAATACATATTTTTATAAAGGATGATAAAATAAAATTGGACTTGAAAATTCCATGACTATGATGTTACAATTAACTTACAGAGATTTGGATATCTTTAAAAGATGTTGGATCATATATATAAACCAATTCTAGATGTTCATGGTATTTCATGGTGTACCATACGAAGTTTTGTTTGACGTAAAAAAATATTCAGCTTTCATGAATCTTTTGTTCATATGACAAGGACTAGTCAAATAGGGTCTATGTTCATATTGAGTTCTAATTAAAGATGATATATATTAATCCTAGTTTTACACCATATAGGGGAACCCAAGGTTAATAATGGTATATAAACACTAAATTTAATGTTGTGTTCAACTGAAATTTACATCTTAGAATATAATAGGATATCAAGATGTCATTGTGTATCCTTTAATAATATAAATCTAGCAACATGTAGTTCTTTATTAAGTCTCCCTTATGAGGAGTAAGTTCAGGTATATTTTAGATGATTTTTTTGTTGTTTACTAATTAAGAACTCTATGATGAATAATACTATACATATCAAACACATACATCAGAGGGTTAATTTTTTTGGATAAAATATATGGTTGGGCCTTGGATAGGAGATCTAGGCATCATTATGAATCCTAAAGTAACATGAATCAAGCCACGTATAGTTCATGGACTGAATTTCATCATATAGATTGAGATGATATATATGGAAATGGATTTTTCTCATATAGGTCATGTGAACTATGATGTTATGGTCATCTAGTATAATAATATCTATTTAATTCACATGAAATAGAGAGGGAATACTTATATAGATTTTGATATTACAGAGGAATGTTATTTTATAATTCATGGGTGGGTCTAGGATGAAGGATCATATTTTCTCTACATATCCTTTTGTAATGGGAATCAACAAACACATAGTTCTTTTAGAGACATTCCATGAGTAGATTGATTTCATATGCAATGAAAGGTTTATTGATATCATTAGTAAATGGAAGATTGTAAGCCAAGGACTATTATATACATCTGGATCATATTTTTGAATATTACTACTCTTTGAATAAAAACCTCTAATCAAATTAGGGTCATGAAAGATGGACCATAGGTTTGCATATTTTCAATCATGGTGATATTACTCAAGATAAATGGGATGACAGGCCAAGAACTTTATGCTCACATGATTCATGGTCGATGTGAGAAACAAATTGAAATTAATGGATTTTTCGTAAAACACAAGGTTTCATGATAGATTATTTTTCAACACATAAAATGAGAATTTTAATATTTTGGGAAGTATGTTTTTATACAGTTTAATGGTATGAAACATTGATAATAATTATGTACTTTAATTTCATTTATTAGAGACTTTGTCATGTAGATTTATGTCATGAAACTAAGACATTGTGTAGTATAATCTAGAATCATATCTCTAAGGAATGTTCCACATTATTTATCCTTATGTGAAATGGTTGATCATGTCATGTAGTTCAACTTTCATCCATAATGACTCGATGATGTGTAGTTTATATTCGTGAAACAATTAAAAATCTCATGTGATTTGTCATCATGTGGTAGAGACTATTATATAACCGATGTGGATGTTGTGAAAAATAATAATTCAAAAACCTTGTATTCCTAGATGAAATATGTATTTCTATATATTGTGAACATGGTATAAATTATGTTGGAGTGAACTGTGTTATAATATAAGGCCGTGTTTGATATTTTGAGGCTTCTTCCCTAGTATAATCATACCTATGAACATAAATATCATTTCTCCTTATAGGAATTCATGGAGGTGAATATTATTTTGAAAGATGATGAAAAATGGTTTTATGGACCTCAAATATTTGTAGGGTGGTTAATCTCTTCACAATGAGCTGTTATCGATCATCCAACCACTTCTAAGGCGAATCATCATCATATGGATGATAAAAAATAAAAATTTGAAGTGATTACATTTAGACCATGATGAGATGGATGGGATACATCCTATAAACAATTAAATTTTGGGGTTTTATATAGTTGTACGAGTTATGTTGTGTTTGTCCCACAAATAATTTAGTAGATTATTAAGATATGATTTTTCTATTTATCCACTCTCTTCTAGAGTATGTTTGAAATATTCTTATTGGAATACTTGATCTTGCGATTTATCAATGGATGGTAGTGGAAATAGTGGTTATAATGAATTATATAGTGGTTATATGATCTTGTAAACTTAGAAGAGACTAAATAGGTTCCACTAACTGTTAAGATTGTGCGTGGGAAATAAAATCATATAGTGATTTTTTTATTTATATTGTCAATTATAGACATCATCCATACTTCCATTAGGGGTATAGACATAGATTACTTGAATAAGATGTTGGTCATTAGAAGGATATGCTTGAACTTTTTATCTATTGATGGTTAATATTTCCTCGTGACATATATTACCTATATGAAAAAGATTAAGAAGATTTATCTATATTTATAAATAATAGGCATTGATATAAAAAATCACCATGTATCATGAAATAATGAATTTCCATGGTGAACACAACATGATTAAATTTCATTGATGGTAAAAAGTATCTTAGTTAAATAATTTTGTGGGAGAATAGAGTTCTTGATTGATGAGAACCGTACACACTAGTGTGGAATTTCTATATAAAAAATTTCTCAACACCTTTAATACATATAAGGATTAAACCATTAAATCCTCATTCATAAAAGACTTTCTGAGAATCCGGTCTATCATAAAGTAAAATACTGATAACCAACCATCAGATCTACATTCTCATTGCATGGACTAATGAAGGATTTTTTTGGGATAAATTTAAGTATAAAAGAAATCCATTCATTGGTTGTATCATTTAGTGAGTTCTTCAACATTCATTTTTCAAGAGTGGTCTTGATCTAATTAGTTCCATCCGTGTTGTTTCCCATGAGAATGGATATCATTCTACGATGTTCCATATTGTTGTCAATTTCTTCCATGTGTAGATATGAAACAGTTGTGGATAAATTATAAAAGGATTTACCCATGCATTTTTTGAACATGGAACATGATTCATTATTAGATAAAATTAGAATTTATCCATAAACACTAAATTATAATAGAATAGGGAAATCTGTTCCAATTTCTTAAAAGAATATTCACCATTAATCTACATGATCATAAAATCTGAATTTACCTTGATACCATGTTGGGAAACTGGTATTTTTAGACCCAATTCAATATATGTAAATAGGGTTTGGTGTTTCACTTCATTACTGGTATAGAATATTGAAACTTTAATGGATATATTAACATTATTTTTACAAGTGTGATGAAGATAATATCTAGGCCAACTCGATCATGTTTAGGGTCTACTAACCCCTTCTAGTAGGAATTTTAGATGAATTATAACAATACATCTTCCAAATTTGGTGACTTTCATAAATAGAGAATACCACCTCATTAGAATGTGTTGTATCCCCCATCATAGTATCTGAAGTGGATGTATTGTAGAAAAGTCTATTAGGAACTATCCTTTGGCTACCTTATGTGGTATGAATTAGATAAAAACTATAGTAGGATAACCTCACACCGTCACAAACATCCTTCCCAAATGGGATGGTTAGTGATGTATCAAATATATAAAATAAGAGAAAATAGATAATCCTCATGATTTTGTTCAAAAGTGTGTCAAATAATTAATTGAGAAGATTAGTGCAAGGAATTTTTTTTTGGATGTTTCAATTTTGAATTTTAGTGTTCAGAATGGTTTTAAATATATATTAGATACCATTTTATTTTCCATCCACTATTATTCCATATGAGAAAGTCACCAAAATATTAATCTAATAAAGTTAAATACAAAATGGGTTTCTTTCCTTCAACATGTGGCAACAATTCTGGTTGTTTTGGGACATATTTATTGAGATATTCAAAATATTTTTGAAAATTTTCATCCCACTAAAGGGTGATTTTCATTTTCAGGATCTTGGAAAACATATAAAAATTAATTTTAGGTTCATTATAAATAATTTGATCTAGGATATTCATTCTCAAATACCACTCCACTCAATGAGGTTTTTTGGATGTGAAATTATAAGGATTTCATTAGCCTTTTCAGTATTTACATCGATGTTATTATGGAATAAAACAATGTAGATAAATTTTCCTGATGTGACCCAAAAATCACACTTTAAGGGGTTCTTATTAAGGTTTTTCTATAATATTTTGTTGAAAAAAACTCAATTTTATTGAGAAGATAAAAAAAATATTGGAACTTCACCACCAAATCAATGAAATATAACTCCACTATGATCCTTACGAACTGTAATAAAATATGGTGTATGGTGTACTGATATGTGTATCTATATTTATTTAAGTTTATGGGCATCACTTGATTGCAATTGATCCCTTGGGGATCCCTAAAATTATTTTCATCCTTATATTTAGGGGCCATCCAAATTAGGTAATAACAAGAATACCAATCTATAATTAAGAGTGGTTCAAAACTAATAGTTTTGTTCATTAAAATATTCATGATTTTATTGGTGAATTATTCTTGTGGGAAGTAATGATGAGATCTATATGGTTTATAAATAATTTATTTATTTTTTCTTGTTATTAATAGATATATTTTTTTCAATACATTTGATGTTTTCCACAAAACTAATTAAGTTGAATTTGATGGATATATCAACTTCACCTTTGGACTTTACATCATGAGTTAAATAAATAATTCTAGATTCCTAATTATATCTGTGATTATCTTTAAGAAATCATAAATAATGGTTTAAAATATCTGAATCATGTCTAGCAATATCTATATAGTTTCATATTATGGAACTTTTTTGTTGTACTATGAATGACATGTACTGATATTGTTTTTTATGATACATGGTGACAATGATTAAGGTAAGCTATAAGTTTTCCTCTATACCAATATTAACTTGTCTACATTTATCTATGGTGGTAGAGAAACCTTCCTCAAATACTGGGGCAATATATCTAATATCTTCTTCTTATTCTTCCACCAATTCAATTTCATGGGAAGATGGTTATGGAGGAATTATTTTAAATTTATGAGACAAAGAGTGGGAATTCATATCCTATTTTAATATCAGGGGGTGTTTCTTGGCCTAGAAAGGATTTATGTATAAATATTAATGATAGGGAATACTATATATGTTATCCATCTTGGCCACAATAATCAAGGTTAAAATTAGTAGAAAAAATCATAAGATTCAGTTGGTTACATATGACAATTTTCATTTTATGTTGAAATCATGGTGGTATTTTATGATACAGATGATGATTGAAGGATTTGTGTAAGTCTTGGAGACAAAATATCAGTAAATTTATAAGGAAAGTTTTGACATTTTGTTGGATCAAATGCTTCTTCTCCACTAATGTATTTTTCCAATGTAGTGGGTTTCATGAATATGAGGGATGTAATTTCTAAACCTGGAGTTAATGCCAAAATATTCTTAATGGTAAATATTTAATCTTCACTAATTTCAAGGAGTTTCATGACAAGGTTCATATTATGGCCATTGGGTGTAGTGAACCAAACTGAACTATCAGTTAGTTTATATTTTCCTTCCAATATAAAAAATTATGAATTTATATGTATAGATTCATGTAAGTGAAAAGAGGAATTCCCACAATAAAACACTTCAGTATGTTCCATGAAGAAGTATTTAAGATACTAGTGGAATGATTTAGGAATAATGATATGGGATTGAAAAAAATTTATTACATGTTGATAACTAAAATACATGTCTTATCATTCAAAAATAAACTCATAATTAGATAAAATTTTCCCAAATTAGGCTTCTATTATGATTATGAACAAACAAATATACTTTTTTCATACCCTTATATTTTTATTTTCGATGGAGATAAATCAACCTTCTTATAGGCAACGTGTTAAATCATCTGGAATAGTATAAGAATGATTATGTAGCCATTATTAATGAGATTTTAATAGATATAATATTTATCCACTTTTCTAGACATGTATATGTCCCATTTTGGATCTCCATGTGTCTTTTTCTATAAATTTAATGACATCATGAAATTCATTAGGTACATTATTCATATGATACCACTCTACGATAGTGACCTCGTATTTAAATAATAATTGGATTAAAAGAGCCGGAAAAAGCTGTCAAAAAGATCCTTAGGATTGTGAAGGGGATTGAGAACTAAAATCATTATCATCATGATAGAAATATTTTCACGATGTCATATTGTGGGGCCATATGTCTTCCCTTTCCCTCATGAGATTACTCCTTGGTCTAGTATTTAATGCCCTGACCATAATTGTAACTATAATAATAATATTTGTAGTTATTTTATTTTATGAAAATAGTTGTTATTTAATAAATAGATGATAATGAGGAACATTTTATTCAACCATTAGAATATTACATTAATACAAGAGGTAACAACTACTCAGGAAAACATAATAGAAGACCTAGTATAATAAATGGAAGACTACAAAACTTGAAAAAAGGCTTATAGTGTATTCAAAATAACTTGGAACGAATGTTGAAAAAACAATATGATAAGAAGTATAGTAAGAATTCTTATAGTCAAAAAAAATATAGAGCACCATTCTTTTGAAGAAAGAAATGATTTTTAATCGTTTGAATACCTTGAACATGTATTTATACAAGTTAAAATGACCATTTTAAATATTCATTGTGATTCAAATTTATATGAAAATTAATGTTTTTAACCATTGAAAATTTTAAGTGGTTTAAATTTAAAATGATTAATTTTTTTAAATATACTTCCAATTAAATAATCATATGGTTTTTTATTAGAGTTTTTCATTTAATATTTTAAAATTTAATTATGGGTATTCATTCTTTTTAAACAGTAATGTTTTAATAGTTGTGTGTTTTAAAAATCTAAAATTTATTTCAATTCATACTTATGAATAAAAAAGTTAACAAAAATGGAAAAATAATTTTAATATATAAATATAAGAAAATAAATAATTTATTATTATTTTTATAAATATTTATACATATATATTTATTATTTTGAAAATTTTTAACTAAAAAAATTTGATAAGAACCTGCCACCAGGGGTATGTGTATAGGCCAAGTCCTCAAGGTTCGGTGGGTGCCTGGTATAGGTGATCTTGACCAGTGTTGGAATGAACACAACAAGGCATAGTGTGAGAAAGGTCATGCATGGACCTATGTTTAAGGCCTTGGTCAAGAGTACACATATGTTGGGACATGTCCTACAGGGGTCCCATGTATAAGGACCCCTTGGGGTGTGTGTTTGTGTCATCGAACAGATACCTCACACACTCATCCTTATAAACCAGCTACTGAAGCACATTCTTTTTTGAGGTGGGATGCATTTTTCAGAGTCATTGATCCCATCTTCTTAACATTATTGTGTGAGATTCTATCCAATCGTGCCAGTTCCACATTTGAACCCAAGTTTTTGGGTCTACCACCATGTGTTCTTACGGATCGTACAATCATGATTCACCCAATCTAGACCGTCGAACCCTTTTAAAATTGCATGGTCACCTGTCGTTGTGATCCCATCCCATTCGAATCCCTGTCATCCTTTGTTTTTAAAATGTGTAGATCAATCCTAGTCATTAGATGAACGTTGGTGACCACATTTGGGCCATTTGTTTCTATGTTGCACCCCCTCTTCTACTGAAAACATGTTAGGTTTATTTGTACCCTATGGATCAGATAAAAATTGATCTGAGCCATCCATTATTTTCCCCTTCTTCTTCTGCATTGAGTCGCTCCAATCTCCATTTTCTCTAGTATCCATCGGCCCCCATTCATCTCCACGTTCTTGTGATTCCATCCTTACTCCTTCAACGCAACCAATTTAGATTAATAACCTTCTTTTATTCCAAGGGTGGTGTTTTTGTAAACCATAAATCCCTATCCTTGACTCAGATCCCACTTATTATTTCATTTTTATATTTTTGGGTGTCAATTAACCCTATTGCTCATTTATTTTCCATATTCAAATTTTTTTTGGTTACCAATAGTCATTTCAGATTACTAAGTGAAAACCTTGGTTGTATTTTATAAACCTTACATTGAACACCCAAAATGCTTCCCAAAATTCACTCTATCAATCCATATATCTCAGTTCCAGAAACCCACAGCTCACTTCTGATTTTAATCATGTAAGGGATTTTATTTTTTTTGTTTGTTTTTTGAATATATATATATATATATTTGTGTGTGTATATATATATATGTAAAACCCTATATTTATAATCCAAGTTTCATATATGATATGTCTTCTTATTTAAAATTATTTTTCCATTAAAATATTATAGTTTCAATGGATTGATTTTGATTTTGAATTAATGATATTTTAAAAATTAATTTCATATGTGTATAGACATGCGTATCTACACATACCTAGCACAATATTTTTGGAATTTATATTTATAATCATGAAAAGGGTTCTTTATTTGGACCATATTTCTAGAACCTTATGTATATTTGGGATTATCCTAGTTTTAAAGGGTGTTATATATATACCAGAATGGCCCTAAGGCCTTCTTTTTTATTTTATTATGGATAATCCCCATTTTAAGGGTTGAAGGGGAACCCGTACATGACCCGTAGGCCCAAGGCACAAGGCCTATGGGTCATGTATTGCGAATGGTACCTATGAATAGTTATTCTTTATTATTTATTTAGATTTTATAAATGGTATTTAAATTCCATAAAAGTGGTGTCAAAATATCTATGTATTTTTAAACTTGTTTTTATCACATTTCCCTATAATATATCTGGTCATTTTTTGTAGAACAATTTATTATTTTATGTGCACGCATGCATCTGCATCTTCTAAAAAGTTAGGAATTAATAGGTATGGCCATTATCTAGCTCATATGTGACATTCAATTAATTTTGAGACAGTGCACATAATTATTTAATTATTCATGAAATTATGACTTTTAAAATGAAATATTTTATCTTGTATAGTAATCTCCCAAAGTTGTTTTCGATGTCTTATTCACGCAAGTATTATTACATTTTATAAGTAAAATTATTTTCATAGAAATAAATTAATTATATTTATGATATTTTAGAAATGTTTTGGGTTTGAACTAAGAAAGGTAGGTCATTGGAAAATATATTATATAAACTAGCACTACTAATGATGAATGATATGATATGCGGAGTGACCACATAAGTTCAAGGGATCTTGGTTCCATATGATTTATGTCTTTTGGACCCATGTTTAGTTTTTATTTATGTTCTTCCGATTATCTTTCATAATCCACGAGAAAATTATTATTTTCAATTGGGGAATTCCCAACGGATTTTAAAAATGGGATTATTTTATGAAATCATCTTCTCAAAAATTATACATATTTTTCAATGCCAAGTATTTAATATTTTCATACTAAATATTTTTTCAAGTAGTATTTATTAATTAATTGATTTTTATAAATTTTTTCAAAACCCTCTTACTGGGAATTTTATACACACCCTAGGTATTAAAATTATTCTTACATATTTAGAATTAGTGCTACGACTAATTTGTAATGTGGGAGCAGTGTAATGATGATACATTTTTTTTACTGATTTCTAAATTTTGTACAGTTGTATTCAAATGTATTTTTAGATTATAATTCACCAAAACCTAGGCCAGTAAATGATCTTGATTTAAAAATTTAAATGTTTTTTATTATTTTGAGTTCTTTTATAATAAAAAATAACACCCAACATTTTATAAGGGGTATGTCGGGTAGATCCGGCTCGGTCATTACAGTTGCTATCAGAGAAATGACCTTGTGAATATTATGAAAATTAGAATGAAACTATTGATTTAATTATGTATTCTTATATAGAATTACTTTATTAAATTTTTAAATGGAAGGCGAGGGTTCACCAACTAACCCTGCATCTCTTCTTACTGAGCTAATTGAGGCCAAAGTTATCAAATCAATCTCAGATGCATACCATCATTTCTCAAACCTATTTTTATCATGTAAAATATCTACTTGGTGTCTACCACCTAAAACATCCTTTGTCTCTTCCAAGTATCCCATTATGTTTATATCCTCATGGAACGGGAACATCTTGCAATCTACTCTGGTAAGGGAAATATTATCAAGGCATCATTAAATGTTTTATGTTGTTTGAGAATAACATGTCCCTATGGGATTTCCTAGATGCTGCAAAAGATGGTGACCTCAGCACAAAATAGCTTTTTCTGATTTTTGAACTATAGTATGCACAAGAGAATTTATGATATCAGACCTTTTAAAAACGAGGTAGTTTGAATGGTATATAGGGAATGAGTCCATTCTGATATCTTTAAACTCTACACCTCCCATGACTCACTTTTGGGAACAGATTGCGATATGCATGAGTTTAAACCCAACTTCTTAAAGTGTATTTGGGGCAAGGAAATTGATCTTTTAAAGACAAACATGAGAATCACATTGACTGGGTGGAATGGATCATGTTGGTGGACATGGTGAATGTATAAATTAAATCTTTACCTTTCAATTAATTATATTTATCTTTTAAAAACTATCCTTTTTTTAGGTTATTTTTTTAGGTACACCATGGATGATGTTAGAAGGTTGATTCTAGTGTGGAATGTATGAGTACAATAGAATTTCAAGGGCATAATTCTTTTAAGGGGGGATAATGTCACACCCTGAACATAATTTTAACTATAATAATAATTTTTTAACTTCTTATTATGTTTTATTAAAATTAGTGTTATCTAATACATAGAAGACAATATAGAACATTTTATTCAACCATTGAAATATTATATCAATACAGAAGTCAAGAAAACTCATCGCATTAACCAGTATAATAAATGGAAGAATATCAAGCATGGAAATAAGGATGATATTTCAATTGACATTCCTTGGACCATCCATAACAAAAAAACAATATGATAAATATTATAACAAGAATTCTAAGAGTCAAAGAAATATATAGAACCATTAATTTGAGGCAATAAATTATTTTTGATCTTTTGAATACCTTTAAGGGGTATTTATACGACATAAAAATACAATTGTAAATAGCTGTTGAGAATTAAAATTATACGGTCATTAATGTTCTTAATCATTGGACATTTTATGTGTTTTAAATTTAAAATGTTTAAAATGTTTTTAAATGATATTTATAGTTAAATAATATTATGGTTATTAATTTGAGTGTATCATTTAATGATTAAAAATTAACACATGGGTATTCATGCTTTTTAACCATCAATGTTTTAAAAATAGACTGTTTTAAAAATAAAAAATGATTTAAAATTCATACATGTGAATAAAATAATTAATAGCAATGGGAAAATGATTTTAATATAAACAGATAAGAAAATAAAAAAATTATAATTATAATTATGAGTACATGTATGTTTTGTATTTTGATAAATTTTATCCAAAACAATTGACTAAGAACTCACAATCGGGGGCATCCTTATAGGAAAATCCATCGTGTCTTGGTGGGTGCCTAGAAAACGTGCACTTGAGTAGTGATAGAATAAACCCACGAAGGAGTAGTGTAAGCCAGATCACACACATACTAGTGTTTATGGCCTAAGTCAAGCGCGCGTAGAGGTAGGTCCAAGTCCCTCATGTAGGGTCTTGTGTAAAACTGCCCCTTGGAGTGTGTGTGTTTATATCATCGAACATATGGCCCACACACCCATCCTTATAATCAAACCTTGGAAGAACTATATTTTTCAATGTGGGATATGTTTTTTTTACCGTGTGATCCCAGCTACTAGATCTCACCGTGAGAGATCCTAGCCATATGTGTTAGTTCCGCATTCGAATCATAGCGCCTCAGTCTACCGCTACACATTTTTATAAACTGTCTGATCTGGATTTTCTAGAACTTGACCATCAAACTCTTTTAATATCACACGATCACCCATAGCAGTCTGATCCTGTCCCATTCTAATCCCATTCATCATTAGTTTTTAAAATGAAAATATCAATCTTGGTCGTTCGATCAACCCCATGGACACATCTAGGCCATCCATTCCTATGCCACACCCCTCCTCTACTAAAAAAATATTAGGGTTATTTCTAACCATTAGATCAGATCAAAATTGATCAGAGCCATCCATTCTTTTCCCCTTATTCTTCCTCATTAAGCGACAACAATATCCATCTCACCTTGTAGACGCCATCCCCCCTTCATCTCCACCTTCCTGTGATGTCATTTTTCCACCCTCATCCTGACCCCTTTAGATATATCCCCTCTTTTTTTCTAGGGGTGGTGTTTTTTATACCATAAATCCCTATCCTTGAATCGAATCCCCCTTATTGTAGAATTTTTATATTTGAGGGTGTCAGTTAACCCTGTTTCCCATTAATTTTTTGTAATTTATAATTTTTTTGGTTATATCTTGTCAATTCAGATCAAAAAGTGAAAACTATGGTTCTATTATTTAATCCTCACTTGGCACACCCAAAATGCAACCTGAAATTATCTCTTTCAATCCCTGTCTCTCAGTTCCAGAATCCCACAACTCACTTCTAATTTAAATAATTTATGAGATTTTATTATTTTAGTTTGTTTTTTGAATATATATATATATATAGTTGTGTATATATATGTAAAGCCATATCTTTATAAATCAAGTTACATATATAATAAGTCTTATTGTATTAAATGATATATCCCCTAAAATCTTATTATTGCAAGGGTGTGATTTTAATTTTCAAGTAATAATTTTTAAACAAAGAATTTAATATGTGGGTATAAATGCATATAGACACATATATAACACAATATTTTTTGGTATTTATATATGTTAACTTGATAAGGGGTTCATTGTTTTTAACCATGTTTCATGGAACTTATGTATATTTGGGATTATCCATGTTTTGAAAGTTTATTATTATAAGTTTCTTATATATACATATATACAAAAAAAAATAATTCATGTATAAACAACTTAAGAATATTTATTCTTTCGTATTTATTTACAAGATATAATTGGTATTTTAAACCCCTCAAATTTGTGTCTAAAGGTATATGTAAGTTTATACTCCATGTTTCACATTTTCGTGTGATCAATCTTATCATTTTATGTGGGAAATTTCATTATTTATTATGGGAACATGAATATTCATCTCCTAACAAGACATGCATGAATAGGCTTGGTCATTATCTTGCTCATATGTGAAATTGAATTATTTTTGAGACGGTACATGAAAAAATTGTATTTTTCATGCAATTTTTCCTTTTAAAAGGAAATATTATTTCTTGTACGGTAATATCACCAAGTTGTTTTGGAAATAATTTTCATGAATGGTTTATGACATGTTATAAGTAATGTTATTTAATTAGAAAAATAATAATTATATGTATAATATTTTAGAAATGAATTGGTTTTGTACTGACAAAGGCAGGTTCGTGGAAAATGTTTTCTTTAAGCTGGATGTAGTTATGATGAATGATATGATATGGGGAGTGAAACCATTAGATTAAGGTAACTTTTTTCCACATGAGTTGTGTCGAGTGGACACATGTTTGGTTTTTTACTTATGGTATACTAAGTATTTGGGATAATCCACTAGAAAAACTATTTTTTTTTCAATAAGGGAATTCCCAATTGATTTTGAAAATGTAATTATTTTATGAAATATATTTCTCAAAAATTATATGGATTTTTAATGAAATGTATACAATATTTTAATAACAAATAATATTTCATGTTTTATGTTTTCTTTAATAGTTTTTCATAAATGTTCTCAAACCCCCCTTACTGGGTGTTTTACACTCACCATATGTATTAAAACATTCTTATATGTTTAACAGTCGCACTATGATTAATTTCTAATGTGAGAGCAGTGCACTGATGATTAATTTGTTTAATGATTTCTAAATTTTGAATATTTGTATTGAAAGTATTCCAGGATTCAAATTCTCCAAACCCTGGGCTGGTAAAAGTTCCTGATTTAAAACTTTTAATGTTATGTATTTTTTGAGTTCTTTTATATAAAAAAGAATATATAACATTTATAAGGGTTGAGTCTAGTAACTCGTGCTCGGTTGTTTTACATAAGACATGGGATTTGAGCCCAAATATGTTATGAGTTAATTTTCAAAACCAAAACATGATAGAATCATCTATTTATTATGTTTATATTTTATTCCCATAGTTTGACATTGACTTGTAATATTCTGATTCTCTAATTGTTATTGTTGTATAATTGGGATTTAGTTAGCCCTGGAAAACTCTAGATAAAACTTTTCCTCTTATTGATCCCTTATAAGGTCCTTTCTTTGAATCAATTTTATCACATTCAGTTTTAACAAGGATATTATTTGAATGAAAAGATCCATTTACAGATCATCTCCCCTGATACCATCACCCTCTATGGCCACTTCATTTTTCTCTATAATTATAATATATAAATTCTAGATTAAATATTTCTTATTTTTCAATGAATGTAACCATTGTGTCTATTTTATTTTTAGACATTTATAGAGACGCTTCATCTGAAAAATATTATGTTTGCTGGAGTGATAAACACCAAATTATTTTGTGGGGAAGTTTCTGACCTCCCAGTACCAAGGGAAAACATTTTAGAGGGTTTGAACTAGATTGGTAATTAATGTAATTCTATCTATTTGATCCTTTTAATAGTTATGATGGTTGTGTGAGTCTATATAATACCAACTCAGGGATATCTATTACACTAAAAATTATTTTTCAATGGTCAAAAAGGGATTCAAGGTCATTACTGGATGATTTAGCTGCACCCTAAGCATGTCATTTTCTAGGATGATCATTATTATATTCCTCAATACATAAAATTTATATGAACCCCATATTATAAATTATTATTACTTTATTTTATATTCTGGTATGGTGGTAGAGGTGGTAGATACATTATCCACATGTATCGATGGATTGAACAAATTTACATTTTTTGAATATGCCTTATTTCAATGCATATCCTAAAATTAAATTCATTACATAATGGCTTGTCCTAACATATAATAAAAGGGGAAGTAATGTGTGTGGTTAGTAAGGCCATATTGATTAGGATTCCTAGTATTTTAAATTTTTATAATTTTTTTCCTATATAGTTGGGATGTAGTATATAGGGAGCTACTCCTTTTTGAAGGAATATACATTATTCTTCAATCCTTCATTTGGAATTGATCTCTTCTCTTTTCTCCCTCACGGATAAGGATTTTTTTATATTTTACTTTTTTTTAAGGGGGAATTGCATGATACTACATGGGTTTTGGTCTTCTAGTAGGTATTTGAGCTAGTTTAAAAGGAATATTTTTTATACATTTCATATTCGCACAAGCTACCAGTATTGGTTGAGGCTTAAAAATTGTCTTCATGTTGGAATCTCACAATATCATAACATAATTAAAGAACTCCTGAAATATTCCTATATATTTTACCATAATATATTGGGTTTTTAACTCATAATGGATATTTTCTATATAAATTCTCACCATAACTTATTTGTGGAGTTTTAATTTTAATTATAGGGTAATACCTTTAAACATAGAAGTAATGATTGAGAGACTCTAGTTATCACATTATTTAAAAATAGATATGGCATAAACTATAATGTTTCTCATAGTATAGTTGAGTTGGTAGAGAGATTATTGTGGGAAGTCATACCATCCTATGAGTGATTTGGTTGGAAAATTTATGTTTCATTTCCATGCTCGGTGATCCAGATTAAGTAAGAAACATCTTAGCATTGATGTAATTTTTTTTCATAATATTCCTCATCATGTCCACCAATTCAAGATATTTCATTATATTAAATTTAACAATTACACAACTCCCTTCCATGGCCTCCATTAGATCTATTAAATGATATATTTATTCATGATGTTCTGTAGTGGTGGTTTTATAGCCATATAATTAGGTAGATGCAATGTTTATATCATGGTATGGTCAGATTTTATACCTCAATTGATGATAACCATTATTGTTTGACCTTTGGTAAACTGATTGGTAGGATTTCTGATACCTCCCTTTTAGAAAGAACTCCTTATAGTTTTATTAATGTCTAGACACACCAGTTTTCTAAATCCCCAAATAATCAGTTGACTAGATTTTTATTGCAAAAAAAGTAACCATATACTTAGTGTTCAAGGAAATTTTCTGGTGTTGAAATTTGAGTCTTTATTAAGAGGTTATACATTGAATGAATATTTCCTATGATTAATTCATCCTTTATTCTATTTAACTCTATAGTATTGACTGAATCTTTTATTATTTTTATTATTTTATTTGTTTTTATTTATGAATTTAACGCTATAGGGTTTAATCCCTTAAGTTAATGTATTAGATGTTTCGGCACATTTTCCCTTTTCTTTAGATGAAGCATGTTGAAGGTGTGTAAATTAAGAAATTGGGGGAACCGATAAATATTAGGCCTATATACATTAAAAATTACAAACACATTATCTAAGTATTTCATTTTTGATAATGATTTTGAAATTGTATTCCACATAATTGTCTTATATATTGACATCATGTTTTAATCCCTCTCTAGGGATAATTCCAACAATTTATACTAAGTCCTAACTTTTATTAGGAATTATTTCATAATTATAATGTGTTTGTTAAGAATATTAATATCTTTTATGAGTAATTCCACAATACCCAGTGGTGTATCCATTAATGGATGAATGTTTTGCCATTGAATACCCCATTAGTTTATTCATCTATTTCTTAATATCCCGTAAAATGAATGTATAAATGGTGATTTTGAGGGAGTCCCAATAAATCCTTGTTGAGTGTGTCCCTGGAGTGGGAGGTTGGTCATGCAATGGGATAAGAACTTATGATAATTCTTCTGATATTTCTTGCAGCATGGATAATAATGATTTCTGAGGATTAAGAGGAGGTTGTGATAATAAACTCCACTAGCCTTATGGGACGGTATTGACTATATTTCAGTATTTTGATGTATTAAACCCTCATAGTATTTAGTAATAATCATGGTGGTAGTGGTTTTATAAATTCTATAATCTATATGGGATGTTATTTCTCAAATATTATTTTTGTTACTACTTTTTCTAATACCTTTATAATTTTTTGGGATTTTATTCAATGAAAATCTAGGTGTAGTGAATATTTAGAATATGAGATATTATCCCATGTGTATAACGATTGATCAAATGGTTTATCATTTTTAAAATGGGAATCCTTTTAAAAATTTACATAATAACGATGAAATAGCATCTTACATTCTCATTCCTTTTGATTTATACATTTCATATAATTTTATAATGAAATACAATCATAGACAGGATGGCGACCGTGTAAGGGGCTCGGGCCCAAGACTCGTCCTAATGTTATATAATTTCACAAAATCTATCTGTGTAGAATCTACTAATTGAGGATAAGAGTGATATTAAACTATCCCTGATCACTCCACCCTTTGATAAGGAAATATGATGGACAATTAGCAATAAATAAAAATAGGCTTCTTAGACCATTCATGTATACACGTTAGAGATATCCATGTTTCCTTCCAAATCTAAACCCCCATAGAACTGAACTGAATTCCAAAATGTTATAATTGAAAATTTATTCCATTAACATGATATGGTTTTCATATTCAAAATATGAAAGATATATTTTTTCAAATCATGATTAGAAATCCATAGGTTTGAAAAAATATGGTGTATATATTCCTCTATCAAAGTATTAATAATGTCATAAGGGGGTATTGTTGTGGGATTGACCATGAATGGTATACTGTCTTTTACAATTTCATTCCTCATTATCACATAATTATATTTAACTTTCTAGTGATATTTCTCAGTATAATCTAACCATATAGATAATTTCCTAATTTCCTTACTATGTGGAGCAATATTGGTTAGTATCTGCTCTATTACATCTTGAGCTAGGAACGTCAATGGTGGTATATATAATTAATATTATCTTTGTATTTATTCGAGTTGATGAAGTATATCTATCATTAGAGATAAGTTTCTTAGTGTATTTTGGTTCATTTTCTCTAGTTCCTCATGATAAGAGGGATTTCTTTTAGTGGTTTCTATATGGGTATAACCCTTTTGAAGAAATTTGATTTCATTATTGGGTGGATATTTACCATGAATTTTATTAGTGAGAGTACTTCCATTATGGATCAAAGTCAAATTTAAAGGGTAATATTGAACCATGTTACAAGGAAAATAAATTTTGGTGGAAATGGAAGGTAGTGGACCTTCATGATGAATGATCCTCTGAGTGAAATAATGATTTTTTTCATCTCTCACTATGAGAAGAGATACCATGAATAATCATGATATCTCCATAAGAAGGGAATTTATAGGGGATAAATTTAAGAGGAACTATAGATCCACTAGTAACAATATTTTTTGGAGGACCTTCCTAATAACAAAAAATCCCTCTATCAAATAATGATTCCATGGATTCAATATATGTTATTGAATTATTCTTAATTCCCTCAAGAAAACTATCATTGAGTAGGGATGGGATATGGGATTGATCCAATTTTATTTTCTTCCATCGAAGTGACTTCCCAGATTCACATTTTTGGATAGTTTATGTTGTGACTTGTTCACTATAACTTTAAAATGTGACAACCCTCATTATTGAATAGTGAGTTATCATTAGAGTATGCTGGTGGGATTACACATATTGAAAAGAAGAATGAATATGTTCCTTATCATGATACAGTACCTAAATATGATAGATGGGTTTTTTTAAATTAGTATTACTATCTTCCATCCCTTTAATAGTTATTATAATGGTTTTATGATCTCCAATTTGAATAGGGTATGGGCCAGATTTGGTTTTAAATTTCCCATTGGGATTTATTGAAAATCCTCTTGAATGAGTGCTGGAATATCTATTTTATCCTATATATATATTAAATCATGATTATGATACACAATTTTGTTATAGGATGAAAATTGTTCTATCCTTTTAATGATCACTGAGTTATTATAATGACCATATTTTTCATTCATAGCTTTTATATGATAAAAGCTTTTTAATGAGACCATAGATATATTATTTCCCATCCATTTCTTTTAATACTTGTTGATGACCTTCTGCAACAGAAATTAAAATATAAGGTAATTCCTATACATAAAAGGGAGTATGTGTCCTTTTCTATCCTCCAAGTCATATTGGGATATTCAAAAAAACATGTGTGGTGGTCAGATTATTAGAATACCAACTTTTTGGTGTAATGATATCACAAAAACTCTCCATTTATTCTTATAGAGAGAAAAAACATGACTTGGGAGCTCGAATAAGAACATTGACATAATGTTAGCTTTTTTTCTTGGTATGTTGATGGTCTTCTTCTTTGGAAGTTGGGATATAATCATGCCACCTATGAATAGAATCCCCCCATCCTCAGAATGGTCAACGGGATACTTGTGTTTGAGTGACTATAGTAGGAAACTATGGTGTGGTGTCCTTAATTACTTACTAAGAGAATATATTTACATTGAACTTGTGGTGATGACAGTTTATTGGATCCCCTTTGGTGAATGTGGTGGGAATTCTGTAGTTGAAAAATTAATATATAATCAAATGATAAAGGTTGTTCTAATTGCTAAAATATTGGGAGAACCATTAGGAATGGTTGAATGTGGAAATAAGGATCACATTCCCCTTTATGTCCTATGGTATAGCAGAAAACCGGTGAGGTGTCACACTGAAGATGCATTCACACATACTTACAAGGTTGTAATTATGTGATTTTGGTGATAATCCATCACCAATTTGATCATGTATTGTTTGTGGATTTTTTTCAATTTGATAAAATCTCTTCAAGTTTAATGCATCCCCTAATTTGGTAGTAGCTAAAGAAATATGCTTATACTAAAGTTTATTAATTGAGTTTCTATCAAGGCAGTTATTAATGCATAATTTCTAAAAATTAATAATGAACCTACAAAATAAAACCCATTAATGCATCATTATTAGTAATATCACATTTCACCAATAACAACCAAGGTTAATGGATTCACGTTAGGTTTCCCATGTTTTTCCATTTAAAACTCTAACATCGCCTATGTTCATTATGGTTCTACATGAATATTAATGTAGTTGTTATTTCATAAGTGCATGAAGTCACTAGGGAGTATTTCTAGTGATGATCAAGAATGAGTATTGGTCTATAGGGTGGGAGGCTAGGAAAATCATACTTTTTTAAGTGATTCTTCTATTTTCATGGAACCACTTTTATATTTATGAAATATTTCATGAATCCTTATGAATCCTAATTATGGAATTTTTCAAACTTATTCTAGTGGTTGATCATATAACATGTATCTATGTGAACATCTTTCTATATTATTCTTCCTCTATATTTTTATTTTATTTATTAGTAACAATTTAGTTTTGGAGTTCCATTGTTTACATCCACATTGTTTGGATCTCTATATATTATCTCCATTTATGGAGTGTTTCTATATTATTTGTTTTGGGGTTAATCCAATGAGATTGGATTTCTATAAATCTCTACAAAGGGAATAAAAACTCATATATTTATGTTCAACTTTAGGTGAAATGTAATAATTTTTAGGGGCATGTCACAATGGATTATCCTTACCATTTTACATTAGGAGGTAAGGTGTCTTACGATAATGATTTCTAGAAATAGTTAGTATGGGACTTATATTTGATAAAACCTCTCTGGATGACCTCTGCATGAATATGACCTTATGTGGATAGTTATTGTAAGGAATATGGCCATGTGAGGGATGCATGGTAATATAGAGAGGGAATATATCATTCTTTGTGGGTGTTTATATTTTTCAAAAAAAATATCCCAATAAAGAGTAGTTTATATAGATTATGGTACAAATGAATTAAACAATCGATTCATATAAAACATAGCCTAATGAGTGGTGACACCTAGACTCATGGGGAATATGGAATGATGATGTGGTACACAAGACCATTCATGATAAATATATCCCCATAAAGATGGATATTAATGGTTAACGATGTTGGTTCAAAACATTTGTGGGTAATCCTATATATCCTTGAAAATACAAGTCAATTTCCATGTTGTTTGAGATTCACAGTTTTAGGTTATGGGATAGGATTGTGGCATTTTATTATCATCATGGGATAATGAAGTTTATGCATAGTTATACATCATGTGGCTAGAACATTTTCCACATTGTTTAACATCACATTATGGAATCCAAATTATATTGAATGTTTACATATAAAATTATTTTGAGGTGCACAATATTTCATGGGAGAACATTGTGTTATATTATGGATCAATAGATAGAGAATAAATTGATTTGGAGAAAATAATTTAATGGAACTTATACCTATGAAGAATCATATCCCCCGTCATCCTGCATGTTGGTAGGAAAGAAGAAAAGAAGGATCCCCACACCCAGTATGGGGATTGTAAGAGTATATGTAAGAATTATTAAATATTTTCCTTCCTCCCATACTGATTTTATGTAGACATCAACCAAGAATATGACTTCAAATTATGGCCAGGATTTCCAAGGTTATGTTCTATGGATCATGGATGGTCTCACAAATATACCAGTTATAGGTAAAATCATTATCAACAAAGTACAAAATTCAAAGACATTGAGGTCCCTATTAGTTATAATGGTCAATAAGTATTGACCATTTATCAATAGAATGCATGATCATAGTATGGGCATTGTAGCATGCTTTCTAACGTGATCATATTGATCGAGTTTCGTTTAATGAGTTAATATCTTGGACTTTTTATGGTTTAAACCATGGTATAAGGAAAACAAAGTGGTCTTATAAATTTAAATGGCATACATAAATGGGATGTGGTATTTCATCTTGGAATACCCCATTACTTTGTGATGAAATATCATGTATAATTCTCATCCCAGGTAAAGAAACTATGTATGGAAATTGTATACAGACATCATGTAATAAGGGATCACATGGGGGATGGATGCCACATGATGGGCTCATGGAATATAATTTTCTTGATGTGGGTTTCAAATGAACATGTGTGATGTTGATATTTCATATATGAATGATTTTTATGTCATGAAAATGTTTGATGATCATGGTGATAGGATAACATGGACAATTATTTCATGACATGGTCATGAAGATGTCACATGAAGGAATATATCATGTGGAAAACTAATGTGGGATAATGTATTCTATAGTTTTATTTTTGAATCTAGATATGCCTAAAAGACATTTAAATGATTAAAAATATTAAATGTACACTCATTATTACTTCTACTTCCACACTCTCCTCTTCTGTTATGCCCTTATTGGTATTTAGGTGGCATAAATTAAGTATAAACTGTATATTTATAGTTAATTGGTGATATGTAATGGAATAATTATGGGTAAAATATTTTTGATATGTGGAATATATGAGATTTATACATTAGAGGGTGGGATAATGTAAAATATTGAGGTATTCTGCATAATAGAACATGATTAGGTAGACACATGAGACATATATCAACGAGTTATGTAAAACTTCTAGAATATGTGGTTTTTTTCACTCTATGTGATAAATATAATAATGATGGTTTATGAGTCCATGTGTTGTCTCTTCCAATAATCCTCATAAGATCCATATATTAGGTGGTCATGTGATATATCATTGTAAAATATATATATGATGGAATGATTAAGTGGTTATATGATATATCTATATATATAATCTATAGAGAGAGATATATCATGTGGTTGTGTGATATATCTAACTATAACAAATATAAAAGGATTGGATCTTATAGTCACATGAGATCTATGTCAAAAATACACATAAGATGAGTTCATCTCACAGTTCATGTGATCCTTCCTTAAGAGAATAGTATTTCTTGTGGGGAATATTTTGGTTTCCTGATAACTTCTCCACTTAAATGATTAGTCTATTATTCTTTTTATCCTTTGTGATTTTTATGATAATTGTTTATTAAATGAGGATTAAATGTGACTTAATAGATTATTTTTGTTTTTATATTTTTATTATGTTTTATTTTTTATTATATAGAGAGTATATTTTCTTAATTTTATATATTACACCCTAACAATTACATTGAAATCGTTTTTGTATGTAGGGCTACATCATAGGTTATTCCATATCCCATCTCAATTACAGTTCATCTGAACTGGTATTGGGTGTTGTAAATGGTATCATAGCCCCCTTTTCACCTATTGTATTATGATTTGGAACAAGGTTGTTAAATTTATGATTGATAAAAACATGGGATAGACAATTTCCTTGAGCATCGCAAATGCCTATATGGTGGAAGTCTAGTGAAGAAAGGTTATGGTATTTTAGTTATCATATTTTTGTCATTATATTATTTTATTATAAAAATATTGTGATGTTTTTGTGATGTTCATTTTTTCCATAGACAAATGTGAAAAGGGTAAGTGTGTTCATTAATTTTACTTGGAACATTGGTTAAAAACACATGACCCCATACACTATGGAGAACATATTGTGGTGTTAATAGTGATTTTCATTTGATATGACTATTTTTTGGAATAGAAAGAATAATGTAGTTTGGTAGTGTGGATATAGCTTGGTAATTAAGATCAAGTTCGTAAATTTCTTATTCGGATGAGTAATTTCATAGATGTAGTTTCTCATAAAGGATGTAATGGAACATCCTTTAATGGTAGCACCTGGTAAAGAATAACCTCAATAGTGAGTATGTTATTAGATTTTAAAGAATTGGATTTCCTGGCTATTACAGGAAAAATAATAAAAAAATTATTTTTATAATTTTGATAGATATCATATCAAATCGTTTTTTGGGTTAAATAAAAATTAAGAACTGATTAGAAATTTCAATCCATTGCGGAAAGTGATTATTCTAGAGTAAAATATAATAGTCTTGTGGGATGTTTGGAAATGGTAATGTACGAATTATTTTCATTTGAGGAACATGGGAATCGAAATGAAGAATAAAAGGATGTATCATCAAGGGTGAGTTAGGATTTTCACTAATTAGATTATATATATTCTACCACTATTATAACCTAGGATATTTCTTGTATAAATATTACATTGATCGATGAGTGGTATACAATGTTTCATTAATGTACTGGGTATGGTGATGGATAGAAAAGTGACTAAAGTCCTAATATATTATTAATGTGTTGTTTAGAATAACATTATATCATATGTCCTAGGTGAATATCAAATGGGCTAGGGTTGTTTTGTTATTTTCGGCGCGGCTCATGAGAAAGAGTACTTATGTGGTGTTAGGATACATGCAATGTAAAGTTAGTTAGATCAAGGTTTGTTAAATAATATCATGAGAAAAACATATTAGTCAATCATATGTTTATGTTTTTGGATTGAAATTTAGTTATAGATGATCAAATTATGTTCTTATTGGTATAAAATTATTAGAATCTTGATTAAAATGGATTCATTAGAGAGTAATTATATCATAGACGAATTGAAAAATATATCATGAAATTATAGATCAAATAAGATATATTGATTTGATAGAGGTTTTGGATAAACTATTGGTAGGTTATTGAGGTATCACCGATGATATCAATGAAATAATTATAATTGAGATGTTAATACAGATACTTAATCATGGTATGTTCAAGGAAAAACTAAATATATACCACATGAAATAAAAATGAGTGTTTTATGAGAATATTTTTATAAAGATATTATATATTTAAATAATTTTGTAATAGGATGAGGCCTTAGAGAGTTATGAAAGTTTGATGTTGAAATAATAGAGTGTAACAACATAATCATGGTGGATATATTTGATTAGGATGCATCTTTATGTGGGTAATGGCATTGAGTGGTTGATTTTTGCATCAACAATGACATGATTCGTAGGATTTCACTATAGTGGGGAATGATTAGGATTCAATATGTATCTTTACAAGTGGAATGGTGGGGAATGCAAATTTTGAAGGAAGTTAGTATTGTAGTGTACAAATAGGTTCACCACATTTTTGGTCATGCATTAGTGTCACGATTATAATTGGCAATGTCATTTGTGAAATGGATAGTATGTATAATGGGTTGTAATGTGATATTGATGAATTATATGATGATTGGTATAAGAAATATATATTTTATAATTTTTTCAATCAATTCTATAAAATTTTTCATATAATATAACTTCATCATTTCAACTTAATCTAGATAGCCAATCTAACACCCATATCTAGATGGATCATTATTGAAGGCAGTAAATACTCGCTTATTAAGAATGTTCTCATATAAGGAATTTTTCAATATGAATATCACATAAAATGAAATTATAATAAAAAATTTAGTGTCATTTTTAATGAATAAAATAAAGAAAAAATATAAGGAAAATATAGAAAGGGAGAGTCTAATGATGATTAAATGGTAAAAAAAATTCTTAAAAACATGTGGGCTCATGTGGTTTTGTTTGATTCTTTATTTTTATAAAAAAATTCAAAATCATTATTAATTATTTATTTGATTGGGGAATGTAATTGTTGAGGTATTACACAATGATATTATCCTAGATATTTTATCATTCGTGAGTTTATTCAAAATATAGTAAACAATTTTCTCTTAATTAATCAATATAATGTATTTATTGATATATTTTACAATTTTCACTAAATTTTATAGTGGAATATGTCCATGGAAGGTAAAAATTTATACTTTTTTGTCTAATTAATCTCTTTTGATTTCTTCTACTCATTATACATTCCATATATAGTGTAATAAATTAGACTCTATAGATTCCAAACTTATATATACTGCCAGATTATTTTTTAATATATATATATATAATAAAATAGAGGGTATATAGTTGTTTATGTCATCTAATCATATAGTTATGTAATATTTGATAGATTATTACTAAAATCTATTAAAATTATTTATTTAAAAATATTTTTTGAATAAGAACATCAGTTTTGATTAACAAAAACCATGGATATTACAGTTTCCATTAAAACAATGACTTAATAATATGCGAAATCCTAATAACTATAAAAAATAATATGTTATAGTAAATCAATATAATGTTTTATAAAATCTAAAATAATAATACATAATTAAAATAAAAAATAAGAGATAAAACCCCATAATTGATGATTATTATCAATTTCAATTAGTATTCTTTGATTCTCCCACCAGGGCATCATCCCTATATTGGACCAAAAAATATAAAATTCACATATCACTCTTAGTAAAATATTATGAAAGAAATAACGTCCTTGAATTTCAATAAATTATGATATTTATATTTTTGTATCTAAATGATAAAAATAAATAAATTTATTTATTGGAGATAATGAATTGGTTGTGCGTAGAGGCTCGTAGGCAATAAATCAAAGAAATAAAATATTGGAGAAAATTTAGAATGAATCCAACTCTTTGAATGTGTGAAAATATAATAGTCCATGAAAACGTTGTATAGGTCAGCGATATTTATCATAGTCATTGATATAAAAATTTCTGGTGAATTTATATCGACAAATACGAATTATTATAGAGTTTTAGTTGGTTTAATAAGAGTAATTATATAATATATATATTAATTTTATAATTAAAGTGGGAAATGTAGAAGGTTACCATCAACATTAAAAATTCCAAATATAAAATCAATTTTAATTTATTTCCATTATAATGTATAATAATAAGAGATATTATAGTATAAGATTACACATTATTAATTCCATTAATTCTTGTATAATTTATTAAAATATATGTATAAAAAGGAATAGAATATATTTTATATCCAAATATATAGTCCTGATTTTTTAAAGGGTTTATAAATGTAAATATATGGACAGAAAAATATAAACTCATTATTTATATTCTAGAATTACCATGTTACAATTTTTTTAAAAAAACATCATTATGATTAAGGATTTTTTGAAAATATTTTCCTATTGACTACCCATTTCTATAAACACATGATACATTCATAAATTTAATTTGTGACCACTAATAAAATGATTCATATAATTAATTTGTTTAAATAATGAGTGATATAGTAAATTGTTATCAATATAAATTAAACATTTATTTTCATTCCTATATAGAAGTTGATTCAATGTGTAATAATGGTCTAAAATTCCATTCGTTATCAACAATAATGGTTGAAAAATTCTCCCATATAACACATATTACACATCTTATATAGAGAGTGGTATTGGTTGTTTCTCTATATTTGACCAAAAGACATGTCCTCTCCAAAAAACCATATTTTCTTATAATATGTAAATTTAATCAACATCTTCTAAAGCCATTATTTAAAAATAGTTTGAGTAATTTCATATTTCGATAAAACAAACAAACCAATATTTGATATTCAAATAATTAACATGAAATATAGTTTAATACTATTATATGTGATTATATTAGGTTTAATTAAAGAATAGAACAAATATATATTCTTAACATAGTATTTTTCCAAATGTTTCATTACATATAATAACTCTGTATAATTGTTCTACAACGTTCTCAGATTTATCTAGAACTAGATTGTAAGATATAAATATCCAAGATACATTGCCTTAATGAATTTTTTTTAATAAACTTTGGTAAACATGCATTGATTTTAAATATTTTTTCCTTTTTTTTGAGAAGTTTTATATCAAGAAAAAATAGCTCATAAAATACAGTCATTTAAAAATAATATTATTGATGATAAAAAAACAAAAGTAGTTAATTTTTAATATTTCCAAATATTATATCATTAATATCGATATTTATAATCATAGTATCCCTCAATATAAATTTTATTAAATTACTTGAATATTATATTCCTTTTAAAAAAACATTTTTAATAAATAATAAAAAAATTCTATAAAATTCTTATGGGGGTTCATTTAGTTCTCAAAGTGTTTGAGTATGTTTAAACACATAATTCATTTTTTTGGATTTTTAAAACATGTGGGGCATTGCAAACATACTATTTATAAAAAATTCATTTAAAAATTAATTTTTTGTATATGAATTAAAAAAATTAATTTATATGTGCTAAGAATGTTAATAAAATATCGATAGAGTAAATTAATGATGCAAGATTAAAATTTCCTATATAATCAATTTACACTTCATGATTATATCCTCTAGAAACCACACATGTTTTACACATGGTGATGGATTCATTCACATCATATTTATTATGGTTGAAAAAATTTGTTCTGATAATTATAATTTCTTTTGGAAATTTCACAAAATAAAATTAGGTTTCTATTTGATCAAATTGATCAATTATTTCATAGCCCTTATTTAATTTTAATCACACAAGGATTTATCAATTTATTTTAAATTTTTTTATATTTTAAGTAAATATATTCACATTCCTTCCAAAATAAAATTTGAGTGGTGATTATTGAATCAATATCAAAAATAATTTTTCAGAGGTTATGTTCTCTTAACAATATAAGACATCTATGAAAAATAGATGATTTTTTCCCATATTTAGAAATCTCACATTTAGATTCATTATTTATTAATTTTGAATATTAATCCTTGATATTATTTACAAGAAAGGGAGTTTTGGAATTTTATATAAGTCATCATCCATTATAAGTTTAGAAAATAGATTCTTAAAAGGATATATTTTACTAAAATTAAAATGTATTATTTCTTCTATGGTATGTTTCATTTTATTAAATCTCCAAATGGTCATATTATTGCAATTTTAGCCTTGAAATATTATATTATTTAATATTATTCTAAATTTTAATATAATATATTTTCTATTGAAAATAAATTCATAGCATCTAGAAACATAAAATCATCCACAATTTGGGTTCCATTTTTCTCGACAATTACAAAGTTTTTTCTTAAAAATTAAATAGTATAATTTCATATTTATTGTGTCACATATAGTATTCATAGACTTGAAAAAATATATTATTATACATTTTTTCGCACAAAATCAAGTTAATTATGTTTTAAGGATTTTTTCAATTCTAATATAATATATTTTGTTATGGGTTAATGGTGTTAAATAAATTTGTTTAATTCCTTTTCACATCAAAAAATTTCAAAATCAATATTTTCAAATTCACCACCAATATCATGATAGAAAGTTATTATCTAAAGGTACATTTCATTATGAACTAATATTCCTTTTAAAAAAATGTGGGTTTCAAATGTTAGAAATATTAATAATCTTGTGTTTTATTAGTTATTAATCATTAAGGGAAAAATTGTGTTTTTATTTGATACCTATAGTTTGAGTACTTATGAAATAATCCATGTGCACTAACTATAGGTGTTTGATTATTGAGACATTACTTACTGGTTTAATGTTGACCCTTTGTACCATTCTATAGTAGCATGGGTAATTAATTTTTGAGAAATTTAACATTAGTTCTTGCAATCCCTTCTGATAACCTTTTTAAAGAGAGTAATTATTTTTTGGAGGCCACAATGTCATAACCTTATACAAGAAAAATCAATCAATTTTATTTTAATATAGTGATAAAAATAATATTTTGAACGGTAAAGTCCACTGATTCTATTAAATATATACGATTTTGTAGATTTTAAGATAACATCAGGTCTCCCTGAGATTTGGTTACACTAGATTTATTTTTCATTATATTTAAAGAGTATCCCACATCATGTATTTAGAATATACCAGTGAAATTATGATTCAATCCTTAAACATAAAAATATTGATATTATTGGATTATATTAGATAGAAACATATCATAGTTCTATTATTCATCCTTGTTTATTATCTACAAAAATTACATTTCCACCTTACACTTTTATCAAATTCATGATGTTGAAATTTTCACCAGCAATATGTTTTGAACAATATTTATCCATTTAAAATACACTATTCCCATTACTACTATGAATTCCAACATACAAAACATGTTACTGGGGATTTTTTAACCAATATATTATTAGGTACATAAATATATGAAACAGATTATATTCATATATATGATTAACCATATGACGTTAGAGAATGAACTATTTCATAGATTTTTCATAACTTCTTATATCCCTCATCATTTGTTCAATTTTTATTGAATGAAGAAAATAACAGAAAGAAAGCTAGGAAGCACACCTGGCTTAAGGAGGGCTAAAATGGTACAGGCCAAGGGCATCCCATCAGATCAAAGACACACCCTCACTGTTGAAGAAGAAAATGTTAGGATAACAGATGACTTCAAGGGCTTGTTCAGCTTGGGAGGCGAGATGATTCGTTGCCTTATTTACTTCTCACAAGGTGTGAGTGACCTTTATTCCATTGTTTAGAAGAGCTGGGCATTCCCTGATTGTGTAAGATATTAACCAAGGGACACTACGGGAAAAATGGGTATTTGCGATGGGTTATTTGCGACGGGAATAAATCCCGTCGCAAATACCCCTGTTAAAAACTTATTTGCGACGGGGGTATTTGCCCGTCGCAAATAAGTAGCCTTTTGCGACGGGGAAGGCTATCCCGTCGCCAAAGGACTGGCGCCCTTTGCGCGCCAAATCGCGGGAAAACTATTTGCGACGGGAATATTTTCCCGTCGCAAATAGTATGTCGGCAGGTGGTTATTTGCGACGGGACCCGTCGCAAATAACTATTTAACCGTTGACCGTAATAAATGCTGGCTAAGGTATTTGCGACGGATCCCGTCGCAAATGGGCCCGTCGCAACTAATCTAACCTATAAATACCCCCATCCGTTTTTTTCAAATCATTCTCAAATTCCATCTTCTTCTTCTCTCAAGATTTTATTTCTACAGTTCAGTTTTTCTTAAGTTTAATTTTTTTCTCCGGAGTTGGTATTGAAGTTTTGAAGAACGATCAGAGATCAACCTCAGATCAATTTTCAAGGTATTTATATTTATTTTAATTTCATATTTATTTTTAATGTTTTATTAGTTTTAATTATTCTTAATTAGTTGTAATTTAATATTGTTTACATTGTTTTATAACTTAATAATTAGTAATAAATACTAATAATTAGGAATAATAACATTATTTAATTATTAATATATTTTATTATTAATATTAAAATAATATAATTTTTTATATATATACAGTTCTCTTTCCATCTGTGTGTTGGCTGTCTTCACATGTATTATTTGTATATGGAGAGAGAAAACACACAGATGAAAGGAGAACTGTATATAAATTAGAAAATTATATTATTTTAATATTAATAATAAAATATACTAATAATGTTATTATTCATAATTATTGGTAATTATTCCTAATTATTGGTAATTATTCATTTAATTAGTCATAATTAAGAACAATTACCAATAATTACCAATAATTAGTAATACTTAGTAATAATTACCAGTAATTAGTAATAATTACCAATAATTAGTAATAATTACCAATAATTAGTAATAATTAGTAATAATTAGTAATAATTAACAATAATTAGTAATAATTACCAATAATTAGTAATAATTACCAATAGTAATAATTAGTAATAATTAGTAATAATTACCAATAATTAGTAATAATTACCAATAATTAGTAATAATTACCAATAATTAGTAATAATTATTAATAATTACCAATAATTAGTAATAATTAGTAAAAATTACCAATAATGAGTAATAATTAGTAATAATTAGTAATAATTAGTAATAATTCGTAATAATTACCAATAATTACCAATAATTAGTAATAATTAGTAATAATTACCAATAATTAGCAATAATTAGTAATAATTACCAATAATTAGTAATAATTACCAATAATTAGTAATAATTACCAATAATTACCAATAATTAGTAATAATTAGTAATAATTAGTAATAATTACCAATAATTAGTAATAATTAGTAATAATTAGTAATAATTACCAATATTTAGTAACAATTAGTAATAATTAGTAACAATTAGTAATAATTAGTAATAATTACCAATAATTAGTAATAATTACCAATAATTAGTAATAATTACCAATAATTAGTAATAATTACCAATAATTAGTAATAATTACCAATAATTATCGGTAAATAGAAATAATTAGTAATAAATAGAAATAATTACCGTTAATTAGTAATAATTAGTAATAATTACCAATAATTAGTAATAATTACCAATAAATAGTAATAATTACCGGTAATTAGAAATAATTACTAATAATTAGAAATAATTACCAATAATTAGAAATAATTACCAATAATTAGAAATAATTACCAATAATTACCAATAATTAGTAATAATTACCAATAAATAGTAAGAATTAGTAATAATTAGAAATAATTACCAATATTTAGAAATAATTACCAATAATTAGAAATAATTACCAATAATTAGTAATAATTACCAATAATTAGTAATAATTACCAATAAATTCCAATAATTACCAATAATTAGTAATAATTAGTAATAATTACCAATAATTAGTAACAATTAGTAATAATTAGTAACAATTAGTAATAATTAGTAATAATTACCAATAATTAGTAATAATTACCAATAATTAGTAATAATTACCAATAACTAGTAATAATTAGGAATAATTACCAATAATTAGTAATAATTAGTAATAATTACCAATAATTAGTAATAATTAGTAATAATTAGTAATAATTATCAATAATTAGTAATAATTAACAATAATTAGTAATAATTACCAATAATTAGTAATAATTACCAATAATTAGTAATAATTAAGAATAATTAGTAATAATTAAGAATAATTAGTAATAATTAAGAATAATTAGTAATAATTAGTAATAATTACCAATAATTAGTAATAATTACCAATAATTAATAATAGTTACCAATAATTAGTAACAATTAGTAATAATTAGTAATAATTACCAATAATTAGTAATAATTACCAATAATTAGTAATAATTACCAATAATTAGTAATAATTATCAATAATTACCAATAATTAGTAATAATTAGTAATAATTAGTAATAATTACCAATAATTAGTAATAATTAGTAATAATTACCAATAATTAGTAATAATTAGTAATAATTACCAATAATGAGTAATAATTAGTAATAATTAGTAATAATTAGTAATAATTAGTAATAATTAGTAATAATTAGTAATAATTACCAATAATTAGTAATAATTAGTAATAATTACCAATAATTAGTAATAATTAGTAATAATTACCAATAATTAGTAATAATTAGTAATAATTACCAATAATTAGTAATAATTTCCAATAATTAGTAATAATTACCAATACTTACCAATAATTAGTAATAATTAGTAATAATTAGTAATAATTACCGATAATTAGTAATAATTAGTAATAATTACCAATAATTAGTAATAATTAGTAATAATTAGTAATAATTACCAATAATTAGTAATAATTACCAATAATTAGTAATAATTACCAATTATTAGTAATAATTACCAATAATTAGTAATAATTAGTAATAATTACCAATAATTAGTAATAATTAGTAATAATTACCAATAATTACCAATAATTAGTAATACTTAACAATAATTAGTAATATTTACCGATAATTAGTAATATTTACCAATAATTAGAAATAATTACCAATAATTACCATTAATTATTAATAATTACCAATAATTACCAATAATTAGGATTAATTACCAATAATTAGTAATAATTACCAATAATTACCAATAATTAGTAATAATTAGTAATAATTAGTAATAATTACCAATAATTACCAATAATTACCAATAATTAGTAATAATTAGTAATAATTACCAATAATTAGTAATAATTACCAATAATTAGTAATAATAACCAATAATTACCAATAATTACCAATAATTACCGATAATTAGTAATAATTCATAATAATTACCAATAATTAGTAATAATTAGTAATAATTAGTAATAATTAGGTTTATCTCAAAAAAAAGTTTGCGTCAGTCGTGTATGATCTAAACTCTATAATTATCCTAGTTTGAGTGTTTTTTCTAACAAATTATTCAAAATTAGTAATGCTTTTATATTTTATAGAGACATATGGAACAACGAGGTCGTCAACAATCACTATTAGGTGACCGCATATGGATAACTCAACGTAGAAATCCAAACAGTTCTGGTTTAAATCCAGTATATGTAGAGGGTGTGGAGACTTTTTTATCATTTGCGGCATTAAATCTAGAATTTGTTTCAGAAGAAAAAATAAAATGCCCTTGCAGAAAATGTGCATTGAGAACGTTTGACACGTTTGAAAAAGTGGGAGAACATCTCTTGCGTTTTGGTTTTCAACCAGATTATGTATTTTGGTATCAACACGGTGAACGCAGTTCCAGATCAGGTGATACCAACTTGATTCCGGATCCATCCCGGTTTCAAGATTTAGTACATGATGTCGCAGGTTCATCTGTTCAACATACAGAAACTCCGGCTGATATAGCTTCAAATCCTGAGTTGGCACCGTCTGAATTTTATGAGTTGTTGAAGTCTGCTGAGGATGCATTATATCCTGGATACAAGATGAGCAAATTAAGAAGCAGTTGCAAAATTTATGGCTATCAAATCAGATAACGGAATGTCAAACACCTGTTTTGACCAGATATTTTCTTTGCTTAAAACACTGTTACCCGAAGGAAATGTTTTACCTGCAAATTACTATGAGAGTAAGAGGCTGGTTCGAAATTTGGGACTTACTTGTCAGAAGATTCATGCATGTTCAAATGACTGCATTTTATATTCTGGGGAAAATGAGTCGTTGGATAGTTGTCCCACATGTGGGCAACTGAGATATAAAGAAGGACAACACGGGAAGTCTGGTTTGATTCCTGTAAAACAGTTGAGATATTTTCCGATTACATCCAGACTCCAGCGTTTATTCATGTCTAAGAATACAGCGACAATGATGTCATGGCATAAAGAGAATATTTCAACCGATAAAAGCTTGAATCATCCAGCCGATGGTGATTCATGGAAACATTTTGATAGAGTGCATCCATCCTTTGCTTTAGAAGCTAGAAATGTTCGACTGGGGCTTTCCACTGATGGTTTCTGTCCGTTTGGATCTTATGGTAGTCAATATTCATGTTGGCCTGTTTTTTTAACTCCGTACAATTTACCTCCATGGATGTTGATGAAGGAGCCATATATCTTTTTGACTTTACTAATTCCAGGACATCCGGAGAAAAATATTGATGTTTATTTGAAACCATTGATTGATGAATTAAATTTATTGTGGAGTACTGGTGTCAGTACATATGATGTTGCAACGAAACAGAATTTCATACTGAGAGCAGCATTGATGTGGACAATAAGTGACTTCCCGGCTTATGGGATGTTATCTGGCTGGAGTACACATGGTCAGAAATCATGTCCTTACTGTATGGGAGAGAACAAAGCATTTATGCTCATTCATGGAAAGAAACCTTGTTATTTTAACTGTCATCGCAGGTTTCTTCCAGCTGATCGTCCTTTTCGCAGAAACAGATCTCATTTCAGAAAAGGAACAGTTGAAAGGGAAGGACCTCCAAAAATGCTATCAGGTTTAGAGTTAAAATCAGTTGTACTTTCATTACCTCCCATCACTTTTGTTCCCACAATAAACCAACAGAAAATTTCTGGTTTTGGGAAAGAACACAATTAGATTAAACGTAGCATATTTTGGGATTTCCCATATTGGTCTGATTTGTTGGTCCGACACATGTTAGATGTCATGCATATTGAGAAGAACTGTTTTGATAATTTGTTTCATACAATTTTGGATACGCTAGGAAAGAGCAAAGACAATGTAAATGCACGTTTAGATCTTGCCCAAATTTCTAGGCATCCAGAATTGGAACTGTTTGAGAATGTCAGAACAGAAAGGTTACTGAAACCAAAAGCAGCTTATAAACTGTCTAAAGAAAACTGTTTATTATTTTGTCAGTGGATTGCAGATTTGAGACTTCCAGATGGCTGTGCTTCCAATTTGGGTAGATGTGTAAAGAATGGTCATATTACTGGATTAAAAAGTCATGATTGTCATGTTATAATGGAAAGACTGATACCCATTGGATTAAGAGGTCTGTTGAATTCTGTGATTTGGGATTCCATAACAGACATGTCTCAATTTTTTCGGGAAATTTGTGCGGCTACAGCAGATTATGATGCTCTAGGCAAACTTGAAAAAGATGTTGTTGTAATTATATGTAAACTGGAAAAAATATTTCCGCCGTCTTTCTTCGACTCAATGGAACATTTGATGTTACATTTGCCATATGAAGCCAAATGTGGAGGTCCAGTACAGTTTCGATGGATGTACCCATTTGAAAGATGCATGCAAAAATTGAAAAGAAAAGTATGTAACAAAGCATCTGTTGAAGGATCTATTGCAGAAGCTTATTTGCAAGAGGAAATATCTTTTTTCTGCTCCCATTATTTTGAATCTGAGTATCCTTCAAAACACAACCGAATGGGACGGAACGAGAGGAATATTGATGAAATTGACAATCAATTATCTGTTTTCAACCAGTCAGAGCTTGGTTTTGGTGGAGTTTATGAACGCTGGCTTTCAGATGATGAACATCATAGAGCTCATACGTATGTTCTGCTCAACTGTGAAGAGATGACATCAGTTGTACTGTAAGTGTTTATATCACTTATTCTATCATTTATGTTACAGTAAATAACTTTGGTTTTTATAGGTTGTATGATAATCATATCAAGAAACAAATTCCACAAATTACAGCAGCTGCTCTCGAAGAACGTCGACTGAAAAATTTCTCTCAGTGGTTTCAAAAACTGGTGACATAAATTCTTTATCTTTTAGCAACTCATTCAATGTATAGTTTACTATATTGATAATTATTTCACAAATTTTCAGGTGTCTCGACATGCTGATAAAATTGACAAACGGCTGTGTGTATTGAGTAACCCACCTTCCAAACTTGTTAAAACTTATAATGCATATGTGGTGAATGGATTTCGATTCCACACACATACATATGGGGAATCGAAAAAAACAATGAACAGTGGAGTTAGCTTGAGAGGATCTCATCATCGAGAAAATGAAGTTGACTTTTATGGCATACTTGATGAAATCATTGAACTCTGTTATCTTGGACAACATTACATAACCATGTTCAAATGTCGGTGGTTGGATACAGAGAGAGGCGTGCGTGTTCATCCGACTCATGGAATCATCGATATTAAATGTAAAAGTGTTCTCGCAGTAAATGAACCATTCTTATTGGCTCAACAGGCACATCAAGTTTATTACGCAAAGTACTGTGCTACATCAAGAGACTTGAATGATTGGTGGAGTGTAATAAAAATCAAAATTCGAGACAATCAGTTTAGTCAAAGTGAATGTGCTTTCACTGATGTGCAAAGAATTGAAGTTTTTCAAGAGAGTACTCAAAATCAATCTTTTTTGCAAAGAGACATGAGTATCGATGATGACACCCCACATTTAAGAGTCGGTGATGACGATGATGTTAATGATGTCACATATGAATTTGAAATGGTAAGAGATGAAACAATTGTAACTCGAATGGATATCGATGATGTTGAGGAGGAATATGAAGATGACATTGACATATATGAAGATGATGATGAAGATGAACACTGATAGAATTCCATGGTATTTATATACAATCATAATATGTATATATGTATATATAATAGTAATTATGAATTATTTGCTAACAACATCAACATTTTCTGTTTCAGATGGACGACGCCACATTTCGTGAGTTGGCGGATGCTGACCTGACTTTCGATGCGGATGAGTTGCTGCCAGATGACCCTCAGCCTGCAGGCGCTCCAGGGAGTACGCGGAGGGGGCGCGGTCTTGCACGATTGATGATTCCTGACCCCGTCCCCGAGCGACGTCCACGTCTTGGGTTTGATCCACGCACACGGAGGTGTGATAACCTGTGTGATAACCTGTTGATTTTACTAAGATTTCATTAATCTATTCACATAATAAATGTTTATTATTTTTACAGTTTTCCGCATATAGCAGTCGGACAGGGCAGCGCTATTTTGCGCAACTATTTCTTTCAGCCGTGGACCACATGGGAGCATATTCCCATTGATGTGCAGCAGGCCATGTTCGGCCATTGGTTGGTACGTACGTAAATAAATAATTTTTATTTTGAAAATTATTTCATTTCTAACTTGATATTTTGATTTATTTGTAGGGTTTATGGTATCCGATCGAGGATACCATGCGTGACGCCATCCACGAGGCATGGGAGGTGGCCATGCGTGATCGCCTTCGTCAGTTTTTTCACAATTTAAGAAAAGCTGCGATGAAGAAAGCAGGAGTGTCAGATTTTGACGAGTCATGTAGAGCACACCGACCAGAGTACATTTCATCCCATGTATGGGATGGATTATGTGCGCACTGGTTGAGTGGTGCCTTTCAGAGGAGATCATCGGTGGGGAGGCAGAATCGGGGGAGACAGGAGGTGACTCATCGAGCTGGGAGTCGTTCTTTCAGTACTCATAGACATCATCTGGTACGTACATTATTTATAAATATTTTATATAACTATAAATATTAACAGTTTATTTTTTATTCTTATAGGCTGTCGAGCACCCCGATATTACGGAGTACGACGTATATCGGAGGATGTATAGTGATCCTGCTACTGGGGAGCTTAGAGGTGATCGTCAGCATCACATCGTGGTTAGTATTATTTGTTTTCAAGTTTAAAAATTAACTGTATATAATATATTCACAATTTTAATTTTAAATTGCAACTACAGGAGTCGTATGAGGCCGCAGCGTCACAGGCCCGGCCTGAGAGTCAGGCCGAGTCATCAGATCAGACCACTGGCCGTCAGTTTGATGAGGCGGCATGGATGCAGGCCACCCAGTATGCCTTCGAGAAGGGCCGGGTAGTTGGTATCAGCTCTCGACTGACTCCCGGAGATTATTATGGCAGTGCTGCGATGTCGGCGTCCAGCTCGAGAGGAACTCGTGCATCTTCTTCTACTACACAGTATGAGGATCAGTTGCGATCTCAGACTGCACTGATAGAGAGTCTCCGACAGGAGCAGGAGCAGATGCGTCAGCAGCATGAGGAGGAGCGTCGACGCCAGCAGCAGCTGTACGAGGAGCAGACGAGTCGGTGGCAGCAGCAGCATCAGGAGCAGATGGAGTACATGCGCCGACTCACTCATGCTTTAGGGATGGAGTTTCCTCCACCACCATCTGCAGACCCCCCCCCCCTCCTCCAGATTAGAGTTTGTATTTATGTTATAAAATTTGTGAAATCAAAATATTTTTTTTTTCTATTCGTAGTTTCTGTCTCATTATAAAATATTTATTAATATTCTATTATTTTTTATTTTTGAATTATAATTCTATTATTATTATATTAATTAAAATAATTTATTATTTTTATTTGTGAATTATAATTCTATTATTATATTAATTAAAATCATTTATTAATATTTTATTATTTTTTATTTTTGAATTATAATTGGATTATTATTATATTAATTAAAATAATTTAATAACAATTTATTTTTTTTATTTTTTTTTTAGTATTTGCGACGGGATACTATTCCTGTCGCAAATAGTAGTATTATTTTTTTATTTGTTAAAAAATAGTTTTTGCGACGGGGCCCGTCGCAACTAGTTTTTTACAAATATACGGAGTACTAGTTGCGACGGGGATTCTCCCCGTCGCGGAAAAGGGCTTTAGCGACGGTCCCGTCGCAAAAAAATGTTATTGCGACACCGTTTTCAGCAACAGGTCATTTGCGACGGGACCCCGTCGTAAAAAGCCATTTGCGACGGGATCCCGTCGCAAATGACCCGTCGCAAATACCTGTTTTTCTAGTAGTGGGATTTGACTTCTACCTTGTAAAGAGCAATGGATAATCATCTAGTCTGTCTCCACTTGGGATTGATTGATGTTTTCTTGGATGCTCAATTTAATACCTATCAACAAATCATTTTACACCAACTATATACTTGTTGCATTTCCATAATGTGACTTAAAAGCCATGATAACACTCCCTCTCCGGTCCTGAATGACTCCACCTTCGCAAGAAGTACCCTCTTTGTAGGAACCATCTGTGTTCAGCTTAAATTGTTCATTGGGGGGGACCACCTTACCCAGTGGCCCTGTAAACGGGTGTGAGATGGTTGATCCACAAGGGATGGAACAAATAGGGACCTTAGATACGACGCTTCTTTACATTTTTTGAAGAAGGGAACCAGATCCACCAGTAGGTTCCTGGTCCTAGCGATAACTGACCGCCCTGTAGATGAAGTCCCCTCGTATTTCTCCATGTTCCTCGCTTTCCATAAACACCAGCACCATGTGTTGAGGATTATGGAATGATCCGTCCTTTCTGTGCCTGCATTATCTATCCCATGAAACCATCTTTCCTAGAATGGTTCATGCCGATGATCCTGAGTAGCATGTGTTGTAAACATGCTGGAAAAAACTCCAGACTGTGTGCGCCCATTCCCCTACAAAGAAGATGTGGTTCACATCCTCCTCGCTTCTATTTATACAAAATTGACAACATGACGCGATGCTAATGCCCAGGCTCTTGATGCCGTCATCAGTGGGAATGGCGTTGTTTCTGATCCTGTATATTTGGAAGTAGTATTTAGAAGGGATCATGTTGAACCAAACCTCCTTGCTCCATTTATCACTTTGAGATTGATGTGTACAAATCCTTCGATAGTCTTTGACATTCACATTCTCTAAGGAGGATGGAGAACAAACACATCTATCAGGTTTGAAATTAGAGATAATTTGATTGAAAGCCTCATTCTTCGTCTCGTCCAAGGTAATCGAAATGAAGTCGGGGAAACGACTCGCTTCATTGAAGAAGATGGTAGGGGCAGGGCAGCTCAGGTACCCTAACACCTCACAAGCCCAATTGTCAAACTAGAACTGGATGTTACCCTCACCAAAAATCCATTGTGAATTATGAAGAAGAGTCGGGATTATAGAGGTGATTGACATCAAAAGAGTAGAATCATTCATGTTCGGGTTGCTCACAACGCTCCCCTATTTTCGTGACATGATCTTTCCCCAAAAGGTTATCCCTTAAATCGTTTCCCATGATAGCATCGCATGCATTCAATGCCTGGTGGTTTCTAATCTCTTCACGTTGATGACCCCCTCCTGGATGGGCCTAGCCATTCGTCCCCACGAGACCCAGTGTCTTTTCCCCTCAGACGCAGCATCCCATATGAAACTCGCCAGAATTTTATCGATAGCTTTTATTACACCTTTTGGCACATTCGGGGATGCCATTGCATGCACTGGGATTGGTGATAGAACTCTGTTCACTAAAGCGATGTGACCCCCGAACCAGAGGAGGTGGATCTTCCAATTATGTACACGGCTAGTGATCTTACTCACCACCTGATCAACGTCTCTATTTTTCATTTTTCCTTGGGAGACAGGCGTACCCAAGTATTCCAGAGGGAACTATACTCTTGGCATGCCTAGCCTATTGCACAAGTGCCCAACCCTCCTGGTCTCGCATTTTTTTTGAGATGTAAAACCATCATTTATCTTTATTGATAGCTTGACCGCTCCAATAACAGTATTTATCAAGAATTTTGTTAATCCCCTATATCGATCTCCGACCTGCATTCATAAATATTAGGGAATCACCAGCAAACATTAGATGTGAAACCGACGGGAGGCTCTGTTTCCTTCCATAGGGGAGGATGTCTCCATCCAGTATGCCTCTGTTTATCCGTCGACTTAGCACATCCTGCACTAAAATAAATATGCTTGGGGAGATCAGATCTCCATGTTGCAGCCATCTTGAAGCCATGAAAACCCCGTAGGATCTCCCCATGAATGAAACTGAAATCCATGGAGAACTGAAGCACTGAAAGATAATATCACATGCCCACGCGGAGAACCCCATGTGAATCAACACTCTATTTATAAAACCCCATTCCATCTGGTTGTATTCTTTGCTCAGGTCCAGTTTGATAATAATATTAGACCTATGAGACCTGGTGGATATATCTGTAATAATCTCCTGGGTGAGAGCCATTGCACCTTGAATTGATCTGCCTTTCACAAAGCCATGCTACTCGAGCGAGATACTGTTGGGGAGAAAAACAGAGAGCTTTTGATTGATAATACATGCCAAAATCTTGTATGGAAAATTGCATAGACATACCGGTCTGTAATGAGATATTGAGGAGGGATCTTTGATCTTCGGAAGGAGTACCAAGGATGTAGCGCAAGGCACCCGAGGGAGGCCTTCACCCCCAAAGAAATCTTGAATCGCCCCGATGATATTGTTTTTAATCGTTTCCCATGTGTCTCTGTACAAAGATCCTGGGAATGAGAACCAGAGAGCCAGGTTGAAGAGCCACCAGCCCCACGAACGAAGGGATGAGAACCACGACTTAACAAGATCTTCTTTTGACACAAATACCAAGAAAAATGAGTTACCATGAATAACAGAGATGCACGTGGGAGCAGACAAACGCTAGGAAGCCAAGTGTTCGAAAACCAAGAGAGACGGTTTCGTGGATCCAAAACGAGCCACTAGGGTCCATTTCAAGCAGGAGACAGCACCAGCGAAGGTGGAAGCCGGGATCTCCATCGTAACCTGACTGCCATCCCGAGAAACAGAAGGAGAGATCGGATCCGCCGCCTTGAAGCACAACTCCTGGGAGGTGCTCGACGAGCCGCACAGAGCATCCGTGAAGGGGCGATCCTTTCCTCGGGCCTTTGCGCTGAGATCTGGAGACCCCTGCAGAGACAAGGAGCATTCGGCCAGACGAGACGATCTTCAATCGATGGTCGTGGGGGCTGGAAACGCCACTGGAGAGTGAGCCGCCGCAGAGGTAACAGTCGAAAAAATTTGAATAACTCCTGGCGCGTGGGGCGCATTCTCGGACACTTCGAGGACCCATTTCCGTGATTTTTTCACTTGTATCGAAATATTACAATTTTCCGACAATTAATTTATAATCCCAATGTTCAATTATTTCAAAATATAAAAATTTGTTTTATAAAAATTATAGTTTTTTGGATTTTTAAATAAAATAACTATATAGAAGTTTTTGGATAGATAATAAATATCCAAGAATAAATTTAGATTTAGATGGACCTATTATTGGAAGTATGAGATCCATATTTTATCTAACTTCCATAATATTTTAAAGAGTCTTCTTCCAAAATTTATTTTCATACTTCAATCACTTCTATGTTTTTGGTAAAAGGTTTGGTAATTATAGGCACAACTAATAGGTTAGTATAAAGTAGTTTATATTTTTCATTTGATGTGGTAAAATATTTCTTGAATAATTAATTATTTTAATCTAATAGGTTAATGGTATCCTCTAAATGATCAATGTAGTCATTTAGTCTATCCAAATAAGGGGTATATTTATCTGATTCCATTTGGATAATGAATTCAACGACTTAGTTGTTAAGTCTTAACCAACCATTTATAAATCATCTAATCCATATTTTATTTAATTATTACAAACAATCGTGGTATTTTTTTGGATCAGATTGTTTGGAATTATATTATCAAGAGAAAAATCCGCCCATACATACTATGTATTAATTTCGACATAAAATTATTCACTTTTGTACTTTTTTCTTAAATTCTTTCCCATTTTAATTTATACGGAAAAATAGTTCTATATATAACATTTTATTTCATTCATAATAAAAACATAAAAGGATTCTATTCTATATTATCTATTACAAGGTCACTTTTATCATTTTACCTCTATTATATGTATTACATGGTTAAATTCTTATAATAATTCTATGAATTTCTCTAAAAATATAGGATACCAAAAGTTGGTACCTGAGCCAACTGGTTATAAGACTTGAGGTGTGTTATTTGTCTCCTCAGGCTATCGAAAATTTCTAATGCACTAAATATAAATTGCTGTCAATGATTTAACATTTATTGGTAAATAAAAATACTGTATACAAATGTGGATAATCGTGCATGCTGAATCTAGAAATTGGGAATCCATAAAAAAATAAATAGATAAGTTTAAATAATACAAAAAAATCAATGCATAACCATAAATAAAAACCAAACTTCACTCAAACAATACATAAATTTTAAAATCATCTAACAGATCGAATCAATTTCTCAAAACACAAGCAAAGAAAAATTATTTGATGCATACATATTAAAAAATAAAAAATATCAGAAAATACAAACTTATGATCTCCCTATAACCATTGGTCACCATTTGATATCACTACTAAAACATACTCCATGTTTTACCTGAGTGATATGTTCCTTAAAGAGGAGCTTCCCTAGAACCTAAACCTAAACCTAAAAAATAAACCATGAACAAATATGTTGAGTGGTATAAGTATAGTGTGAGAAAACAATCCAAGTAGGTTGACACTTTGAAAAAATTCATTGAAATTCATTTTATTAGCCACACTATTAACTCAAAAAAGGTAATGATTTTATGAAAACAATACCTTTTTCATTATTAATGTAAAATAAGAAAAAAAAAATTTTATACTCTTCTTTTTGAAATCAAAATCATCTGTATTTTTGTGATGATCGCATACGTCCTTATAAATTTATTAATCAACAATATCAAGATATTACATGAATACTTTCAAACCATAATAGACTAATAATTGATATGTTTTTCCATTTTTTGGATTTTGACATCCCAAATCATTTGATAGATTTTAAAAAAAATATCATAGAAAAAATTAAGACTATAAACAAAAGGTGTAAAAATATAATAAATCTTTTAGATATAAATATATAAAACCACATCACCTAAAAATAATTACCATGTAAAATCTAATGTATAAAATCATAAAATCCAATGAAGTAAAGGATATATGATACACCATCATAGGAGTGTCACTAGGGAACTTAGGGTAAATCCCAATAGGATCCTAATACTAATTTTTATCTAAATTAAGTGTCCCAAACTGTGTGTAGACATCTAGCCAATGTGGAGTACTGAATTAGTAAGAAAAGTGGTAGGCTTGAATGCCTTTAATCATAACTAGTTATGGGTTCTCATGGTAGTGTGGTATAATGTCCTACAAAGAATGGAATAGGGGTATAAATACATAATACATACTTTACCTATGATCTTACATAAGTACCTAGGGTTTCAATGATCCACCAATGAGAGGTTACTAATATCCATTATGAAATTAATCACATATAATCCCAAGGACATATAAGAAAATCCCTCATCGCACCTCAAAAAAACCCTTCACTAAAATATCCCCATTTTCATATTTCTATTCATATTCCAAAAATAATATAAACCTACATCACATGGCCATCAATATAAAACAAAATATAGAAAAAAACTCTCAAATATATATCTATTTTTATAAATTTCCAACCAGTCATTTATGACTTATATTAATACTAAAAATGGAAATACATTTTTAGAGATTTTCAAAACAATCATTATTTCATTATCCATTGGTTCAGTACATAAAATCCAAATTTTAAAACAAAATATAGCTTAATGATTGGAAAATAACTCATTTAAACCAAAATGAAATGCAACTGCAATCTAAAAAAATAACATACATAATATTGAATTAAAATATCATTTATGATATCATTTTATAATAAAAATAAAATCAATGTGTACAAATAAAAAAATGATTGAATGATATGAAAATATTCACTACCAATAAACTCCATTTTAAAGGATAAACTTAATTTAGAAAAATATAATTTAGATGTCATTACATATATGAAACATCACCATGTTATTAACTAATTGGAACACCCCTCATATAAATTTACATAGAATGAAAAGGAATTATATGAAATTTAAAAAATACACACCATCAACATTATAATGTAGTTTTAAGAATATATTATTTAAAAATAATTGAAATATCCATTTTTGTATGACATAAAAATCACAAAGATAAGAAAAAATGTCATGTATAGGGATAATATATGTGAAAATAGGTTAAATGAAGATGTTGTCTAAAAATTACAAGAATTATTGTCATATCAAATTAATATATTTTCATGGAAACACAAATACAATAAAATATTCCTTTCCATGAAATCATATAAGAATCACAGAGAGAAGCTGAAGAAACAATTTGAACAACCAAATATATCATGAACCACAACAATTATACCCCCTACAGATTTCCTACTATGGTTTCTTGTATATATGAATGAGAACCTGTCTCACGTTGAATAACATCAATTGGAATCAAATAAGACACAAAATTTTCATGGAGGAAGGAAGGTAAGTTCCCCTAAGTCTCTCCTAGATTATATTTTTGAATGGGGGAAATGGGAAAGAAAAATTGGGGTTTTAATTGGATTAGGGTATAAAGAATAAATTAAAATAAATCAAAGAATAAGTACCACACAACATGACCATATCCATCACAATGTTAAACCACCTCTGTAGAGACATTATGGAGTAACCATCTAGTATCCTGACATGAAACCCCTCCTCCAAGATCAACCCTGAATACCGATCCATATTCCATCACATTGTGGAATTCCTTCTTCATAGTGTAATGTGCTTTCATGTTCAAACCACATAGTGTGGCCTCTCATTTGACTCCAACATCTCATCACATATATAAGGGTTATATTGCGACCAACTAATTTTGTAATATTTTTTTAAATTAATATAAGAGGGTGAACTTATGTAAAAGTAACATTTGGAACCTTATATTTAGGTCATATACCAAATACAACTCTCCCAGACATCCAAAATTCAAGATTCCACTTAGATGATAGTGTTATAGTTAATCACCAATAACTAACAGATTCACATAAAACCTATCATTTCATGATGCCCCTTGGCCAATGTAGGACCTAATACCAACCAAACAACTACCATAAAAAACACTATGTACACCTCAACAAGTCTAAAATCAAGTAATGAATCTAAATATAAATGTATTAATAACTTCACAAGAATAAGTGAGATAAGGGTGATACAATTCCTTATATAGAGTCTATTTCTTCCCTAAAAATATTTATATATGTTTTAGATGATGACATGTCCATACACAAATAGATTATATGAGAAGCATGATTGGTAAATTATGGAATTCCATGAGAAATTATTTCTAAACCATTTTAGAACATGATTAATATTATTTAATCAATAATCTCCTCCAATCCTCAAATTACACCCAATAATCCATATCCACAGAAGAACCAAAACAATGGAACAAAAAACCCTAATGATATTTTCAAATATCTAATTCTTTTAATAGTTCTCTATACCATTTATGGTTGATACTAATATGGTTGGATGAAAACCCACACTATACTAGGTAATATCCCCATAAGCATTAAACTACTCCACAAAACCCAAGGATTATGATAACATAACATTTAGATACCCAATCTTCTCATACATATACATTATGTCTTTTTAAATGATTATTAATCACATTACAAATAAAACCATGATTATTTTAAAGTTATATTTCCATTATGAACTTTGAAAAATAAGTTCGTAAGTGTTTTACAACATATCACACCTAGTTCTTCATAACAGGAACCATTATTTTACATATTATAAATAATACCTATCATCCTAACCTATGAAAAATAAACATAATATATGGTGATATTAAGTGCTCATTAAGGGTAAACGAGGGAAATATGTAAACCTAATGTGAGAATAACTATATGATAACCTGATAATAACATATGAATACAATAAAATTCATATCACATATCACAATCATGATTCATGGAATAATGATTAGCATATCATAAGACATAAATAATGAATAAATTGAATAACATCATACATGAGAGAATAAAATTGAAATAAGGCATGGATTTGTTTCATACACATAATCATGAAATATAATTTCCTTAATTGTCAATGCTCATTTCCAAGACTATCATAGTGGATGGGTTCACTCCCCAAACTCTCATAGAAGTAATCATTCACTCCCATGACTATCATAAAGGAAAAATTATATTACTTAATAGGATTACTCTCCATTCCACTTCTGTTTATCTCATGAGATACCAATCTTTACCCAATATATTTGAGGGAGATAGAGGTCCCAAATATTACTTATTGAAAATCATATATATGTGTTCCATAAGATCATAAAACATTCATTATATTTGAACCAATGAAAAAAGGGTTTTATAAATAATAAATCACAACATTACCTATAAATAAAAAATATATTTTATAGTAATTTCATTATTGAATAAACTATGAAGAAAGAAGAAGGTCTCATAAGAATTTTATCATGGTATATCCCTTGGTAGATAAATATTTTTAAAGGAAATTTTGTCATGGAATAACCCATAGAAGATAAATGGGTTATGTAAATATCTTATAATTTTAAGGTTAAACAATACACACAAATAAATAATAATGGTATCCTTTTTTCATATCACCAATCAAGGATATGTTTCATTAAAGGATTGTAACTTTGTTAAACATTTATTTTCAAAGACAATATCCTACATTTATTGAGGAAAATATACCTTCCACTTTGAAAATAAATTTTAAAAACTAAAAATTTATAATTTTTTAAAAATAATTTTCTCTTGAAATGAACTTTATAATATTAAAAGGAATATTTAATAATCATTTAATATATTCATTGAGAAAATTGTAAATTCCACTGTGAAAAAAACCTTTTAAAATAAATTTTATTTATAAATCCATTTTTATTTTAAAATAACATTGAAAATAATAATTGAATATTCAAGTAAATAATGTTAATGATGGTAGGAAATTCCCTTCATTCTGTAAATGTTAAAACAAATATTCCTTCCCAATTGTTTGGTGAAATAAAAATGAGATTTGTTTTTTAAAATGACATGATGATTACTTTTACAAACAATTTAAAAAAGGTAAAAGTGGGTAAATATTAAATTAATTTATCATTTGAATATTGTTAAAATACATTATGAAAACATTTCTAGATAATAAGGTTATGGAAGAAAAAAGGGTTTTCGATCGAAGAGACAAATAATTTAAATTTTTCTTCAAAGCATTAATTTAAACACATTAGTACATAAATAGAGAAAAATTAATGGAAAAATGTATTCTCATAAAACAACCTTCAGATAAGAAAATATATGAATTTCTTTTGAGATTAATCATAATATTTCTTCATGTTAAAGACAATCATGAGGAATCCTGAAAAACTATTACATTGTAATATAAATCCCTTACCACATTGGTATATTTGAATCATAACCCCAATGAAAGATTAATGTTAAATGAAACATATAATATAATTAAAATAATAAATATCATGATATTACATGTAATAGGGGATATATATAAACATTATAAACTAATATTGGTGCATAACATAACATTTTCCTAAAAAATTAAAATTGAGACAAAAATCCCTTACCACTTTGATAAAATTTGAACTAATAATCTAAAAAAATGTGTTAATAACATGGATATGTAAATAAAAATAATTTCATGTATAAAAATTAAAAAATACATTCATATGAAGGATATACACAACATAAAAAATAGGTGATGAATAAGGAATGTGTATCTCAGATGTATATAGTGAGACAAAAATTCCCTAACTTATGTATAAATTTCTTTCTTACACATTTGAACATACTATATAATAAAAATAATATTATTTTATATCTATTTTAGAACTATAATTATGTATATCAACCCTTATATTATTTACTTATGACCTTTTATTGCCTGTTTATTAATAATTCCTTGTTAATGTCATGTTTCGAGTAATAAATGTTTTTTTATCATGTATGTTTGGATTTGGTATTCTAATTACTCTTAAAATGGTCATGGTTCCATTATGTATAAAATATTTAAAATTATATTAATATTATATATATTTATTATATATTTATTTATCATAATCCATAATAGTAAGTGATAGAAAATGATATACACCATTAATTGAGATAGTAATCTGTATTTACACTTGAAAGCTATTTTAATTTTATCAATATAAGAATTGAATGAAGTTAAATTAATAAATAACCTTTACTGAATAATATTTATGTCATATATGTCACGTATATTCATTAAATTTATTCTTATTACATTACAGTCAATTCATTTGTGAGAATTGAATCACATCACTATGCAAGGTGGTAGTCTTTCATACACTCCAAAAACATTATCATATCCAATAGGGAATAGAAAGTAAGATAGTATATGTGAAATATTTATTCAAGTATTATAACAATTTTTTAAAAATAATTTATATTAATTTAACATTTATTTATTACAACTAAAATAAAACAATAATAAAAACAAATCACATCAGTTCGTGAGGCAGTAATACATCGTACACCCAAGCGATCTTATTATTTTCCCCTACATAGGTATGTATGAATGTATAATTGTTATTATAATTAATTATTTATATAAATATTATAAATATCATATATTAAAATTAAATGTATCATTATATCAATCCAAAATAGGTGGTGATGGAAAACAAATAACATAGGATCGTGAGGCGATAATATGTCATACACACGAATGATTATTTCCTATTCAATTTGATGGAATAAGATAAGGATATAATTTATGAAATTAATAGAATAATATATTAGTATATTTAAGGTAATAATTTTCTTATATCAGTTTCATTTAATAAAAAATTAAGATGATAGAGGAAGAAATAAAATAAAATGCCCAGTTAGAGACGCTAAAACATCTTTGGAAAACTTCATTTGGCATGCAATAAAAGGATTCATCGGTTGGAGTTATGACCAATATAAGGCTTCAATGATGAGTTTATTTATGTATATATGTTATTTTTTAGGTATTTTCTAATTTTATGGGTTTTGGAAGTGTGAAAAGGAGAATACTGGTGCTGACCTTTTAAACATGATGTGTGAGCCATATTGGTAATTTTTTTTAAAAACTATTGTAACCAACATTTTCACAAGTAAAAAGGCTAAAAAATTTCCCATTCATTATACTATAATATATGAGCATTAAACATTTCCATCCAATGGGTATTGTACATGTTTTTTTCATTTTTAGTTCTTATCATTTTGGTTTAACCTCCCATTAAACCAATTTTTACTATAACCGTGATAAATAATTTATATTATTTTTACTATTTATTATGGTTCAAAAATAATTTAAACGTATTAGATAATATAAATTATTTGGATTCCAAATATTGAATCTATTTTTCAAAATTAATGAAATATAATTAGAAAATAATAATTTAAAACTAATTATGAAAAATTGATGAGAAAACAGTTTTCCAATTAGAAAATCTTCAAAAGGTTAAAATGTTTTTATCAAAGATAAATATAAATTTGATTTGAATGTACTAAATTGTATTAATATATATTTAATTGATCTAATTTTATCATTAAACCCATCTTAGTTTTTTTTTCACGGTTGTAAAATAGGATTTAAAATAAATAACAGTTCTTGATAAAAACCTGTATTTTTCAATATTCATAAAATATTTAACTTCTCAGTGAATTATCCAAAATTATCTCTATGTTAATTTTTAAAAAATAATTTCAACCTATGTTAAAAGAAATTTGATGGTGCTATTTTTTATAAAAATACTATTTTTAGGCATATAAATGGATTTATTCTCTTCTATTTTCTAGATAGTAAATAAGATTAATGTTAAAATTTTAATATAAATAATATATATATATATATATCAGTAAATTTATTAAAAATAATTAATTATTTAATTTATTTAGGTTAAATGTGTTTTTCCATTAAAATAGTTTTTTTTCAAAAAAAAATCCCTTTATTTTAAAATAAATTTTTATCATTTCTAATAAATTTTATAGAAAATAAATATTTATATATACTTGTTTAAAGATTTTATTTTCATAATTTATTTCTTACTATTCATACCCTCAAATATAAAAGCTAGTTGGTAATAATAATATAATGTAATGTAGTTGTAATAGTATTTTATGTTCTATTAAAAGATGGTGTTGTGTGTAATGAAAAAAATCATAATTTTGTGTGTAAGTAAATTTATCGAAGAAATTTAATTTTTTCAAAAAAAAACAATACTTCTTAATACCATGTGGTGTTACATTCTACACCACATAAATTTATTTCATCCTCATATTTTTATCATGTACTTGATAATAAAGGGTTTTGAATATGAAAATCCCTTTTTGGAAACCCACATCGTAAAAACAGTTAAAAGAAATTACACTTGGAATGAGAGAAAGGTATGTATAAAGGCTCTCTAAAATAACACATAAATATATTTCCACATTGGGGAACATTTTTTGGAATGGGAAACATGGAAAATAATATAAAAATAACAACCCAAATACTAATGGATAGTGATAGATAATATAGTTAGGAGAAAGTTTATGCTGAATAATTCATAAATTTTTGATTTGTGAAAAGACCATTCATTTATTAAAAATGAACATAAACGTATAAAATTTTATTTCAATATCCTATTATTAATGTTGAATAATTTTTACAAGATTATATATTTTCATGATTTCATTCCATTTCATAAGCTCAAACCATCCTCCAGTTTTGATTAGATCAATTTCCACTTCATCTCTTACTTTATGAAATATAGTTGAAATTTTATTTTAGAAGAAACCCTAATAGATCATAAGATCAATGAAATAATGATAATTAATTACTTATTTCTCTAGTTTTTATTAAAAATACAATTTATTAAAAGTTTATCCAATAACATACATTGTTTAACATAATCCATTCCATGAATAGTTATCCTTAATGATCCTTCACATTTGATCAAAATTGAAATAAAAAAAATTATAAATAAGGTCAGTAAATTTTCAAAATCAACCTATCATTAATTCCCGGAGAACATAATGCAACTCTAAATGTCACATGAAAAATTTTCAAATACCATGAAAATATACTCTTCGAAAACATGGGAATATCTTAAACTACTAAAAAACATCATGAATATATATACACATCCCAATTCCTTGAATAAAACCACATATATTTTAATATATTCTATAAATATAATAATTTTCTAAAATTCATAAATGATTACATAAAACACCTTAACAATAAACCTTTAATCACTTCTAAGGCAATCAATAATATCAAATTTACATTATTCATATCCATTATCTCATTATACCTACATTAATAATTCAAAATCAGGAACATATTACTGAATATATTTCCAAAATCATGTGTTTTCTATAAAATATCACCTTACTATTCAATAAAATTTCTAGGACAGTAGTTCTATTCAACAAATTCATAAAAATTCATAATAAAAATATTATAATAAAAAATCCTTATATATTGCACAATTCGTGAATTCCAATACATAAACATTTCAATCATTCTATATAATTCCTTAACTATTTAATATGATTCATCATCTTATTACTTAATTACTATTTCCTACAATATGAAATATGAATCTTGTATTAAAAATAATCACACACAATTTAATCATGCTTATCATTTTTAACAAATGAAATAATGTTTGAATATCCCATACCATTAATATGTCATTAATGGTCTCTTCATCATCAGTATTATAACCATTACTTGTACCACCTTACAAATTATTTTTCACCAGAATCCCTTTAGGACATCAATTTACAAAATTCCAACAATTTTCACATTAAAATAATTCAAACTTCATTGATACCTTAGGGAGAAAATTACACTCATTAATTTCATTAACAAAATAGTTGTTTTTTCCTTACATTTTTTTTGATTTATTTCCTTCTATCTATAATTGAAACATTTTTATGTTCCTCTAAGATATTCGCTTGGGTGATTCTTCTCACATTCTAAACATATAGCAAACCCAATCACCATTCCTCCATGGTCTCCTCCACCTTAACTCTAAATGAACTCTATCTTTCTATTGTTTGGTGATTATAAGATTTGGTTATGTTGTATGTTTTCAATCATATATCATGATAATTTATTTGGAATAATAAAAATACCCTTCACTGGAGTTATTATCACATTTTGGTTCTCATAAAACCATTTTCTATAACATTTAATGTTGTATCAGTTTATTCTAGTTCCCAAAAATAAAAAAACCAAAAAAGGAACTGTTATCAATAATAATCATAGTGATGAACCATATAATCATGGAATATCACTTACATGATTTCTAAATCATGGAACCTTATTTTTAGTCTATGAAACTTTAGTCTTAACCTAAGCCATGAATGGTGATTATTTAGAACATTAATTATGGTTTATAAAGTGTTTATAAATTTATAAATCATTTCTCATATGAGTGTGAAACTTGTTGTTTAGAAATGATCATATTCAATATTGTGTCCCACACTAGATTAATTTCATTTTGAGAGTCCTGTATAAACATTTTTCTTTATGATTGGTTTTCCACTCCACTCATATCATTATTTTATCCTTAGTAACTTCCCTTAGAAACTACTATATCCATTCATAATATTTAGGATCTACCTAACAAAAATCTACCAAAAAATTGACTTATATTAATGAATAATTATATTTTTCTCCTCACAGGGACACTATGATATGGGAACTTTCATGTAATGGAATCCTTGACTACATGGATTTTATATCATATTAAATTTGATTCAAATACTGCCACTCTCGGATAAAATGTTATGACAAGACATAGATTAGGATATCATGATTATCCGTGATTCAGGGGACTACTCAGCAACGAATACATATAAATGAATTCTTAGAACATTTTGGAATTAATTTATGTTCTATGATTAGAATATAAAATTAGTACAAGTAGGATGAAACTCATATATTCTTATCTTGAACCACTGGATCCACAGTATGAAGGGAATTTCATGACATGTTTTAGTTTCCTATACCCGACAACTACATCCCTATGGCCATGCTGCAGTACTGCTCATTTGTAAATGCCACTCGTCAAATCACCAATCTATTCATGGATGTTATTGCTGAAGTCATGAACCATATATAGAGTGGAAAGTATGAGATAATCCAAAATAATACTTCATTCTCCCTATATTATTCCTTTTTCTAAACAATAACTTCAGTCAAGGAATCGAAGAAAATTCAAACTGGTCAATTCTATAATTCTGCACAAAACCACATGGTTCTTTGAAATAATTGTGTGGTTAGAACATTCATAGTATAATGTGTATTTTTCTGGGAATTTTTGCAATAACCTCTTCATGAATGAATTGAAATTAATGTTGATGGTGTATCTAAAAGTAATATAGATACCTCTAGTTATGGTGGCATTTTTTGGGACCATAATGGACGTTCCCTCATATGTTTCTTTGGAAATTTTTGAATTTCCTCTTCCTTTTATTATTAAATATATGGTGTTATATATGTGGTGCATTAATTTGAACAAAATTAACTGAAAAATATCAAAATTTAGGGTGACTCTACTAATATAGTCTAAGAAAATTGGAATAGAGTAATCTGCCTACCATGGAATTCCTCTACTATATGTATGGAGTTTCATTCATAACTCACCTACCTAAACTTCATCATCACTTAGGCATATGGGTAATATAACACAATGGAGGATGAAATCTCCAAAAATGTAATCAATAACAAACTCTTTTGGTTAGATGAACTTCTATCAGATCTATATTTGTTTTTAGAAAAATATTTTAATTAATTCACCTCCTTTATATTTATGAAATATCTTTATTTTCAATAAATTATTTTGGGCCTTTCAGACAAAGAACCTTTTATGAAGCAAAACTTTACCCATTATATAAACTATAGAGACCCAAACTTTTCATATGTATACATTACATCTTTTTAAATGAATAATAATTTCTTTTCACTAATACACACCAAAGGATGGTAATGTTATATTGCCTTTGGAAATTCAGAAACATTGAAAAATGCTTCATAAGAGCTATACATCATCTCCCACTTATTTCCTCATAACTATAACACTTATTAGACACATAACATGTAAGACCTATCATCATAACCTGGGGAAAATAAACCTCAGAAATGGTGATCTCAAATACGATGTAAGGGTAAAATATAGAGATTCATAATCATATTGGGACCATAAGGCTTTGATAATTTGAAAATTATGTATGAAAACCATACCCTAGCTATAAAAGATAAAAATAATTTTTCATGTCATAAATATTAGCCATTTATTAGGTATGAATCGCGAGGAAATCAAAGAAAACCAGCCATGTGATCATAAAATTGATATACATCATAGATTTTTGGCATACACATAAGCATTGAATATAACTTCACTAGCTACCAAGTATAATTAAAAAAACTATCATAGTGGAATGGGTTCACTCCACCAAACAATTCTAGCAAAAAATATGTTCTCCCAATACTATTATAATGGAAAAAGTCCCTTACTGAACATGGTTTAATCCCCATTCCAAACCTCTTTATCTAAACACATATCAATCTTTACGTAATTCATTAGAGAGAGGTATTGTTCCAACCCATAATATAATAAAAATCCTACATATGTGTGCCAAAATATCATAAAACATTGATTAAATTAGAACCCATGAAAAGAAATAGGTTTCATTAAAAAATCATTATAACATAACTTGTGGATAAGAAACTGGTTTCATAATCTTATCTTCATTTCAATATAGGATAACCCATGGAAAATGAAGTATGGTTTATAATCATTTTATAGTTTTATAACCCATGTATGCGAAATGAGTTGCATACACATATTATAATGAAAATACCCATAGAATAGAAATGGGTATCATATATATCCTTTCATTATAATTATAAACCAATAATATAAATAATAAGAATGCTATCCTACTATATTTTCCATAGTAAACTATAAGAAGAAAACTATATTCTCAACATATTTGGAAAATGATTATCAAATATTGCATTGTATATTTATTGAGGAAAATATCCATTTCACATTGAAAATCACTTCTTAAAACTAAAAATTCACAAAACATTATCAAAATTATTTTATATTTAAATAATAATTATAACATCTAAATGAATCTTTTAAAATAATTAAAAATGTTTCTTAATAATAATATATTTTTCTATTTTAAAATTAATTTTTAAAACATAAGTAAACTTAATACTACTTTCTCATTAGAAAATATAATTGAATCCTTATAAAGTTAAATGAAATTAATTTTCTTAATAGAGGGAATTTTAATTCCTATCGTACTCATTAAAACAATGTTTCCTTACACATTTTCATTGAAATCCAAATGCGACATATTTTTGATACTGACATGAATATTTCTTCTAAATAATTTATTTAAAATGTCAAAATGTGAAAAAATATCTTTAAAAAAATCATCTGAATAATCTAAAAATCACTTTTAATCTTTTTTAGAAAATATGGTTTTGGAAAAAATGGTTTTCACTAGAGGGAGAAATAAAAGGGATTTTTTATAAAAACTTAATTTTGAACCCTTGAGTAAATAAATAGAGTAAGATAAATGTAAAATTTTTATTCTAATTAAATATCTAGAGGATAATAACATTCATTGTACTCTAGATATGTATATTTCTATATATCCTCATTGAGAGCATAATCATGACCAATCCCAATAAATGATGAGATTGTAACATTAAACCCTTACCTCTTTGGTAACATTGAATTGTTTTCCACATGAATTAATAATGTTAAACGAAACATATATTATTATAAAAATAAATAAATTAATTGAATTAAATATTTAATGGTATTTATATCCACCTCATGAAATAAAAAGGTTCATACCATAAACTTTGTATCAAAGACGGCAAATTGAGACAAATTTCCCTTACCGCTTTGGTTGATTTTAACCTATAAACACCATGAAATAAAGACCCTAAAAAGGATATATAAATCTATATAATTTTAAGGATAATAATTATAAAATAAATTTATGGGTAGTATATAAACCACATAATATAAATAGTTGGTGAGTATAGCATTTGTCTTATAGATGTAAATTTTTTTGACGAAAATCCCTTAAATTAATTTTTGACATCCTTCGTACATGTTTGAACCTCATGTATAATATATATATTATTATTAAAAATAAATTATTGAAACATATTAATTTATATAGTAAATTTTATTATTTATATGTGACCTTTTGATACCAATTTTTCTTCAATTCAATGTCAAATTCATGTTTCAGGTAATAACTTCTTTGTTTTTCATGTGTGTTTTGATTTTTTATTCTCATTCCTATTAGTTTGATCATGGTTATATAATTTAAATAATTCAAACCATGAAATAAATATAATATATATATATATTCATTATATATGTATTTATTGTAATCTATAAATGACATAGATAGAAAATAAAACACACAGTTCAAGGAGACGATAGATCATACGTACGCATGGACACTACTTCAATTTTAATTACTAATTAAATGAAATAATGTAAAATAATATATTACCATTACAATATATTTTTTATATCATATTTTTCACATATTTTAATTATATTTTACCTCATATCCTCATTGATTGTGTTAGTGAAAAATAAATCACATGGCTTCGTGAGGTGATAATCTTCCGTACACATGAACAAGTTACTATATACCCCACGTAATGGAATATAAGAAGTTATATGTGATATCATTATTATAAAGTTATAATTAATTAAAAATTATCATATTTATGTTTCTAATTTATCTTTATTATCATATATAAAAATTAAAAAGGAGAAAGACATGACTTCAGTTCGCGAGGCGATAATCCATTATACACATTAGAAACATTATTGTTTTCTAGTGATTTGTGTGGTAATAAGGTATTTGTGTTATTATAAATAAATAGGTAAAAAAATATAATAAATATCATATATAATCATTAACCCAATAAACACACACACAAACACACATATATATATGAGAGGTTATGATTGAAAAACATTGATTCTTAAGGTGTTAATCCACTGTAGACATGAATAATTATTTTGAATCCCATATGGTTTCAGAGGAGAAGGATTAGGTTATGAAATTAAAATAGTAAAATAAAATTATATGTATGTTAATGAGGTCAATATATAATTATTTCATAATAATACTTTAAGTATGTGGATGAAGAAATAGAATAAAATGATAGATTAGGGATGTTCCTCTTCTTCGGACAATTTCTATTTGTTGGCACAAAAAGGATAATTACGGTGGATTTCGGGCCAAAATAAGTATTCTATGATAATAATATGTAAGTAATTATGTTATTGTATATGGTATTGGCTAATCTAATGGGTTTTTTATGTGTTAAGCGGATAGGAGAGTGGTGTCCTTTTATAAGTGAGGTGAGTGGACCACTTTTAATTTTTAAAAGAAAACTCTGTACCAAATTTTTGAAAAGAAAAAAGGAAAAAATGTAAGATTATATATCCAAGAGGATATAAAGTCTAAATATTTCATCCATTTTTTTTGAATTTTTTAAATATTTTTAACCCTTTTCTTTTTAGTTTTGTCCATGATAAAACCATTTTTACCTTAACCATGTTCATTTTTTTAATTATTTTTTCTATTCACTATGGTAAACAATTAAGTTGATATTATTTGATGATATAAATTATTTTTATTAACAATATTTAATCCAATTTTACAAATTTCATTAACTAATGTAGAATTTTTTAATTTTACATTAATCACTTGTACATGATGAGAAAGCAGTTTATAACTCGAAAATGCTAAACAATTTAATAAGATTTTATACCAAAAGTAAATATTAAATAGATTCAAATGAACTAAATTTGATTAATATATATAATTGAAATAATTTTTCCTTTAAAACATTATTATAATTATTTTTTTATTATTTATATGAAATGATAATTCGAAATAAAAACTTGTATTAATGCACTATTCACCAAAAAATCAATATTCCCATAAAACTATCAAAAATTCACTATAAGAAAATTTTTATAGGTTAATTTAAAAAATTAATTTTACTTTTTTACATAAATTTTTATAAATTCAATAAAATAATTTTCAAACTAATTTTTTAAAAAGGTGTAAAAACTACTTTTTAGAAAAATTTAGTTTTTATTTGTATAATTTGATTTATTCTTACCTCTTTTATAAAAAAATAATGAGAATGTTAAAAATATGATTGAATGTATAATATATATAATTCATTACAATCATTTAATAAAATAAATCCATACAATTTATTATTTCAAAACACCATTTTGTTCATAAGAATAATATTTCTTAAAAACATTTCCTATATCATGAAATAGTTTTTTTCATTTCTAATTACCTTATCAAAAAATAATTATTTTTATATACTTATTTAAATCATATAATTTCATAATCTAGTTAATCCTATTTATGCTCTCAATTTCAATAGTTAGTTTTGAAAATCAATTTAAATATTATTATTTTAATATTATGTCCTATTTTATTAAAACATGGTGTGTGTTCAATGAAAGTTAAACTCAATGTCATGTAACCCAAGATATAAAAGAAATTATGTTTATTAAAAAATTCCTGAAATCATTGATTGTTACATTACCACTTGATAATCACATCCGAATTCATATGAAAATAATAATGAAATCCTAAAAATAATATAACATCATAAACATATCAAAAGGAATATAATATAAGAATAAACTAAAAAAATTTAAGGGATATGTAGGAGGAGAATAAAATGAATGAAAAAAAGAATCTAAACACCCTTGAAAAAGCATAATGATACTAATACCTTGGATAATACCACAATTGGTAATTCTTCTTTTGTATATATTTTTATTCCAAGAAACATCCAAACAAGACTTGATTGATCAAAATGATGATTATTATCATATGTTTCAGAAAAGAGTGGAGAATTCTTCAGTTGGCCACATTAAAAATATAAAAAATTGATTCTTACAAATAGAAATGGTAATTGAATATAATGGTTATACCAAATCAACTTAGCTCTCTAGAATTTGTATGTTCTGCATTCACATCCTAAATGATTGAGAAATCTGGCAAAAACATAGTGGTAAAGGAACCACTCATGATTACATAACTTGTAGAGGTCATCTCCACAATCATGACCTTATTAAACACATCACTAAATTAAGGAAACCGAAATGAGAATATTTATGAATAATGTTGTTGGTCGGAGTAGTTAACTCAAGAGGGGAGGGGTGAATTGAGTAACTATATAAAAATTTCTATTTAAAAGATATTATTTTTACAAATAATGATTTCCCCAAAAATAGATACAACCCAGTTAATCAAGGTTATATTGTTATAAGAGTTTGACTGTTTAAATGACTTCTTAGAAGATTGATTAATTCTTAGTAATCTTAATTGGTATTATAAAAATTACTTTTGAATTTATCCTACTAAGACAAATCAGATATAACTTCATTCCAAGACTAACTATCAAATTGAATTTAGTGTTTTTCTGGATTATGCAGTAAAGCAGTAAAACAGAGTAGACTAAATTTAAATAGCACAACGGATATAAAACAAGTGGTTTAGTCTAAAGACGAGACCTAATCCACTCCACTTGGTGATCACCTTCCACCAAGAAGTTTATATAAATAAACTCCAATCCACACCCTGGATCGGGGTTAACAACAGTACATGGACTGTCCAGGCCACGCAGGGACCTCTTCTATAGTTTTCTTAGGTAAACAAAATAATGAACAGGCTACATAGGGACCTCTTCCACAGTTGTCGTGGGTAAACAAGGGTGAAGAATATGGTGTGAGGATTTTGAAATCCTCCAGTTCAGTGCATGAGTCAATGTGTGTGTAAAATATACAGAGTACACACACTACTCAAAAGTAAATAAATAAATCACTGATAGAGAGAGTAGATACGAGTTCAGAATACTCTAGTGATTAGCATTGTAGCTATGGAATCCTTGGATAATATAGAAATGCTTCTAAGTCCTTCTCTGGTTTTTGTGTTGAAAAATAGAGTGTTGCGATTCAGCTTTTGTTCATCACTAGTAAAGATGTTCTCTGAATTCTAGTGTACTTTGTGTGTTCTTTAGTAGAGTCGAATTTCATGCATGAGACAATGATTTCATTTTATGATCTTGCAATGTGTTATTCAAGGTTATGCTCAGGCTTGCTTTTCTGTTGACTACAGTGCACTCGCGTTCCTTGCGTTGTTGTATATCATATCTTACTCTTGGGCACACTTCTCTTTATCTTCAAATACATGAGTGTTAACCGACAAGTTCTATGTATTTCTTACCTCGTACCTCATACTATGTACACAAAGAAACATTAATTATGTTAGTGCATTAAAGACGTCAAATATGACTGTTAAAAAGTTAAATTGAAAGATGACAAAATAGGTTAAGAAACGGTGTCACAGTATGTTATGCAAACGGTGTCTTCTTCACGGTATCTCCTTGTCACGGTGTCTCCTTCACAGTATCTCCTTCATGATGTATCTTTCACTGTGTCTTCACTATGTCTCCTTCACGGTGTCTCCTTTTCACGGTGTCTTGCTTACGGTTTCCGGCTTCCGGTGCCTTGCTCATAGTTTTTGGATTCACGATGCCATGATGATTGTGTCTTGATAACTATGTCTAGCACTTAGTAAAACAGAGTGTGTATCTTACGGTGTCTGTTCTAAGTGTCTTTCTTCACAGTGTCAGGCTTACTATGTCACAATGTCTCGTGGTCATGGTGTCTCATGGTCATGGTGTCTCATTGGTCACGGTGTCTGTGTCTTGCTCACAGTGTCTGACTTACTGTGTCAAGCTTCACGGTGTCTTGTACTTAGGTAAATAACTGTATTCAGACTTAAATAGTAATATGCATAAAATGTATTGTGCTTATCCATTATCAAGTATGAGATAACTTGAAACATAAATACACATTATTTATAAGATTTTTGAGATTTTTGATCATTAATAAGATTTGTAATTATTATTGAAATTTGTTATCATTAAAACATGATTAATACATGAGGAGTCCAACAATCTCCCCCTTTTTGACAATCACAAATCAAGTACAGTAAGAGTGTACATTGGATGCAACTAAAAAGAATATAACATAGAATATAACTTCTCCCTTTTTCTCCCCATTTTGGTATTATCAAAAAGTATAAAGAATAGAGGGAAAATAGTGCATATGTCATTAAGAGTGTTCAGAAGACAACATACAGTAGAAATAAAAAAAATCATTGACATCCCCATAAAAAAATAGCATTCACTGGCCTTCGTCAGGGATTGGCCTTCTCTTTTCCTTTATCAGCAGCAGAAGAGGAAACCATAGGGGCAGTTGATGATGTAGAAGAAGGAATAGAAGTGGTAGATAGAGAAGGTAAAGGGAGACCTTCAAAGACTGAGGGAGCTAATGTTGGAGTAATAGAAGATCTAGGATGCGACTAATCAAGAATGACAGGCCTGATCTGACTAAGTGCCTGGCCAACAGACATGGTTGTGGAAGCTAAGGCAGAAGTGAAAGTAGGTAATCCAGGTCTGAGAGGAGCAGCTGCTGGAGCAACAATTGCTATGATTTGAACATGAAGATACAGTCTCAGAAGTTTAATGAAGTCTGCAATAATCTCTCCTCCATACTGCATGGCCTTTTTAAAATCATCTTTATTTTCCATGAACTTGTCCAATAATATGGTAAAATCCGTCAACTTCTGGACTTTGTTTTTGAAAACTTGGGTTACAGGAGGAATTCTCAGATTCTCTACAAGGTATTTGAAGTTATTGATCATATCAATCTTGGAGAAAATCTGGTTGAAATAGAAGTCCACTTTCTTAGAGATCTCCTACTGGGCATCATTGGCAATATTTGAGTGAATTTGAACCAGGTCAAGCACTCTATCACTATTCTTAACAACTTCAGATAAAGGATCCATATCCCAACCACTTAAGGCATTCTGAATCTCTTTTTTGACTATAGATTTGAGCAGAGAACTATCCAATGAAGGAGTAGAGGTTTGACCATAGGAAGTAGAAGCTTTGACAGTTATGGTCAGAGACTTGAACTGTTTCAGGACCTTTTGAAGACAACCAACATATTCATCTATGAGCTTATTAAGGTTCTCCACAAGCTCTCTCATGTGTTGCAACATGTGTTTGTGCCTTTCTCTATTATTTTCATCAAAGGATAAAAGTTATGGATGAATATGGGACACAATATCTCTAGAAATATGAGAAACAGTAGGTTTAGGAGAATCAAGAGCATGCACTGATCTGGAATGCAATTCTCTCTATAGGTTTTCAACCATGCTTTTTAGAGTTGCAACTTAATTACTAAGAAACTTGTTTTCAACCCTTATTTCTTGAATTTCATGAATCATCTTGGGTTGAATGTGCTAAATAATCTTTTCTAAAAGTAGTGAGGTATCTTCCTGACTCATTTTGGTCACAAGACGAGGTTGAGAGGACATAAGTTTCTCAAGTCCATCTAAGATAGTGTCTCCAAAGGCTTTCAAATTATCTTTACTGACAAAATATTGTTGTTTAGGTAAAGGTGAAGGTAAAGGAAGTGATACAGGTGTAGGCTCAGGTTGAGGTTCAGGTTGAGGTTTAGGTTGAGGTTTTGGTTCGGGTTCAAAGTATGTGACAGATTTCAATTGAAACAAAGAATTAAGATCAATTCCAGTGGCAGTAACCTGTTGAGATTCACTCACATCATAAAATCTAGGGAATTTATACTGAGTGTCCACCGAATATGACTCATTAGGTTGAGATACTTCATCAGACTCATCTTCAACAACCTCAGCTTCATTAGTCTCAAGATTTTGCGGTTCCTCCCCCTCAATAAGTGCTTCCTTTTCAAGACCTTGAGGCTCAGGTAGTTGTTCTAAATCCACTGGTTCATCTATAATTTCCTCATCCATTTCTTACCTAGCCAACCTAAAGGCTATCTCCATCCTATCTTCAGTAGAGGGTATTATCTCAGGAACAAATTGTTCCATAGGAAGGTCTTCCAGATTAGCTTTTTGGATACCAGAGTGTTCTTTTTGAGTTGCTTCTTGCACAGTAGGGAGTTCTCCCACTACAGCGTCTTCCATGGATTGCTGCTCAGATTCTAGGACAACTAATTCTCTTGCATCCTCATATTGTATTTCCAGATTAACAATAACTCTAGGGGTAGGAGGTTCTTTACCAGGAACAACAGGAGGAACAACAATCCTTTCTTTCTCAATAACAACTTCTTCCCTATGAGGTATATCAGCCTCTTCTCTATCTGGTACTCCAGATGACTCTTCCTCTTCTTCTTCATCTTCTGAATAATCAACAACTTCATTTGGTTCCAAACCAGGATCAGAAATGTCCTTTGGCCTTGTTGGATAATCCACATGATTATACTTCTCATAAAGCTTATCATTATCTTCAAACCATTCATTCTTCTAGGGGTTCCAGTTTATTTTCATCCTCCTTATGGTATCTTTGGATAAATATTATTCATAGTTCATAAGTACTTCTTCATTGGGTCCAACTACTCCTTTGACAACAAGCATTGCTAAAATCATCCTAGAGTAGAACAGAGATGTGGATTTGGATGTGACCTTGATCAATTCACACAAATGGTGAATGATGTATTTGCACGGATTAATTTTGTGTCTATTCTTCATAAGACGAATCAAGAACACATCTTGGTACTTCAAGACAGCAAAGTCACCTTTCCTCAGGCTAATCAGATTTTGAACAAATTTAAACAATAGCCTTTTCTCTCCATTAATTTCAGCAGATATGGCCCTTCTCTTGGTGCCATTTCTAGTTAAGGTTTCTAGTGCATTTTCTAGGTCAAAGAAAGTAGTTATAGGTAAGGGATCTCTCTAATAATCATCACAAATTCCTTCGTGAGGTATCCTAAGGCATGCCACCCATAACCTCGACGAGAAGGAGCGTCTTTGGCCATTAATCAAGATTCTCACAATAAAACTTTCACCAGAATCAAAAGAAAACTATACATACTGATAAAACTGAGCTACCAACCTCAGATAAATAGGTCTATCCTTCCTTGAGAACCATTTGATCCAGCCTTATTCTCTTAAAACTTTTAAAACCAGAGACTTGCTGGACAAAATCCACTCAGGGAAAACTTCTTTTTCAGGAATGACAACGAGATTTACTAGGTTCGGATTTAGAGGCCCTTCGGGTGTCAGCTTGGGTGATATCTTATTCTTATTTGGGTGGTGCTTCTCAGGTGTGGATGAAGATGGATGCTTTATCCTTGGCATTCACCGAAGGTCGAGAGAGAGAGGGGGGGGTTACAAGGTTGAAAGGGTTCAGAAAGAGTGAGTAGGAGAAGGTCCGGGTGAAGAAACGATTGAAACCAATTTGTTTTATCATTTGGTAATGTCATAAGTCACAAAAATAAAAACTCAGGAAATTAAAAGAGGTGAAAAAATAATTACCGCGATACAGGTAAAAATAAAAGCATAAAAAATTATCACAGTGAGACCGTGAATAGTTGTTACAGTGCGATGGTAAATGGTCGTCATGGTGAGATAGTCAGTGGTCATCACAGTGAGACAATGAATGATCTATTCTATCATTGTGAGATAGTCAGTAAATTGTTTAGTCATGGTGAGATAGTTAGTGGCAAACCGAGAACACAAGGTGCTAACTGTGAGATCGCAAACATGAGACAGTAACTGAGAAACAGTGAACATGAAATAGTAAAGTAAAATATAGTAAAATATTGAACAGTATGACCAGTAAGATATCTATTTGTGATTGATCATGCCAAGATCATGTATGATGTAATCTATTCTCTCGGAATTTAATGGTTTAGTGAATATATCAGCAAGTTGATATTCAGTGCCAATGAATTCCAAGGTGATGTCACCTTTTTGATAGTGATCTCTCAAAAAGTGATGTCTTACATCAATATGTTTTTCCTAGAATGTGAAACATGATTTTTTGAAATGTTTATAGCACTTGTGCTGTTACAATTTATTGGTACATTTCTGAATTGATATCCATAATCTAGTAAAGTGTGTTTCATCCACAAAATTTGTACACAACAACTGCCAGTAGCTATGTATTCAACTTCTTTAGTAAATAATGAAACAAAATTTTGTTTCTTACTACAACATGATAATAGTGACTTGCCTAAAAGGTGACATGTTCCAGAGGTGTGTTTTCTATCTAACTTACAGCCATCGATGTCAGCATCATAACAACTAACTAGTTCAAAAGATTTTCTTTTAGGATAGAACAGTCCTAGATTGGGTGTATGATTGAGGTATTTGAAAATTCTCTTTAAAGCATTTAAATGTTATTCTTTAGGGTTTTCTTGAAAATGAGCACACATACACACACTAAACATAATGTCAAGTGGCTAGCAGTTAAGTAGAGTATATTTCTAATCATTCCTCTATAAGTGGTTTGATCAACAGATTTTCCATCTTCATCATGATCCAACTTATAGGTGGTACTCATGGGAGTGTCACTTCTTTTAGTGCTATCCAATTCAAAATGTTTTAGAAGATCTCTAGTGTATTTACTTTGAGTCAAAACAATTCTGTCATTATTTTGAAATATTTGAAATCCAAGAAAGAATTTTAGTTCATCTATTAAGCTCATTTCAAATTCATTTTACATCATTTTAGAAAAATCAATACATAATGAATTTTTTGAAGATCCAAAAATAATATCATCTACATAGATTTGAACAACTAAAAAATCATTAGAAATTCATTTTATAAAGAGGGTGGGATTATCTATTCCTTTTGTAAAACCTTTGGAAATTAGAAAAGTACTTAATCTATCATACCAAGCTCTTGGATCTTGCTTTAAACCATATAAAGATTTTGATAGTTTAAAAATATGATTTGGAAAAAGAGGGTTTGTAAATCCAGGGGGTTGTTCAACAAAAACATCCTTAGTTATATACCAATTTAAGAATGCACTCTTAACATCCATTTGATATAGTTTGAAATTCAGATGTGCAACATAAGCATGTAGAATTATAATGGCTTCAAGTCTGGCTACTAGAGAAAAGGTCTCCTCATAGTGAATTCCTTCTTCTTGACTATAGCCTTGTGCAACTAATCTATCCTTGTTCCTTGCTATATTTCCATATTCATCTACCTTATTTCTAAACACCCATTTCGTTCCTATGAAAAAAGTGTCCTTGGGTCTTTCAACAAGTTTCCAAAATTTATTTCTTTCAAAATTATTTAGTTCTTCTTGTATAGAAATTACCCAAAATTCATCATTGATAGCATCATCAATGTTTTTAGGTTCAAGCTATGACAAGAAGGCTTGATGTTCAACCTGATTTCTAAGAGAAGCTCTAGTTTGTGTTCCTTTCTCTAAGTCTCCTAGAACAGTATCTAAGGGATAGTTTCTAAGGGTTCTAACCTTTCTAGAAAATGAGGGACTACAGATTTCAGGTTCATCAACAGATTCAGGTTCATTATGACTCGATTGAATAGAATTTACAGAATTGGAAGTTTTCACAGATTCTTTCACAAAGGTATTTGAGGATTTTGAGTTGATGTTCAGATTTGATACATCATCCTCCAGATTTTCGGCTCATGTGGATATGTTTCATAAATCTTGATATGGACAGATTCTTCCACACATTGAGTTCTCTTATTGAATACTCTATAAGCTTTAGTTGATATTTAATAACCTAGGAAAATTCCTTCATCACTTTTGGATGAAAAATTTGTCAAGATTATCCTTAGTGTTGAGAATAAAGACTTTGCAACCAAAAAATCTAAAGTACTTAAACTTAGGCTTCCTATTATTCCATAGTTCATATGGGGTATTCTTGATAATTGGTCTAATCTAGACTCTATTGGTTATATAGAATGCTATATTAACAGCTTCAGCCCAAAAGTAAATAGGTAGGTAATATTCACTAAGCATTGTTCTAGAAATTTCTTTCAAGGTTATATTTATTCTTTCTAAAACACCATTTTGCTGAGGTGTTCTAGGGGAAGAGAAATTGTGACTATAACCATTTTGTGAGAAAAAAGGATTCAAACTCTTGATTTTCAAACTCATGGACATGATCACTTCTTAATGATTTAATTTTAAGACCACTATGATTTTCTACAGACTTGGAATACTTTTTAAAAATAGAGCAGGCTTCACTTTTGTGAGCCATGAAGAAGGTCCAGGTATATCTAGAAAAATCATCTACTAGAACATAAACATAGTGCTTCCCATTTAAACTATAAACTTTAGATGGTCCAAAAAAATCCATGTGAACCAGCTCGAGAGGTTGATAAGTAGAAACTTCTTTCTTTGTTTTGAAAGATATTTTGTGTTGTTTTCCCTTTTGATAAGGATTACACACTTTGTCATTTGGAAACTCAAGTTTGGGTAAGTCTTTAACTAGGCCTTTTCTAGCTAACTTTCTAATGGAGTGAAAATTACAGTGTCCTAGTATCCTATGCCAGAGCCAAGATTGTTTATGAAATACACTTAAGCAAGAACAATTTTGAGAAGTTAAGGAATCTAAATTAACAAAATAAACACTTTCATTCCTTAATGTAGAAAATACTAATTCATCTTTAGAATTAAAGACATTACATGCATCATTTTTAAATTTAACATGATATCCATCATCACATAATTATGAGATACTAAGAAAATTATATTTTAATCCATTAACAAACAGTACTTTAGAAATTAGAATCGAATCAGAGTTACCAATCTGGACTAAGCCAATGATCTTCCCTTTGGCATTGTCACCAAATGTGACATGTCCTCCATCTACTTTTATCAGATTCTTGAAGCATGAGTAGTCTCCTGTCATGTGCCTTGAACACCCACAATCCAAGTAACACAGATTTGTGTAGGAGCTCTTTAAGCATCTTTCCTACAACATGATCAAGCAGAGATAGATTTTGGTACCCATACTTGTTAGGCACCATTAACATTCGTAATAAGTACTTTAGGAACCCATATTTGTCTCATAGGATTCTTATAAGAATTGTGTAAATTATTTGAAAAATAAACTGTATTTGTTCCAAAAAAACTTGAAACAGTAGAATATGTATCATAACTCGAGCTAGTTGCTCTATTTCTAGAACTAGGAAAAAAATTATATGTCCGAGACTTTGAAAAAAAATTTGTTCGACTAAGGATTATTTTACCAGGTTGATAACCAATGCCAGTATTATATTTAGGAGCAATTTTTTTCTGAGAATTTGGGTAAGGGTATTTTTACCATTAGTAAACTTTTATAAGTCACTTTTTAATTGCTCATTAGACATTTTTAGTTCATTGTTTTCTTTGAACAGTTGAGAATTTTTATCTTTTTCAGTAGTAAGTTCAGATTTAACAGTTACAGTGAGAGCATGATGTTTCTTCAATGATTTATATTTATCTTTTAATTCATTGCATGTCTCCTCAAGCATGTTGCAATATTCAATCATTTCTTCATTGGCTATATTTTTAGAGTCACTTTCCTCTTCAAAATAGTATGAATTATGCATAGTAGAGTTTAGTGTTACCTCAGATGTGTTTTTCATAAACACATATTGGCTTTGTTAGCCTGCTCACCTTGTGATGCGTCTGAGTCACTTGAACTATCCTTAGAGGTACTCTAGTTGCCTTTATTTCCTTTTTTTAATTCTTGTCCTTATCCTCATATTTCTTCTTATATTTGAGCTTTGAAAAGTCAGCCTTTATATGTCCTTTTCACTTACATTCATAGCATAAAATCCCATCAGTTTTGTCACTTCTTTTCCAGTCCTTTTTCCAGTTTCCTTTTTGATCATACTTTCCCTTGAAGTTAGGTTTTCTGAAAAAGTTTTTCTTCTTATAAAATAGTTTGAATCTTCTTTTTAGTTGAGCCATATCCTCATCACTATCTGGTGATGATTGTTCAGTAGTGGATCTGTCTATAGAAGCTTCAAGTTTTCCTTTGTCTTTGTGCTTCGAGAGGGAGGTCTTGAATGCAACAGATTTCTTATTTGGTTCATCCTCATCTTCTTTGTTGACTTTAAACTCTTCCTCATACATCATAAATTTCCCAATGAGTTCCTTTATAGTTATCTTGCTGATGTCGCATGATTCTATAATAGAGTCAGAGGTTCCCCTCTATCTTTCAGGTAAACACCTAAGGATTCTCATGATATGTTCTTTGGCAGTGACTTCTCTTCCAAGAGAAATCATTGTGTTAAAAATTTCATTGAACCTAAGATACATGTCAGAAATAGGCTCATCAGAGTTCATCTTAATATTATCATATTTTATAGTATAAGTATTAATTCTCATTTCCTTTACACTTGATGTGCCTTTATGTGAGACAGACAAGGTATCCCAAATTTTATGGGCAGTTTTACAAGCAGAAATCATATTAAATTCTTCATCTCCTAAGGAACAGTACTAGGAATTCATGGCTTCACAATTTTTATTGTAAGAAAGTTTGGTAGGTTTATCCCATGTAATTCTATCAGTCAGAGGAATTTTATATTCATATATAATGGATAACCAGATTTCAATGCTCATACTCTATAGATGCATTTACATTTTAATTTTCCATTGAGCATAGTTTGTTCCATTAAAGAATAGTGGTCTGTTAGTTACAACACCTTTCAATATATTATCCATAATAACAAATTACTTTAAAAGAGCTATAAATTTAGAATTAAAAGGAATTTATAGATCTTTAAAGTACAACTAAAATCAGAGTTTAATAATATTACACAGAGTCTTAATAAAGTATCTTTTGATACCGAATGTTGGTCGGAGTAGTTAACTCAAGAGGGGAGGGGTGAATTGAGTGAATATATAAAAATTTATGTTTAGAAGATATTAGTTTTACAAATAATTTTTTCCCCAAAAATAGATACAACCCAGTTAATCAAGGTTATACTATTATAAGAGTTTGACTATTTAAATGACTTCTTAGAAGATTGATTAATTCTCAGTAATTTTAATTGGTATTATTAAAATTACTTTTGAAGTTATCCTACTAAAACAAATCAGATATAACTTCTTTCCAAGAATAACTATCAAAGTGAATTTAGTGTTTCTATGGATTATGCATTAAAGTAGTAAAACATAGTAGACTAAATTTAAATAGCACAGCGGATATAAAACAAGTGGTTCAGTCTCAATTCGGGACCTATTCCACTCCACTTGGTGATCACCTTCCACCAAGCAGTTTATATAAATAAACTCTGATCCACACCCTGGATCGGGGTTAACAACAGTACATGGACTGTCTAGGCCATGTAGGGACCTCTTCCATAGTTTTCATAGGTAAACAAAATAATGACCAGGCCACATAGGGACCTCTTCCACAGTTTTCATGGGTAAACAAGGGTAAAGAATATGGTGTGAGGATTTTTAAATCCTCCAGTTTAGCACAGGAGTCAGTGTGTATGTAAAATATACAGAGTACACACACTGATCAAAAGTAAAATAAATAAATCACTAAGAGAGAGAGTAGATATGAGTTCAGAATACTCTAGTGATTAGTAGTGTAGCTCTGGACTCCTTGGACAAGACTGAAATGCTTCTAAGTCCTCTGGTTTTTGTGTTGAAAAACATAGTGTCCCGATTCCGATTTTGTTCTTCATGAGTAAAGATGTTCTCTGAATTCTAGTGTACTTTGTTTATTCTTCAGTATAGTTGGATTACATGCATGAGACAATGATTTCTTTGTAAGATCTTGAAATGTGTTCTTCACGGTTATGCTTAGGATTGATTTTCTATTGAGTATAGTGCACTCGCGTTCCTTTCATTGTTGTATATTGTATCTTACTCTTGGGCACACTTCTCTTTATCTTAGAATGCATGAATGTTAGCCGACAGGTTCCATGTATTTTGTACCTCATACCTCGTACTATGTCTACAAAGAAACATTAATTATTTCAGTGCATTAATGATTTCAAATATGACCATTAAAAAGTTAAATTGAAAGACGACAAAATAGGTTAAGAAACAGTGTCACAGTATGTTAGTAAAACTGTGTCTTCTTCACGGTATATCCTTGTCACGGTGTCTCCTTCATGGTATCTCCTTCATGGTGTCTCTTCCACTGTGTCTTCACTATGTCTCCTTCATGGTGTCTCCTTGTCACGATGTCTTGCTTACAGTTTCTGGCTTCCAGTGCCTTGCTCATAGTTTCTGGATTCACAGTGCCTTGATGACTGTGTCTTGCTAACTGTGTCTGGAACTTAGGAAAACAGAGTGTCTGGCTTACGGTGTCTGTTCTTAGTGTCTTGATTCACGGTGTCAGGCCTACTTTGTCATGGTGTCTCATGGTCATGGTGTCTCATGGTCACGGTGTCTCATTGGTCACGGTGTCTATGTCTTGCTCAGAGTGTCTGACTTACTGTGTCAAGCTTCACTGTGTCTTTTACTTAGCCAAATAACTATATTCAGACTTAAATAGTAATATGAATAAAATGAATTGAGCTTAGCCATTATCAAGTATGAGATAACTTGAAACATAAATTCACATGATTGATAAGATTTGTGAGATTTGTGATCATTAATATGATTTTTAATTATTATTGAGACTTGTGATCATTAAAACATGATTAATACATGAGGAGTCCAACAAATATCTTGAATGAAGAAAAATAAATATAATGAAACTCTAATTCAATAATTCTTCAGTAATTTTTAAGCCAAAAGAAGGTGTAATAAGTAGAAATATTATAACTAAAACATGATTTATATAGAATCAGTGATCATCCCATGATAAAGAATTCACATAATTAATAATAAAATTTCATTAAGTCATATATTAATTATCAATGAACACCAAACCTAATGAGAAGGAAAAAACATATACATAACACAAGTAACATTGCTCACTAATAAATATCAAATCAAACCACAACTCATTTGATAATTTTTCCAAATGTTTTGTAGAATAACTTATATTATTCTTAGTATCATAAAAATCAACATAAAAATTAAGTATTCAATATCAAAAATCCAACATTAAAGCCATTTTTGAAATCCAATAAATAATACTAATTTTATACAATATTAAAAAATATATTTATCAATTTTAATCCATAAACATTAAAACATATATCATGTTTTTTTAAAAAAAATTACAAAATTAAACAAATAATCATTCAAGAATAATAAATAAACTATTTTTATTTTAGATAAATTTAATCAGTCCTAAATAGAAGAAACTCATAAACTAAAGGATTTAACACACAAACTAATGAAGATAGTGAATGTGAGTAGTTTTTCAAAATTATTTGGAAGACTGTGTTGAATCAGTGTGGAATCCACTAGGAGTAACTCAGAACCATGCACATAAGCTCTATATGTTACTTCAAACCTTGTGAGATAACCGTGAAGCTCTTGTTTGAATAATATTTTCATAATGAAATATAAAAACACTCAAATATATAACACAATGTAAATAAAGTTAAAATGAACTCTATAATAATCAAAACACATCAAAGATAAATGAATATTGAATTTAAAATTCATGACTGAAAACCTCACAACCCATGATAAATAATGGATTTGAATAAGAATGATCCATGTAAACTCTTTATTCACCTACCATGAGTTCCAACAATCTAATATCCTATCTAAAAGTACCTACCAAATAAAAATAGTGTTCTTAGATATAGTTTTAATTCAATGATACCTGAGATACTTCAACATTGTACCTGAGTTGGTTTCTAATAAGGCTCGTAGCAGTTTCTCAATTTACACGAGTTAATAAAAAGTGAAAGGAAAGTATATATAGGGTATTAGAATTATTTCAGCCACAATAATAAATAAATAAGAGAATAAAATATGGATATGGATATATTTTATTTTATAATACTTGTAACAACCTGATATGTTTTTAATTATGGTTTCTAATTAATTTAATCCTTTTGATATTATTCATTTCCTGCAACACAGAATATTGGTTTTTTATACGAACACACTATGTTTGGATTACATTATACACAAAACTATGTTAATCTTGTTCTGCATGAAATAATTATATTATCTAATGGTATATAATAAACCATGTTTTTATTGTATTACAAATGATAACAAGTCCCTTCAAAATCTTGTGTTACAAATAAGGTTGAGTTTTACTAAACTACAAGATACTATTAATAATACTAATAAAATATTATTACTACTAACACCTACATATTGGAACAAAATTTAAAAATATTATTAACAAAATTTTGAAAATATAATTTACAGATGTATATAAAATGAATCCATTTTTTATCAATTAATAAATTGTAATGCAATAACTAATTTAAATAAAGAAATTACTTTTCTAGGAAAACTAATTTTTTATATAAAAACAAAATTTTATCTCAGTAAATTAAACAAAACATTTTTAATTAAAGATTTAAATAAATTTTATATATAATAAATTCAATCAATATTCTTTATACTCAATTAATAGTTTTATAGGTATAAGATAAGAATAAGTCAAATTTCATGATTAAAAACCCGTATTTTTCTAGAAGGAAATTTTACCGCCTTATAATGGAGAACCCATTTCAAAGATGATTTTTTAAAACTTTTAAGTTTTTTATTTTACAAAATAATCATCATTTTTGGAAGATAAATGTATAAAATTTAATTTGGGTTAAATTATTCTATTTTTCTGAGAAGTTTATTTGTGTGAGGAATAGTAAAAAAAATTTAATTTTAATTCAAAATTTATTTTTCTTTATACTTCATTAATATAGATAAATTATATTTTTTTTCTGTTTTATAGTTTAATTATATAAATTTTTCATCAGTTAATCAAATTATGGCCATTGTAATCAGTTTCACATAGAAATTTAATATAAACACATTTCATATTTTAACATTTTTACATAAAAACCAGCATTGTAGTCTCATTTAGAAGATTAAATTTATATTACATTCTACCGTATTTGTGAGTTGGAATTGAAATAATTGATTTTGTACTTATAATAATATTAATTGGTAATTTCAAATAAATTTCACTTAGTTTTTGACAAAAAACATTAGTTAAAGCTATTATAATTAATTATATTGATTAAGGGAAACATTAGCTTAACAAAAGACAAAACCTTAATCATAAGAGAAAAATTGACCTAGAAAATTTTGAAAAATTCATTGGAAAGAACTATTTAGACCATATTATACCTTGGGTATAATTTGGACAATTATTGGATCCACATGACATGGGGAAAATGGGGATGGAATAACATTTACAAAAATATACAATAATTCCACTCATCCACTATAAAAAGTATCTCACTCCTCCCCCTTTTTCACATATATAAATCCCATTTTATCACCAAAAATATGTTCATATAAGATCCCAAAATACATCCCATAATCCTAGAATCCTTAATTTGGGTATAAATACTTCTAAGGAATCCATCTGGTTCAAACCAATATAAATTTCCCTAAAAAAGGTAACATCCTTCTTCAAGATCCTTTATTTTATTTTCATTATCCACCACTTAAACTATTATTATTCGATGCTTATATAAAACCAAAAGTTTACTCAATATTATTATATTATTTTATTATTAGTTTTTTACCTAAAATTACACACACTTCCATCTAATGGGTCATGAAATTACCATTCTTGTGTACGGTGAACTACCCCCTCAAAAAATGATGTTGTTTTTTTTCCTTTACCACATCTCACGATTGGTAATTATGATAGAAAATATCTTTATTATTATATAAATTATATTTATGATTTATATAATCTTCTATAATTATTATATAAAACATACCATCATACATTTCATTTTTTATGAATACAATATCTTCGTTTGTGGATGTCTGGACTACTGTATCCTCAAAACGATGTGATTCATTCACACATTACATGGAAATTTTTATGGGTTTGTAAAGTAAGAATATATGAAATATATGAACTAATAATGAAATTATAATTATAATACACACAAACACAAATATGACATTAACATTATTTCTTTCAAAAATATATTTAAATATAAATTGCATTCATGTGTACGTAAGGCCTACTTTCACCATGAACGGTGTATTCCATTTCATATTTCTATATTTTGTAAATTAATATAAATAAATAAATAATAAATATAAGGTACTTATATAATTATTTATTTAAATAAATAAATCTTTATATATGTATGAGTATCCATAATAAACATCCAAAACATATTAAAAAAACAAAGTAAATATTACCTAAAACATATAATTAACATGGAGTTTTAAATAGAGGGTTTATATAAAGTCATTACCAACTAATATATGTTATAAGATATACTAATAATTCTCTATGTAATATTTATAACTAAATTATATTTATTATAAAGGTGGTTTTAATATGTATGATGTTAGTGAATACTTAAGGTAAATGTTTTCTTACCTCACTTTTATTTGGGTGAGATTTATTACTTATTCACCAATAGTTTCTTTTTTGTTTTGTATATAATAACCATTAATATATTATATTATTTTTATTATAATTTTTTTTCTAAATTTCAATTTTTGTATCTCTCTCTCTTGGGGTTTACAGTTCAAATTTTACCAAATCGTTAAAGAACTTTTTACCTTAATATCCCTTCATTGAGACACATGTAATGTTATACACCTATATTTTTCCATTGGGTAAATAAAATACCATTTGATATATTATATCATGAGTATACTTATTTAAATTTTTTTAAGAATCAGGTAATTTGTTTTCCTCATTTTTATTATGAGTCATATTTACCGAAGTGGTAATAGTTTATTTCTACAATCTCATCATTTATCAGGATTTTTTACAATTATCCTACCGTTGATGAAATTTTATTATATATATTTCAAGAACACACATTATGTTTCTTATCATATGTTTATTCATGATATCCTCATTAATTGGTACCATTTTTCCACTCTTTGGTACTTAATATAATTAAGAAATTGTTTTGAAGAAAATACGAATTTATTTATCCATTTGGTTGGATAGATGTGTTCTTTAAAAACTATTATTTTTTAACATGTTTTATTTTTGTTTTTTTGATATAATTTTATGTTTAATGGAAATTTTTAACTATGTTTTACCTTTTAAAAAATGTTTTCAATAAGAATATTATTTTTGGTTTCTAATCAAGGAACTTTTTTGATGTTTTATGGTGAAAAAGAAAAAATTGGAATGTGCGGACTTACCCATAATAATTGCCTTCATTTCCTTGAATCAATTTATGTGTGTTTATAGAATAAATTTTTTAACGAATTTATTTTCTAACATTATAAATTTTTTTTATATTTAATGTGGTATTCAATGAATGTTTTTCACAAAATTGATTAAAAAGTTTTGTAAATAATCATCAATGCTTCCTACCACCCACTCGCAGGACCACTAGATTTGATGGACTCCCCCCACCAATGGTATCAAAATGAATACTGACGGGGCATGTATCTTGGGTGACATGTGTAGAGGAGGGGTGATTCGGGACACTGGGGGAAGTGTTCTCCTAGCTTTTACAACTCACTATAGAAGTGGTACCTCGTTTCAGGCGGAGGCGAATGCAGTGCTTACTGGCATCACTCTTTGTTACTAGAGGAACATGGAGCATTCACATGTGGAAACTGACTCCATAATTGTTCACAAATCCTTTCATGTAAATGGATCCATTCCTTGGTCGATTGCATATACCATCAAGAAATGCAAGGACCTCCTCAAGAGGAACATCCGGGTCACACTTACTTGGCGGGAGGGAAACAAGGTTGCAGATCATCTGGCTTCAATAGAAGATCCTCGATCCAATGTCACCTATCTCCATAAAATCACATTTCTTAGTCTTGAGGGAGTCAATATGATTCTATGGGATTCTATATGTCTTCACTACTTTAGGCCACCCTAGTGGGGTGGGATGGGCCTTAGACTTCTACTGCTTCCTCCAGTTTCCTTGTTTTTTATCTTGAATAATCTAATATAATGATGATGATAATGATTTAAATACTAAATTATATGTTTTCAAAGAAATTTTAAATGAAAATGGTTTTTAAAAAATTTTATATTTTAATAATATTTTTTTATAGAGGAAAATATTTTTTCCTCAAGAATTTTTTTAAATGAAATTATAAATCTTTATTTATAGGGAAAGGATTTTGAAATGGTTTTAAAAAGATGATTTTAAATGAAATAATATTTTACTTAAGAAATATTTCATGTGATATTTCAAAATAATTATGCATATAAGATGACATACATTATTATAGTTTAGGATTTATTAGGGATATGATCCAAAAATATCATTCATATTCTATCTCGGAATGGCAAACATTTTGATTGAATTATTTTTATGAAACTTGTTTCTCTTTGACATATCATATTCTTTTAAAATACACTTATTTTAACAGGTTATACTTTGATGGAATGATTATAAAACCATTCCTTTTTTCATAATTAAAGATATGATTACATTTTTTGACACCCAATTGATTTCATGGGTTGTGATATGATTGTTTATGATTTTATGGAACCAAAATGTTGTATTTCATTTTAGGAAGAATGTGAATTATATATCCCTTCAATTAATTGGGTAATATATTTATATCTCATGCAATATAAATGTATGGAGTGAGGAGTGAAATCAGTTTAGTAAAAGACTTTTTCTTCTAATATGGTATTGGGAGTGAACCGTGACTACTAAGATAGCCATGTGAGAGAACCATGAATAAAAAGATGGTATGGGAAGTGAACCTATACTACCATGTTTTACATGGTAGAAATACCTTTACTATAATGAATATTATTTTATATACTTATGTGTCTACCAAATATTCTATGTATTATTCCTATGTTATGGTCTCATGGATTATTTTCCTGATTACCTTATGATTCATATCTTGTTAATTGTCACTAATTATTACATGACCCAAGTATATGATATTAGATATTTAGTGTATGATCATTAAATGTCATTATCTTGTTCTCATACCATTATTCTCATGTTATAGTTTTATATATCTTTTGTTTAACATTACCGAGAATCCAAGATCACCCCTATCTTATGATTTTCCCATGTTATGAAGAAAAGTCTTGAGTATAAGAACTAAAGGGGAGGATATTTATGTGAAACATTTCAGATCATTCACTAGGATTGAATTTTTTTCCCACATTTCCAAATAAACTCATCTATTATGGTTTTCAGGGTGGTGTTTTTCTAATGTGATAAAAATTCATAAAAATTAATGTATTATCCATGTATATGAATCCTTTTTCACTATAATGCTCTCATGAATAATTATCTCCCCTATATAGAGTTTTATTCAATTATCCATTCTCAATATATGATCCTCTCTATTTGTGGATATTACCATATTATTGTCTTCATTATGACTGTCTCTATTAGGCTTCACCACATATATTGGATTTGTGCTAGCTAATTCTTATTTCAATAGATTATTTTCTTCTTTTAGTCTCGACACATTGATAACAATGTGTTTCCTTTGTTGCTAGGTTATGTGGTGTATCAATTTATGTGGAATTTTTCTTTTACAGTTATCCCCTTTATCCCAAGATATAGAATTATATATGGGAAACTTTGTTCCATTTCTAATCATGCTAGGTGATAATCAGGTTTAATTGAGTGGTAATATTATTATCAGGTTATTTTAAACAGTGATTTCTTGGAGGAAATCTGGATGGAGGGTGTTTGGCATCTTTCTAGTGTTCATCGTGAATTAATGCTTAGGGGTCTTGTGATGACATTAGGTTTATCAACTCTTTATTGACTATAATAAATGATTATTTGGATGATGATGGCATGAGGTTTCATAGAAGGATATTGGTTTTTGGATTGATCTGATAGTCCTTCAAGAATTGACTGTTTGGAGGTCGATTGGTGGAAGGGTGTTCAATGATGTTTTGTGATCATGATACCATTAATGGTCATTATGAATAGGATATGAGCTAAAGACATTTCTCAAAAAGTATATCTAGTAGTATTTTCTATTTCATAAGCCTTGGATATTTCTCTCTATGGTATTTTTTTACTTGGCCTTAGGGATATTTTCTTTTCTATTGGCCCTTCAGAACACTAGGTCTTCATGACATGATTTTTGTGTTGTCGGTGACATGATGAGACTAGAAAAATGGCTTGGAATATTCCCCATATAGTAAACTATGGTTTATGTGAGTGATAATGGGTTTAAACCTAAAATGATGGATGGATGTGTTGACACCCATCATTAACCCTTCTAAATTTATTTTAATGTGGTGTGAATGAATTATATTCTATATGGATTTTTATCACAAGGTTTTAGTCATATTTTGTGGAGAATTAGATTTATTGTGAAACATGGTCTACACAAGCACCATCGGGTGGGTTTCATGAATGATAGATGGGTGTGTTGGACTATATCACATGGTCCTCACGAATATGAAAATGTCGAATAGAAGGGTGTTATGCCTTACTGTCTCAAACTACCCTAGGGAAAAAATGTTTTAGGGGGTAGTATTAGCATCTATAAATGAAAAATGAAATTTAGTATCTCTGGTGAGGGGGGGGGGTGAGACGTTTGACTACTATTTGAAAATAATTATTCGAACACTTGGTTATTTAGGTTAATTCTTTTAATTGTTTTTATTAAGTCCATTGGACCATGTTTAGACCACTTGGCCCTATTTTCCACTAACCATAGTTCCTCAAAGACTAAAAGAAATGTACTCAATTCCCAAGTTACCCAGTTTAAAAGGGGGGTTCCATTGTTATTATAATAAAAAATTCTGTGAACCTCATCCTTTTTGGAAAGGTAAACTTTACATTGAAACATATTTTGAAGGTATCTTGGTGCACACATAAATTGGTATTCCATTTAAAACCAATTAATTAACTTAAAAATAACCCCCAATAAATTAATAATGATAAATAAACATGCAATATACCAAACATAATAAATAATTCTAAAATCATACAAAATACTAAACCAAGATCCAACTATATAAGGAATAATGAATTTTCCAATGGATTCATGGTAAAAAATAAAAATAGAAATAGATATTTTCCTGATAAAAAACAATACCAATCAACATCATGGTAAAAAATACTACATGTATGATCGAATATTATTATATATAGAGGGTAATATAATAAACCATGACGAGAACCTACAAAATACATCATTCCAATAGATAATGTTTGGTGTGATTAGGGTGTGAGAAAATATTACCCAACATTTGCCTACTAATAAAATATAATATAAATTTACATTTATAGAACCATCCATAAATTATAGAATAAAAAAAATTAATGAAATCAATACCCTTTATAGTATTCATGGAATATAATAACACAAATAAATCCCAAGACTCAATTTCAATATTGAATTCAACAATGTTTTATAAATGATTCAATAATGCCTTATAAATTACATAAATCAATTTTTAAGATAATTAATAACTTATTTTTAACCATATGCTACTAATAATTGGTTATAATTCCTTTCATTACTAATTAAAATCCAAAATCATTTTATAACTTAGTAATGAATAGATGATTGAAGAAAATAATACTGAATACATAAGGTGAACTTGTATATGAAATACCATTGATAAAAAAATACAAAACCAAATAAAATAAAGTGTAAACAATAATTATATCCACTCATTTAAAGGAAAGATAAACTAATATCATCGGAGTGGCTCTAGGTAACAACTGTTAGAGCATACTATATCCTATTACTAATTTGTAACTAAATCAAGTGTCTCAGACTTGACAGATGCCACTAGTTAGAGTGGTTTCCTAAACTAATAGTAAATGTATCACCTTAGTTAGGGTGGCATAAAAGTAGAAATTTTTAAGATAGGTAGTTCATCATCAATCACTAGAATAATAGGATGAGTTCCATTAATACCAATAGTATACTTGTCTATGGTACCTACCAAAATAAATAGGTTTCCATGATATACAAACTGGATATGAGTAATATTCATCATGAAAAAAATCACACAAATCATCAATGAAATATAATAATATCCCTCAACTCAAATACTAACATCCATTATTAATGAAACCCGTTCCTCGTATATGTATTTCAAATTCCCAATGAAAATAAACCCACTTCATATAACTATAAATCTCAACCGATATATAAACTAATGAATAAAAAATCCAAAAAACAATCCATAAACAACTAATTATACCTCTGAGACATTAATGATTACGAGAACATGACATTCATTTAATGTGTTCTTCCAAATGGATTTTATATCTTTAACCTAATTATGAAGACATAAAACCCCTATTTCAAACCAAATACATCTCAAATATTATTAAACAACTGGTTTCAACTAAAATGAAAAAAAATTCCATGATAAACACATATAGCATACATATTATGTAAATGAGCCATCATTTAAGATATCATTACATATTTTAAAAAATAAAATCAATATGTATGATTCAAAAAATTATGACATAGAACAAAAGAGTTTAATAAATATCAAATCCCATTCAAAAGGGTCTACATATGTTTTTAATAAGATATAAATCATAGTTAATTACTTATAGAAATAGTTTAATTGTTATTAAATAACATTAAACCACATTTTAAAGAATTAGTTTCTATTAAAATTTAAACTAATGAATTTAAAAAAACAACTAGTGTGTATTAAAATGCAATTCAACCTATATGTAGCTTAAGAATCCCTGAAAATATCAATTATGTATGAATTGAAAATCACCACGATAAGGAAAAAAAGTATCATCATCAATTCTAGTATAATTTCATATACATTAAATTAATTAAGGGGTTTTAAACCTTAGAAAATATTTTATATAAAATAAATAGGCTTTCATAGAAACACATAAAAAATAAATCTTAAAATTCTATAAAACCATAGAATAAACAAAGAGAGAAGTTACAAGAACACTATTACACACAATATCCCTTAAGATCCGTAAGGATAATATAACCTTGTAACACCCCTATTTTTTAAAATACCATGATGTTCGATAGAGTATATAACATGCAACACTATGATTAAACAAACCTTGATATACGGTTAATATATTATTATTTAAACATGATCATTTTAACCAAGACAATACAATTTGAGATATATAACTAATGAAATAATTTATGAAATACATATATAATTATCCTAATTGATATGAGTATATTGATAAATTATTAGCAATTAATCCCTCAATTTTTAAAAATGATATTTTATTCACGAAAAATATATTTCCAACAAATTGATTTTTAATATATTTTGAGAGAAAAAACTATAATTAATTCATAAAAACTATAGAAATTTTAGTTTATAAAATTTAATTTATATTTAAATCAAAATATTATTATTTAATAGAGTTTAAATTTCGGTTTTTTCTAAAATGTTTGATTTTTTAGTGAATAGTGTAAAATAATGATTTTTCAAATAAAATCACTTATTTTCATTAAATAATGTAATTTAATAGATTCAATGAAGTTTATATTTAATATTAAAGCAATAAATGAACTATTTTATTTATAATATAATAAATTATTTCATTATAATGACTTATTTTTATGATTTTCTTATAAGTTTATTTTTTTTTTCTTGTAAATATTTTTTTGGCATAAAATCCATTTTGTCTATTTTTGAGAAACCCATTGGAATCATTGAAGGGGAGACACATGTCTCCCAAAAATTTAGGGAAGTGGGATAACCAAAAACCAAAAAAGGTTTCAATTGATCCATAGAAGTTGAAAATCCAATGACCATACCTTCACAAGGAAACATGACAAGACACAATGAGCCTCACAATACCCATACCTTTCCCAACTTGTACAGTAAATGTGACAACCATTGCATAACCGAGACTTAGAACAGAAAAACCTACACCCCCATCCATCAGAACACCATAATCATATGAATATTTATCATTGTACTATTAATAAATGACAATAAGGGTGAGACAACAACATAAAATGACAATAAGAAATATCATATAGTAATATTGTTGTAGAAAACCGAAAGAAGATCCATATAGGAGACTTCAAAGGTGGATATCTTATGTTAAGGGATTAATTTAAAAAAAATGTAAAACTAGGAACCAAGGGACCATTTAGAAAGATTAAAAAATTCCACCAAGATAAAAAATAACCCCCATTCATCCACCATCCCCAAACTATCCAACATGATCCAAAATGTAATAGAATTCATCCAACCTGACCATGATGGGTTTATTCATGAAGGATCATGAATGAATGGAAGCATAAACCAAGGATATATAAAATAATACTAAAATATAAAAAGGAAATAGAAGTAACCCTTGAACAATATGGAAGGGAGTCAAGGATTAAACTACCTAGCATACGGCCGACACAGAGCGTTCATGCATCTATCGTCTGCATCCCTATATTTGTCTTCAATGTTGTTGACATCAAACCTACCACAATCATATTGATTGAATACTAGAATGGATTCACCAAAAAAAGTTACCACCAAAGGAAAAACCGAAAAACACTAGACAACACATGATAATGAATGCTTTTGAGGGAGTCAAACCATCAACTAAAACTATATGCCTGAGGTGGGGAGTTTCTTAGAATCAAAATGTCATATATGGAGAGATAAGAAATAATCATAATAATAAATAAGATTAATTATATAGTTAAATGATTATAAAACCTAAATCATTAAGAATATATGTGGGGAACGACAACTAGGGGAGTGAGGATCTATCACGCCAATTTATTAACAACATAGTTTTCGGTAAACTATGTTTAAGTGCATAATGACTATCCATTTAAATAAATTAATATAAACCATATAAAGGATTGATCTAAACTAAATATATATATTATAAAAATATTAATATTAATTTAAATTCTAATAATTATTATTTCTTTTCATAGAGTTAATATAATATCATCTATTACTTGGAAATTATTTCCTCGAAAACTCGTTATACAACACATTTGGCTTGTTTAATTTTAAATTTAATTCTTCTATTTATTATTTTTTAATTAGATAAAATGGATTCCAAATTTTAATTAGAATAATTAATTTTATGTAATAACTCAATCTTAGCTTTCAGTCACAACAGATAGTATAAATAGAAAAAAGAACAACTTACTGTGGTGAAAAACTAAAATGGTAAAAGTAAATATCCTTTGATGTTAATGGAATACATTGTTTAAACATGTTTATTATTTCATTTTGGAGGTTTGGGTTATCTATATCAATTATCTAATCCAATATTCATCAATATTTTAGGAACATTGATTCAGAGTGACTTTTGATTTTGGAATACTTCAGGGTATTTACAAAAGTTTCGCTCTTTACCACTTATAAAAGGGTACCTCCTCTCATATCATTTACATGTTTCAAAGTAATTATGGTTAATAAAATATATTAAAAAATAGCATCATTACTTTCCATCCCATTACATAGTGTTCTAGTATTTATCTAAATTAAAATCTAGGAAGCCTTAAGGTGTGATCCTGATGAGGTGGTACAAAGTAGAGTTATGGTTCTTAGTACAGAGTTTTTGTTTTTTTATTCATAAGTATCAATAAAAAATATTAAAAAATTAAGATATATTAATATATTTATATAACATATAAAATGATTAAATTATTTAATTGTAATAACCTACATAAATATAATCTTCCATAAAATGGGAAATGAATCCATCATCCATATGTATAAAGGACTACCATATCACAAACTGATGTACATTGTTTTCCATAAGTTCCTCCCACAGATATTTTTCATAATTTATTTAATTTTTATGTATTGTTGTATTTAAATACTAATAATTATTTAAAATAAATATATTATATAATTTCATACCTTTCTATCCTTTAAAAAATGATGACATCATTCATTTTTATAGTAGACTACCACCTTATGATGTGACGAGATTGTTTTTTTATTACAGAATTACATGGATGTTAAATATAAATTTATTTCAATAAGTAATATGATATTTATGATATAATATTCGTTCTCAAAAGATAAAATTATACCCAAATTCTTCATATCACGATCATTTAAAATTTGATTTGTTATGAAGGCATCTGTATGACCTATAGTATTAATGATTATAACATATTTCCTTTTCTATGACAATTTTTCATTTTTGGTTTTAAAATAATATGTTATATATAAAAATTATATTATTTTATAATTTTTATTATATTTATTATTTTTATATTTCCCCATTTACCATGATCAAAAAAAAAATCGAATTTGATTTTAGGAACTAAAAATAATTAAAAACACGATGTAGACATAACTGATTTAGAAATTAAATATTTCATTAAAATAAATTAATTAAATTAAATAATAATTATTTATTAATCTTTTTAATTGTTCATTACAAAACAAATAGATGACATAAGTTTGTTATATAGTACATAAAAGACATATAAGACAATAATAAACATGAAGTAAGGGATTTTGAATGAATTTACATTAACTGAGCCATAATTTAATTTCGTGTAGATAAATTATTTTACATAGAGTACATACTAAATAAGTAATGGTATTTTATTTTAAAATTAAATTAAATTTTTAATTGGTTCTATAATTCAGTAGTTATCAATTTGGTAAGGGTTTGTTATTCACTCTTATTTTAATCAATATTGTTTGTGATTGACCTTCCATTGTAGAAAATTATTTAATCCCTATCTAATAAAACACTTTCATTTTCTACTCCACTGGTAACTCAATTTATATTTCTGATATATTATCATTTTCCTATATTTTTTACATAAATTGGTAGAGAATATATTTTTATTAAAACTATTTTTTTCTCTTTTCTTTTAAAAATTATTTTTCATCCATATATATATATATTATCCATAAAATGATTTAAATATTCTTTTTATTTTTATCCAATAATTTATTGAAGAAATTTATACCCATTTTTTAATTTTTACAATATTTTTTTGATAAGAATCTTTATTTATTTTTTCAAATTAGGATCTTTTTTAGTTTTTATGATGTATTCTTTTTTAAATTGTACGACATGAACAAAATCACCCAATGTCATTACCACTTAATTATTTGAAGCTTCCATTTCATGTTTCCATTTGTATTCAAAGAAAAATAAATATCTTTTTTTTGGATATTTATATATTATAAGTATTTGCTTTCATTTTAAAAAGATTATTTTCCTTAATAAATATTGAATGTAATATTTTAATGAAATTATTATCAATGATGATACTATTTCATGTTATGCATTATTATAAATTATGTATATATGTCTCTAAAATATATTCCATAATTTTTATCAAATTATTTGATGTCTTAATACATTACTTGTTTTCATCTCTCAAATTCCTAAATTATTAAATATCATATAATCGTAATCTGAGGCACGATTCTGCAGACCATTTCATTCCTTGCGTAATTATTATGTTTAAGCCTTTTGATTAACTACCTTTTTCAGGAAGGAAAAATCAAGAATATGTTATGATGGGTGAGCCTATATAATTATCTAATACATTGGGAAAATATTTAGTCTCATGAGTTATCATGTATAGTATTAAAGAGTAAGACTAATCTATTATGGTAAATCTTACTCCATGTGATATTGTGTAAGAATATAACCTTGACTCAAGTTTATGTCATGTTATAAGTTTCTTCTACATTTCTTATTATACAATGATATTGTTATGAAATTTCTTTTACATTATTCTCATGTGTGATTATCTTATGGTACTTCACTTGTATAACATCCTGTTATACTTTGGACTCACATATTATTTTTCATTAACATGTTTTTCCCTTAATGGGATTCTTAGGTCTCCACATTTTTTATGTATTCCCCATGTTATCTTATAACGTTTTAGGTGAAAAAGTGATTTATGATATCACCAAGAAGAGGAAAAAATAATCTTTTATCTTTTAGTTTCCTTGATGTTTTATAAACCTAGTATTCTAGTAAAATAAGGCCTCATGATCATTGGGTTATAATTAGTGGATGTTTATATTAAAACTCATGTAATAATATATATTAAAGGAATTGGTTACTATTTTTATAACCATATAATAGTGAAGTTTTTTTTGGGATTATGATTATAAAAATTTATTAAAAACCATGGGAATATGTATATGTGTAGTATATTAGCCTAAATATTAGTTAAGGAATAAATTATATGGTCTACCAAGAAATTACATCCCTTTATGGAAATTATAATTTGATATGGATTTTGCACAATTATTCATAGGGGTATTAAATATAAAAATGGAGCATAAGTAATTGTCTCTATTTTCACCTGGTTAATGATAACAGGCCCTACTATACAATTAGGTTGACACTCTTGAGGTATAGGTTTTCTTTAATTCACATTTTCACTATTAACAAACAAGAAGAATTATATAATATAATCTATTGAAATCTATTATATTCCAAATATATATTAGAAAACCAAAAGTTTTATGGGTTGATAACTCTATGGTTGATCATAATAATATTGGAATATGTGACCATTTTCTTGTTTTAAGTGATCAGATTTATGTTGATTAAGAGTATTTAAAAAAATGAATTTGATTTCTATATATTAATTTTATTTTTGGAATCATATTTTAAGATCAAATATTTTTATTTTTTTATTTCTAGGTTATTAATCGTATTTTGAGATATAATTTATTTTTTAGGATATTTGACCCGTTGGTCTTGTATGTATTTTAACATGAATGATTATTTTGGAAGAATAGAATTAAATCCTTGAATTTTGAGGTTATTTGGGATGTAGGGTTATTTAGATATAGAATGATTTATATTGAACATTAGATTTGAAGATTAATATGAAGGTTTATTTATTTTGGGATTTATCATACCTTGTGATAACAATTTTGGGGTTTTGGTAATATCTAAAGGATAAATAAATTTCTTGATTTAATTTTTTGGGCTCATGTGATCCATTAAAAGTTAATTTTAGTTCATTGTGAAGAAAAATTTCATCCTGAATACTCATCATTTGGATAAAATGATGAGATTGTGGTGAAACATGATCAATTGATGAAATTATACAATTTATGTAATTAATTTTTATTATGTTCTTGGTTTATATGGTAAAATGATACAACACCATTAGTAAAAAGATATTGTAATAAAAAGGATATATTTTTTTGATAAATTAATGGTCTATTGCCCCATCAAAAAGTATAATTTTATCACTAGAATAAAATTTCATTCGAAATAAATTTCTTCACATCATTAAAACGTTATAATTATGTTGAAACCTAGTTTTATATTACTTTATATGACCTTAATACATTTATTTCCCAATTTTTAATATGTTTTTTTGTTAACATTTTTTAAAATGTTGGTTTCCCAAAAAGGATTTTTTTTCATCTCATACCCCAGATTTACTAAAAAATATTTCAAATTTAGAATTCATGATTTATTTATGTGGTTAGAACTTAACACATTTATATTTTAAAATTATTCTTTGTTCAAATGTGTATACAACACAAAACACTTATATTAAACAAACTGTGCTGCAATATTAAATTATTATTATTCAAACATGATGGTCATAATTTAGCCTTTAAAACAGGTTGTCTTAATAGGATTTAATAATTTATAATTTATTTTTATAACATAACTAATAAATATAAATCAGTTTATAAATTATTAGAAAATAAGAATTCAATTTGTAATTTAGATCTTTTATTCTTTTAGAAAATGATTCCTTTAAAAAGATTTTAATTGATTTATGGAAGAAACTTTTATAATTAATATTGCGATAATTTGGAATATTTTTTTATAAAATGAAGAAAAAATTAGTCATCATATCATATTTAATTATTGGTGAAATTTTTTGGGATTTTTTTCTGAAAAGTTTTTTTTCAGGGAATAATGAAAATTACTAAATTATCCAATACTGTCATTTTGTCCAATATATAAAATGATATAAATGTTAATTTATATTTTTAATATTTTTTTAAAATAAAATTTGAACCATTAAATTTATTATTATATAATTAAAATTATTTTAATCATTAATTTTCATGATTTTGTATAAATATATTTTTAAGCCTAAAAACACGGTTTTATACAAACTGTTTTTTAGTGCATAAATATTACCCATTTTGATTAATTATAATAAAACCTCGTAAGTAATTATTAAAACTAAATTTATAAAATATAAATACATTAAAAATATGTGGTATTTATATAATAATTATTTCTAGTCATATAGTTAATATAAGATCATCAATGACTTGAAAAATAAATAACTTGAAAAACTATTTTTGACACATTTTATTGGTTTAATTTTAAAAATAATTCACAGAAATTTATGATTTTAAATGGATAAAATTTATTTAATATTTTAAATAATCATAATTATTATTATTTTATATTTACAAATTAATATTTGGTAATAATGAATAGTAAAAATAGTAAACAATACTATCCAGCTCTGTGAAATTGTATTTAAAAGTGAGTAACATTAAGAATAAATGAAATAAAATGTTTAAAATGTGTTTTTATTGAATTATAGAGGAATTTTTTGAAACCAATACCAATAAACTATAATTGTCAAAAAAATTGGATGCACTTTTCTTGAGTGTTACTTCCCATTATTGAATAGTTTTTTGTATTTAAAATAATTCCAGTCCCTCTCACTTATAAAAGGTACACCATATCCTCTAATTTACATTATATAGAAGCCTAATGGTTATTATAATATGTACCTAAATATCTTCCCTATATACCTACCCATTTCCTAGAGTCATTCTTTTATATATAATGTCAATCTAGGATGATATCAAAAATAATCTTTAATAGGTGGTCTGGAAAAGATGTTTAATTTTTAACAGAGAATTTTTTCCATGTTTCTTCTTCAATATTCATGTATGGTTTTTAAAAAATAATGGTATAATAACTTCAATATCTTCCAGATATTGATATATTATTATTTTAATGTAATAATCGACATCCATATTCACTTCTGTCAAACGTGAAATGAAAGTGACATTCGTGTGTACAATAAACTACTGCCTCATGTGCCTATGTAATTCATTTTCCATCACCAACACCCATGTATGTTTATAATTATTGATTAAAATTTTATTTTTGATATTCATTATATAATTATAATTCTATAAAATTTGTACATTTTACTATTTTTTACATTACCATCAATTGAAAAGAGATAACATCGTTCGTGTGTCTAGTAGACAACCATTGTGAAAAGAAATGTGATTAATTGTTTATTTCTGCATCACATGTATTATATATTTATTTGTATGTAAAGATATAATATGTTGTTTATTATATAATTATTATTCGGGGAAAAAATAAATTTCTATCATCTTCTTTCCACTGTGAATGTTAAAAAATATAAATATAACACATGCGTACGTACGACCTACCATCTCAATGACTATAAGATATTTCATTTCATATAACCATATTTCATTGTTGGTATTAAAAGGATAATTTCTGTAAAAAATTAAAATTATGTGATGATTAAATTTCTATAGTTAATCAAATAATGAAACCTTTTACCCTGATCAATGCTCCAATTCCATTTTAAATTTATGAATTGTTCATCCTCAAAACACCACCTATGGAAAAAATAGATTAAGTAAGTAAATATTACATTAAAATTAATGAATTTAATGGTTTATATTTAATTGAATAAACCTTGATAAGGTTCATTCAAAAAAATTAATTGATACTAGTTTAATATTTAAGAGATAAAGGACATACCTAAATATTAAAGACACGATATAAGGGATTTTCTCTCAATTTACCTTTATTGAGGCATATTTTAATGTTATAAACATAAATTCATTTATATATTGTGTATACTTCCCCTTTTAATATTATATAACTTAAAATTCATACCTCACGGTATTTCATGTTATCATTTATTGAATATATTCATGGGAGTTATGATTCAAAAGAATACAAAGTGGAAGGGTTTCTATTTCAATATACTTTAAATTATGATAATTTACAATTGAATTTCAAAAATAGGAAATTATATTATAATTTCATAAAAAAAATTAATTTTATTATCAAATATTTATACCTAATTTTTTAATGGTATTATTTTTATCTCTTATTAAATTAAAATGGTTGAATGAAATGATTCTATCAAATAACAACTTTATTTCTCATAATGGTTGAAAATGATTATTCTATCATTTCCATATTTTCTATAAAAGTAATGATTATTTATAGTATTATAAAATTAATAATTATATTCATTGAAACCAATAATTTAATTTTCCAATGATATTTTAAAATTAATCCTCATGTATCTTTCTGAAAAATGTTCTTTCTAACATTCAACAAAGTTATGTTTTTTAACTTGTATGGCATGAAAAAAATATTCCACCATCATGAAAAGTAAATTCATTGAATATTTATTCATAAGTACCCATGTATTTATCAATTATAGTATATTCAATATTATTTCCTAGATATTAATATTTGAAATATGTGATTTTAAAGGTAAAATGTATTTTCCACAATAAAACATCCATGCCATATTTAAAATAATACTACATCAATGATGAAAACATTTTATGTTTTGGATTAATTTTAAAATATGTACATATGTCTCTTACATATAGACATTGATTATTATTCATTCATTTTAAGGGTTAATACATTTCTTATTCCCATCTACAGAAATGCCTTCATTATGAAATTTCTTATTATTATGATATGAGGTAAGATTATGAAGCCCATTTATTTTTATGGTTAATTATTATGTTTTTGTATTTTTATTGTTTTAGATTTTCTAACACACATATTCATGAGCATATTATTATTAGTTTGCATGGATATATGTCTAATTTATTGGGAAAAAGTTTAATCTCAGGATAAGTCATGAATGAGACTAGGTAGTAAAACACATTTGTTATGGTAATCTTTCAACCATGTGATATTGTGTAGGTAGTAATCCATTACTCCTATTAATACCATGTCATATGTCTTTACCACATTTCTTATAATACCACGATCTTATAGTTCCATGTTATTTTTGGATTACTATAAATGCAATTCACACATGATCCTTTCCTATTATGATATCATGTTATAATTTATAATCATATGTTTTGTTTCATTATCATGTTATTCCATTGATAGTCTTTTTAGATCAAGCCTTTATTTTATGTGTTCCCCATGATTCATTAAGATGTTTTTAGGATTAAATTTATTTATGATCTGATTAAGAAAAATAAAAAAAATAGATTCTATATTTATTATCTTTGATTTTTATGTACCTATTATTCCCAAGACCCTAGGCCCCATTATCATTGGCTTATAATTAATGGTTGTTTATGTTAAAAATAAATAATTTTTTTGTATGAATTAAATGAGTCACTATAGCTCCCATAATTATTTTTCAATAAAATTGTCCCATTGGATTGATAAATAATAAACAATAATTTTAGTAGAGTGAGATGAAGGAAATGATAAAAATGCATATATAACATTGAATAACATCACATTAATCAAATATGTGTCCATGGAATTATTAAAAAATGAAGTAGAGGAACCACTAAGGATCTCGTTGATTATTTTTTCAAATTTTGGAAATGGTAAATCCAAAAAAAAATTGTTTAATTTTATTAGGAATTTTTGGGAAAATAAAAAAAATAGTCATAAGAACATGATGGAATAGCTCATTTAAAAAATGGGGTGGTGCCCGCTGTCTAGAATAATCATAGCATAACCCCCTTGGGAAATAGAAGGGAATTCCACCTCTAGAAAGAACCATGAATATTGTTCCTATTCCATCATAGAATGTAATTCCTTCTTCAAAAAACGATGTTTGAACTTGACCAAACACCATGGCATGGTGTCTCCTGCAACATCTCTATAACAAAAAAAATGCAAGGTTCATGGAATGATATTATCATATTACAAAATTCAATAATGCCATATAAGAGGGTTGGGATACATACATGTTACATCACAACACATACATATGGGATAGATAAAAAATATAACTCTACTATATACTTATCTTATTGTGGTTCCCCTTAGACATGACATGATCCCTGATCACCAAAAACTAAAGAATTCACCAGAATCCAATCACATTGAGATGTGCCCATATCATGATACGATCAGCTACCAGATCAGAAAATAGAAAAAAATAAACAATCACCATGAATTCCTCAACTATTCCAAAATAATGAAATCAATATACAATGTAATTGATAAATAAAATCATAGTGATAAGTGATGAATGGGTATGAAACCCATCAAATTTTATAGTTGATATAATTCAGTATCCCCTATTGAAAGTGTCATTGTTCCTAAGGATTTATTAATATCACTATGTTGAAAGAAACTATGTTCTTGTTATGATATTATTTTTTATCATATCTATTATGAAAAATGTTTCATTGCATGAATAATATAATACATTATCTATCCAATAATTCCGTTATATTCTTGGAGTAATTAATTTTTATATTATTAGACACCCATTCTCTTGGTATTATATCAAATATTTTAAAAATACTTTTTTTCTCATTGATGTTGACATCAAGAAATGATTATAACAAATTGAATATTTTCATAAATAATTCATAAATAAACACAATATGATCATCTAGAATAAAATCAAAGATTTTATATTCATTATAGATAATTTCCTATATATTTTATATACCAAAATGTTTACTATCAAAAAAATTTGGATTTTTTATTGGTATTAATATAGGATATAATCTAAATACAAATATTTATATATATTTAAAACAATATGGAATTAAAAATGTTATAATTCTCTCAAACGCATATACTTTATCATTTTTATATATTTTAAATATTTACTCATAAATTTTACTATTTTATTGTGAAATTTAAAATTACTTATTTTAGTATTAACAAGGAAAATATTTTATAGGCCATAATTTATTTGTAATATATTTTATCAAATGAAAAATATTAGTTTAAATTATTACATTATAATGGATTAAAAGGAATATTATAATCTATATAAACTCTATCACTAAGAAGAATTTGGTATTTGGAAAATGTTGAGAGTTGATTGGATACAATATTCTATACAAACATTAGATATTAAAGAGGGGTTGAATTTAAGAATTCAAATATTATATAACCTGCCACCCCCCCAAAAAATATTTTTATAATTAATTTTTAATTTCTAGAAGTTCAAAATTATTGATTAATAATGTAACATATATATGAGAGAAATAATTATAACAAAATGTATAAATATATCAGTAATTCATTATGATGAATAAAAGATCATAAAATATAAAATTGCTATAGAAATTCTTAAATAAAATATGGAAGGAAATAACTGATGACTAAGTTCTTTAGAAAATGAAATATTTAGAACCTTATCTATTAAATATTTTGATAAAATACATTTTATATACATGAATCTAATATTATTTTAAAAAAATATGGAACTAGTGTCATATTTATATGGACATTCACAATGTAAATTAAAAGACCAGTTATCCAAAAATTATGATAATAGTATCTAAAAGAATATAAATATTTTTGAAAATAAATAAAAAAATTGTGACATTTCAATGTCTCAAAATATAGATGAATGATTTGAAATAATACATTAATTCTATATATAGAAAACAATAAAAAAATATCTTCAAAATGAGAGCATACAATATTTTGTAAGATAATCATTTCAATAGAAGCCTTAAAACATGTTTTTTGGCTTAATTTATAATATTATAGAAAACTTCCATTGCAAAAAGTTTACTCTAAAATTAAAAGATATCATGTATTATTTTACAATATCATTATAACCTTGTAATAATTCTTATTTTGTCAAAAAAATATGTCATTTAGATATTTTAGAGGTTTTAAAAATTTATCTTAGACTAATACATTGATTGTTAATCCTATAGACTTGATAGTATTTAATTTCAATTTTTGGATTTCTTCAATTCGTATATAATTTATTCTAGGGTTACATCAATAATATTCTTTACATTTCAAATTTATATATAATTAAACTATATTTTGGTATATATGTAATCCATTATATGTGATATAGAGGTCTAAGTCATGAAATATAGTTTTTATGTACTACTTTATATTTATTTAATCTTTTCCAAAATCAGTAGTCAAATATAGAAGTAGAAATATTTATAAAATAATAATTTCATTTATGATTAATCAAAACTAATTATTCATTCCCTTTAATAATAAAAATGGCCAAATGATGGGTACATTGTTTTATATTAGTATGCATTAGGATCATCAAATGAATAAAAAGATGGATCATAATATATTGATATTATAAGACATAAATATATATTTTGTTTTAGATTTTTTGAGATCCGGAGAATATTTTACTATATTAGTGTAATTTCTATTAATATAATTTATCATGAATTTATTACAATGGAAACATTTAATGATTTAAATTATATATGATATTGATCACTGAAATCCTTGGTTGATCCAGGGATGGAATCTCTTCTAATACCTGACCATCTGATAGAGATGACTTGGTATATTTATTTGTTCATGAGTAGAGTGATTATTTCTTATGTTAATCCTTATACATTTTATTTATAATGGCACTTTTAAATTTTAATTTTAGGTCATGTGTTATGGTGATCATATCCACAATTATGAAATTGGTGATATGGGTAGTCGAAGAAGATATCATCTTAGTATGAATGACCTAATATTTTCATTTTACTATTTCCACCAATGAATAAGGTAATAAATTATGTTTTTCATGATTATTAATATTGATAGACATATCACACAAATTGATTTTGGAGATGCGTTGTGTGAATATTGATATTTATTTTATTGAAAAATATATATAGTTATTAAATAGAAAGATAATATATTGATGGGATGAATAATCAAAATAGTTATTATGGTATCATGATGATGTTTAATGAAACATAGGAGGAACATAATCACATTAAAAACGATGGATGGATAATTTTCAATATAATAGTGACCATTGGATTTCGAAGAGTCAAAAAATCTTATTATGGTGATAATTATGACTCACAATATAGGATTTTAACTATTCATTTGAGTTATTATTAACTATAGTGGAAGAATTATTGTTACAAAACAAACATTAAAAATGAATGGTTAATGAAAAATTAAACAAATCATGTCATGTATCTCAATATTATAAAGGTATTGGAAAACAATTTCGGTACGGTATTAAATATCATTTAATTCAGGAATTATTTATGTAGTATGGAATTTATAGTTGGGTATATAGTTAAATAGAGGATCCTTTTATTTAAAAATTCAACAAATTTGTTATAATAATGATTTCAGGGATAAATGCATCTTTTTTGAAATCATAATCACAACCATGCATTTATTAATAGATGAAAAATTCATTCATTAAAACATTAATTTTCTAATTTTTTACCCTTATTAAGGGAATTATTCACCTTTTTCTATGTATAGGGTATATCTATGGTGATTTTCAGGTCCATCAACCCTTGAAAAAAGTATTCTTTCTTGAGGATGTGATGGATCAACACTCAATAAAAGGTGATATATATTCAATATTTATTGTTCTCTAATTTCACTTTTTTCTCTCCATTAGAAACTATTATGTGATAAATATATCATTAATTGAAGGATCATATGGTTTATTTTTTTATATTATAATAGAATATTCAAATCACATATGTGATCACCAGATTTAGATTTATGGTATTTCTATAATTCTTGTCTATGTTAGGATTATTTTATTTTTTCAAATGATAGTTTTGATCCATTGATATATAAATTAGGTGATTTTTGTTTAATTGATAATGGAATGATTTCCTTAATTAATTCTATATTATTAATTTACATGAAAATTAATGTAATCTTTATTTTTTTAAATAGGATTTTGAATATAATGAAAATTTTGAATTTTTATTGGGAAATATAGGGGATTGTTTTTAAATTATTTTTTTTGAAATCAGGGAATTTTGTTTTATATTTTATTTTCCTAGTAAATTTTGGGAAAATTAATTTATGAAAAATTAGTTTACTGTTTAAAATTATATGGTTATTTAATATTACATTTTTTTTAAAATGTAAAATTGGTTTAAGTCAAAATTGGATTTATAATAATAATTTAACATGAAATGTATTTAAGAAAAATTATATTGTTTTGAGAAAAAAATTCCTATAATGAAAATATATTTTATGATAAATTAATATAAATAGGATATGTATAATGTATTGTTTTTTCATAATCGTAGTGGAATTATTAACTAAAATTTTTATAGTTTTTGGGGTAAATGAAATTATGTCCAATATTTGATGTGGACCAAAAGTCCATGTAATTTTTAGAAGGATGGGGAAGTTAAATAACTTAATAGATAAAGATGATTATGATGGAATAATAATAACATATATATATGCGTGGTTTATATTTTATTGATCACTATTACTTTTTATTTATAATATAATATAATATTGATATTATTATTATATTATAACATTAATTTTTTATGGTGCCTTGGGTGGATCAGGTTGGGTAACACTTATTTTGGAAACAATTGGGTGAGTTAGATTTGATATTATGATGAATTTTGTATAAAATGGTTTTATAAAAAAATTTCCATATATAAATGATATATATTTTCTAAAATTATATCAATTTAATACTAATTTGATAAATCTGTGACATGATTTCAAGGAAAACATTTGAGGAATCTCATTATGAAATATTTTATACACCCATACATGCATATATTGATGTGTATAGATATGTTCTATTTAATACTACACGAAAATTGAATGTATTAATTTTTAATTATAGTGGACATTAATAGTTACTAGGGAGAAGAGTTCCCTTAGTGCTTATCAACATTTTTACAGAGGATATGTGCCATAAATAGAGGATATTTTTAATTTGATTTACATTGTGTTTTATTAATTCTAAATGTATATTTCCTTAAATTTTCACTATAAACTCATTATTTTTAATGTTATTTTGGGAGTTAAATTTTGTTTTAATAAGAAATAACATTTAATTCATGATGTTTTAGGTTTTTTAAGGGTAAATAAATCTCTATCAATCATTTATTATACAATAGAACCGGTATCCCACATTTAGTTATCAATGTGAGAAGTATTTTTAATTTGGTGTTCCTTAGATAGGGTGATATATTCGGGTTTGGGGTTTTACTATAAATTATATAATAAAAATGATTTATAGGATCCATAAAATTTCTCTGAGATGGGGTTCAATCTTCTAGTTAATTTTTTTTTATATTTTTCAACAAAATGATCTTTGTCACCAGCTATGATAAATAAAAATAGTTTTTTAATTATTCCTTATTTAATATATAATTTAAATGTTTTTAATAAATTAAATTAAGAAACCTCAATATTTTATTGATGAAATTATAGAGAGTACAATGATTTAGAGGGTCCACCATTCAAAATGAATGGGAAAATCCATGGAATTATTTAGAAATATAATGATAATATGATCCACTAGATTTATTTGGGTGGATAAAATAAGATTTATTTATCCTGAATATAACGTTACAATAAAATATATATCATTGGATGTAAGGTTTTACCACATAATAAGAATTATGGTCTTTAATAATATAACAATAATGTTCATCAATCATTAAGAAGGATCTTAAAATTCCGACAAATGAATACCAACATCACCTCGCTTCTTCAAACAACAAATTATTTAAAAATTTAGTCAAGAAAAAACACTTTTACATCCATAAAAACCTATTTATTCCTTAAATGAGATATCAAGATGAATGAATAATCCATCAGTAATCATACTTAAATAATAATATAAAATTAACTATGTATAGAACATATTTGTTTTTATCCCCCTTAAAATAATGATAATTAACTCTCAAATCCATGTATTCAAAATTTTAAAAATGTAATAACGTAAATTATATGTAACTATTATCTCACTTCAGTCACTTGTTTTATATTATCATTACTATTTGACACTCTAATTTTTTTGACAGCATGTACTCAATTTAAGAAACCAATAACTATACCAATTTTAAATTTAAAAATATCAAACCATTTCCTCTATCTGAGTTTGACAATATCCATGTTTTTATCTAGTAATAACCCTTTATGCATGTTATTTGTATCATAATATGAAAATATGGTGTTCTATATATACTAAAATGATTACATGTTATAAAATCAATCAAATGACCATTTTATACCAAAACACACAAAAAGGTATGGTGATAATTAGTGGATGTTTTTTAGAAAACAATAACACAACCACAACTCTATGTATTCTATTGATAGTTTGTAATAGTTTCAATGGATTTCAAATATCGTATGGGATCATATTTTCTTCTCATATAATGCATAAAAATTGCATTTCCTTGAAAATGAAAATTTTATTCCTGGATATTATTCTTAAAATCCTCTTCTCTATACAAAAAAATGTCCCAAAGCTTTAAGAAAAACTTGAATGTTCTTTTACGAGCCTCAATTACCATTTTTCATAGGTTTATTAATGTGAATCAAGTGACGAAATAAAATCCAATATTGAGAATAAATACATTCCCATGTTGAAATGATTTTCTCTAGAATACACAAGAGAAATTTAGTTTACATGGCTTCATTTGTAACAACACTAAGTTACTATAGTTAGATATTCATCTTTACGTTCAAAAATCTTGAAATAAAAAATCATTTTTAAATTAATTTAATTTATCATGCATTGTCATCAAAAAATTTTAATCATAATTTGATTCATAAATATTTTCTTAAATTGTGTTATGAAAGATATAATATAATGTCAACCTAATTTATCAAAGATAATATAGTTTAAATAATATTATCTAGATAATGAGTAATCATATCCAAGGGATGGTCATTAATCCTAATGATATTCATAACAAAACATGTTCACTATATTTCATTTATAAATTTCAAAAACTATAACAATATTTTCATTTACATTATTTTGTTTATGAATATAATAGGATCCAAGTTGATTTTTAAATGATTTAACATGGAAAAATAATTTGTAGGTCATTCTAAATGGTTTCTTGATCTTGTGGATTTGTATAATCTATTTTTATGTTAATATATTATTTAAAAAAATTATTTAATTATTCAACAGTCTATATGAAATTGAATTACTAGTGTAACAATGTAAAATTTCATCGTAACATATTGGATAAATGATTTCTAAATATCTATTGTATAGGAAATAATATTTTTTCGTAATCACTATCATATAAATCAAATGTTTTCACTTCCACTCTATAATTTACAATGATTTTTAAAATATATCCTAAAAAACTTGATTTTTCACATAACACCATATATTTATAATATATATATAAAATATAGTTTATACACACTATGAATGTTTTGGGATATATCATAGATATTTGCATCCCTCATATAACAAACATAGTTTAAATAGTTCTTCCAAGGGAAAAGATATAATAGTTTAATCCCTCATAAGAGAAAAAGGGAATCAAACTCATTATTCTTCATCTCATCTGCATGGTTACTTAAAAATTATGTTAATATAAACCCATATTTCTTCCCTATTTTTATCCCAAATCATAATAAAAACAAAATATTATATATTTATTATCTAAAAAATAGAAAAATATTAAAAGGATTCTTTGTATTGATCTCACTAATGAAATAATTAGAATACCTTATAATTTTTATAATACAACTTGATATTATTTTTAAAACATTTAATAAAATATTTATAAGCGAGTTTATATTTTATATTTCTAACCATTTATACTAAATACCAGAATTGTTTTTTAAATTCACTCAAATTTTAATAATCACGAAGAATCAAATAAATAAAATATACTATTTATACATGATCATAATTAATTTTTTTATGAAAAAAATTATATTTTAAATTATTATTTATATAACCATGATTTTGAAACATTACATTAATCATATATCATATAGTTGACTAATACTCAATAATTTATACTTTAATAAAAATAATAATATACAATTGAAACTTTAAATGAGTTTTAAGTACAATAATTTCATAGGATAATAATTTATATTGAAAATTACCATCAAAGGAAACATGGACAAAAACAACAGTATAAATTGTTATGAATTTTAAATCATATCATATAATATACATTTAAAATATGCAAAACAAGTGAAAGTAATTGTAATTTTATATATTTAACTATATAAGAAAAAATTTATTAGTATATCACATACCACATTATTTTTTACTCCTAGAGTTGAAATTCTAATTTCTACAGGTCATATTTGGTATAATGTTGATTAAATTTATCATTTTTTTTATACATAGTGTTGTTAATTAGTTTTGAAAAAAATCCTTCTTTTTGGAATTTATAGAATAAAATTTATTTAGGGATGGGCATGGCTTGTTGATCTTTCCCTTCATTACATTTTATAGTAGTGTAAATCCTCAATATGTGAATAAATTGCCTCTTTATTCTAGAATTTCCATTATCATGTCAATGAGGCTATCTTTTGTGGTTCTCTAAGATGACTTTGGACTCATTTCCAATGACATGGAAGCCAGTTATTTACTTTTTTGTTTTATTTCATATCTAATTAGAGACTGAAAGAGGTTAATTTATCATATGGAAATATTTCCGTACACCTTTTAGGAGGGAAACAAAGACAAGGACATTATAGATTCTAATGGAGATGAGCATCTCCAAATAATAATTTATACTACATTAGATTACTGTCCCTCAAATAGTAATGAAATCATTATGGGGGTCCCCATGGTCTCCCTCACAGTTAACCTATGAAAACATTCAATATGGATGGGTCTCTTCGAAATAAACAAATAGTTCTCAGCCAAGTAAGAAGGTTTTCAATGTTAACTAATTATTTATTATAACCTGATATACTTATCTAATTATTGGGAATGAAATTGATTTTTATTGTCCATCTAGGTTTTGAACGAAGTTATAGTGTTTACTAAATCATTGAATCTTATAAACATTTAAGTGATAAACCCATTTGGTATCATATTTAATGTATCAAAATAAGTATCATTGTTATTCAAAGTAAATTCCTTAACATAGTTGTTCATGAATATATTTTATTTAATATTTCATCTCACAATGAACATATAATTACATTTATATCAATTGATATATTTATACAAACATTTTTATTTTTTATCTCATGTATGATTATGTATTTCATCTCATCTATCTCTTACCTAAAAAGAAATGAAATATTTAACATATATACTCAAATCTTAAGCTCTGAATATGGAAATTTATTTTGATTTTACAATGATAAAATATATATATATTATAATAAAGGATTTTTAAGTAGAACTAACTTCCAATCTACCATTAGTTTTCAATAAATTAATGTGACATTCCTTATTCCAATGTCTAAAACAAAAAATAATGATTAAAACATATATAATTCTGAATATTATTACATTTATAAAATCAATAAAGGATGAAATTGGATGAACAATTTTTGTTAAAAAATTTTAAATATGTATTTTCCTATTTAAAAATAAATAAATTTATTTAATATAGGAATTGAGATATATTTCAATATCTTACTAAGTTAAATTATAATATAAAAATAAAATAGTTAGTGGTATTATATAATTTCCAAACATATTTTAAAACTTATGAAGTGTAACTATCATATCCTTAAAAAAATTATATAAAATTATAGAATATGAAATCAATAAAACAATGAATGTTATTATAAACTGAGAAATGAACATCAAATTTGATATATATTTCTTGTCTAACATGGCATTAGTATCTTAATCCCAACTAAAATTCCAATATTTTTCAATATATTGTTTTTCCTAAAAATAAAAAAGTTTAAGCCCAAAAATTGGATAAAAATAAAATAAATAGACTCAACATATAAGTTTAATCCCAAATGCAACCCTAAAAACTTATTCCAAAAAATAAAATATAAATTAATATAAAAAACAGATTTTATTTGATGAACCCAATCAAAGAACCAAAATCCAAAAATCAGACTCCCACTATGCTTAAGAATGTTTCCTTGAATTCTAGAGGCTTTTGATTTTCTTCAAGGAAAAATATATAATATTAGTGACAATTTTCTTTTTATAGCACCATATTCAATAATATATTAAATCAATCGAACATTGTGACATGAAATATCTATAAATTAAAATTTTCTTTAATTTTATTATTGTTAAAAACTAACCATGAGTGATTCACATACTTGTATAATTGAAAATGTAGAATAATATCCAATACCTAATTAAAAAATTATAAAAATAACTAAAAATTAACAATAATAATTTTTTATTCTGGTTCAGTAATAAAGAGATAATAAAAATAAATAAAATAAAGGGATGACATCAATAACCAGATTACATCATTATTTTCACAAAAAAGAAAAAAAATCATTATTTATTTTAGATGACAGTCTTCTAACACTAGAAATATTATAATAATAGAGATTAAATTCATTTATTCGTGGTGAAGTGGAAATGAAATAGTTTAGGGGTGGAGTATAGAAACTTATTAAGATATCCAAAAAGAATAACTCCCACTTGAGGGTGTAAATGAAGTGAATACATGTGATTTGGTATTTAAATTTAAATAGTCAAATATAAATATTCTATTATTAATCCAAATATCTACAACCAAAAACAAATAGAAATAAACCCTTGAATGATGATTTAGAAAAATTCCATATCCTCTATACCAACCAAGGCCCCTCACTATGGGAAAAGGGCTTTTTGCGATGGATGTAATGACCCGTCGCAAATAACCAACTATTTGTGACGGGATTCCGTCTCCCGTCGCAAATAGTTTGGCACGGATAGCGCGTCAAACCGCACGAAGGTTATTTGTGACAGTGGGATCCCACTATCACAAATAGTTAAGTATTTCCGACGGGACCCGTCGCAAATAACCGGTGGCAGTTTATAGCTTTTTACGACGAGACACCTTTTGCGACGGGCCCCGTCGCAAATAACCATCGGCAGTTTATAGCCTTTTGTGACGGGATGTCGTCCCGTTGCAAAAGGTGTGTCGGCAGGGACTATTTGCGACGGGTCCCGTCACAAATAAGTTTTTAACCATCGAGAGTAATTAATGCGGGCGTAGGTATTTGCGACGGGTCCCATCGCAAAAGATACAATTTGCGACGGGTATCCCGTCCTAAATAATCTAACCTATATATACCCATCCGTTTTTCCTCTCATTCCTCTCTAATTTTATATCCTATTACTCTCTAAACTCGGATTTTAGAGAGAGAATTTTTCTAAGTTTATTTTTTTTGTTGACGAAGAAGTTGTGAAGCCGTCTGCATTAATAGAAAATCAGTCTTAAATGTGATTTTTTAATTTATTATTTATTTCATTTTTTGTTAATTTTTTTTATTGTTGATTAGTTGTAATTTAATTTAATTTAAATTATTTTGACATTAGTATTTATTTGTACTAATAAATTGAAATTTTTAGTTTTAATTTTTAATAATTAGAAGTAATTATTAATTAGTAACGATAATTAGTAATGTATATAATTAATTTATAGTAATTAATAATAATTGATAATAAATATCAATAAATAGTAATAAATAGGAATAATTAGTAATAATTGGGAATAATTAGTAATAATTAGGAATAATTAGGAATAAATATTAATAATTAGTAATAATTAGGAATAATTAGTAATAATTATGAATAATTAGGAATAATTAGTAATAATTTGAAATAATTAGTAATAATTAGCAATAAATAGCAATAATTAATAATAATTAGTAATAAATTGTAAAAATTAGTAATAAATTATAATAATTAGTAATAAATACTAATAATTAGTAATAAATACCAATAATTACTAATAATTACTAATATATACTAATAATTATCAATAAATACTAATAATTAGGAATAATTAGCAACAATTAGAAATAATTAGCAATAACTAGAAATAAATAGCAATAATTAGCAATAATTAGCAATAATTAGGAACAATTAGCAATAATTAGGAATAATTAGGAATAATTAGCAAAAATTAGCAATAATTAGGAATAATTAGCAATAATTAGCAACAAATAGCAATAATTAGTAATAAATAGAAATAAATAGTAAAAAGTAGGAATAACTAGTAATAAATAGGAATAATTAGTAATAATTAGTAATAAATTGTAATAGTTAGGAATAAATTGTAATAATTAGTAATAAATTGTAATAATTAGTAATAAATACTAATAAATACTAATAATTATTAATAAATACTAATAATTAGCAATAAATAGCAATAATTAGGAATAATTAGAAATAATTAGCAATAAATAGAAATAAATAGCAATAATTACCAATAATTAGGAATAATTAGAAATAATTAGCAATAAATAGAAATAAATAGCAATAATTCGCAATAAATAGAAATAATTAGTAATAAATAGAAATAAATATTAATAAATAGGAATAATTAGTAATAATTAGGAATAATTAGTAATAATTAGGAATAATTACGAATAATTAGTAATAATTAGGAATAATTACGAATAATTAGGAATAAATGCTTATAATTAGTAACACTTACTAATAATTAGTAATAATTCGCAATAATTAGGAATAATTAGCAATAATTAGGAATAATTAGCAATAATTAGTAATGATTAGCAATAATTAGGAATAATTAATAATAATTAGTAATAAATTGTAATAATTAGTAATAAATTGTAATAATTAGTAATAAATTGTAATAATTAGTAATAAATTGTAATAATTAGTAATAAATTGTAATAATTAGTAATAAATACTAATAATTAGTAAGAAATACTAATAAATACTAATAATTATCAATAAATACTAATAATTAGTAATAAATATCAATAATTAGGAATAATTAGAAATAATTAGAAATAATTAGCAATAGTTAGAAATAAATAGTAAAAATTAGCAATAATTAGTAATAATTAGCAATAATTAGCAATAATTAGCAATAATTAACAATAATTAGCAATAATTAACAATAATTAGCAATAATTAGCAATAATTAGAAATAATTAGAAATAAATAGAAATAATTAGCAATAATTAGGAATAATTAGCAATAATTAGTAGTAATTAGTAATAAATAGCAATAATTAGTGATAAATAGAAATAAATATTAATAAATAGGAATAATTAGTAATAATTAGGAATAATTAGTAATAATTTGGAATAATTAGTAATAAATATGAATAATTAGTAATAATTAGGAATAAATACTAATAATAAGTAATATTTAGCAATAATTAGTAATATTTAGCAATAATTAGTAATAATTAGCAATAATTAGGAATAATTAGAAATAATTAAGAATAATTAGTTATAATTAGTAATAATTAGTTATAATTTGAAATAATTACTAATAGATACTAATAATTAGTAATAATTACTAATAAATACTAATAATTAGGAATAATTATGAATAATTAGAAATCATTTGGAATAATTAGCAATAATTAGCAATAGTTAGCAATAATTAGCAGTAATTAGCAATAAATAGGAATAAATTGTAATAATTAGAAATAATTAGGAATAATTAAGAATAATTAGAACTAATCAGAAATAATTAGAAATAAATAGCAATAATTAGCAATAATTAGCAATAATTAGCAATAATTAGGAATAATTAGCAATAATTAGGAATAATTGGTAATAAATAGGAATAAATTGTAATAATTAGTAATAAATTGTAATAATTAGTAATAAATAGTAATTATAATTATATTTAATTATTACTAATAAAAAATATATTATCAATATTTATGAAAACACAATATTAATATTATTAAAATAATAAAAAATTTATAAAATATTAAAATTATCAATATTCGCAACATGCTTTGATCTATTATTAACATGTTCAAATCTCAAAGGGTCGCCAATTGTCAGGTCATGCGCTATAAAAAGTTTGTGTCATCCATGTCCAATGTAAACTCTATAATTGTCCTTTTTTGGTTGATCACCTTACAAGTGGCATTGCAATAGGACAACCCAAGTCATGTCATTCTCATCTATAAGAATTATCTCACATAACCCTTTACATAGACCATTCTTCCTTAAATATTTAAGGGAAAGATATTGATGTCCCCTCAAATTTTTAAGGATGAATGATCTATGTAAATACAGCGAGATGATTCTTAGAGATGAGAACAACATTACTTTGGTCGTCCTATTGCAACACTACTTGCGAGGTGATCAATCTTGCAAGGAAAATTATAGAATTTACATTGGACATGTCTGACACAAACTTTTTATTTCACATGACATAACAATTGGTGACCCTTTGAGGTTTGAACATGTTAAGAATAGAGCAGATCCTGTTGCGAATATTGATAATTTTAATATTTTATAATTTTTTTATTTGTTTAATAATATTAATATGGTTTTTTCATAAATATTGATAATATAATTTTTTTATTAGTAATAATTAGATATAATTATTATTAGTAAACAAAAACTTCTTGGATAATGAAGGGAAAATTTGTAATCATCTCCACAACGATGATTACCAAATTTTCTTTCATTATTCAAGCAGTTTTCATTTTGATAAGTATTGCTAAGTATTGCTAAATTAGTAATAATTAGCAATAAATAGTAATAAATAGTAATAATTTGTTAGGAACAGTTAGAAAGAAATTTTAATAAATTTTAATAAATTCCAATAACCTGATACAATTTCTAGTGGATTGATGACACCCCTTTTGCTCGATGAATTTTCTCCTTTTACCTCTCACCAACTCAAAAAATATGAAAAATGTGCTAATACATAGGCATATTCAATCTCGTATACACGAGATTGGATATGCATTCATTGGATCATATTTTTATAATGTTTTCAGAAGGTGACAGTTGGAAGAAGACAATTCATCGACGAAAAGGGGGCTCTTTTGTCTGACAGCTCATTTACTTGCATCTTTCTCACAATGAAATCACAATCAAGAATCTGGTTAGAGATACTTATATTCATTCTTGTGAATATGAGAATGAATATGCATACCTCTGACCAGATTCTTCATTGTGATTTTAGTGTGAGAAATATGCAAGTAAATGAGCCATCAGACAAAAGAGTAGCCGTCAATCCACTGGAAATTGTGTCGCCTTTAATTAATGGTAATTATTAATAAGTAGTAGTAATTATTTATCTTCTTTTTTCAGATAGTATTTTTATAATTTCAAATTATTCAGAAATAGTGATGATTTTATATTTTGTAGAAAAATATGGAACAAAGAAGTCGACATCAGTCATTATTAGATGATCACGCTTAGATAAATCAGCATAGAAATCCAAATGGTTCTGGTTTAAATCCTGTATATATTGAGGGTGTTGAATCTTTCTTAGCATTTACATCATCAAAACCAGAATATGTTTCAGAAGGCAGAATTAAGTGTCCTTGTAAAAAATGTGCTCTGAGAACGTTCGACACATTTGACAAGGTTGGAGGACATCTCTTGTGGTTTGGTTTTCAACCAGATTATTTTTTTTGGTATCAACATGGTGAACATAGTTCCAGAGAAGATACTAATAACATGATTCCGGATCTATCACAGTTCCAAAATTTTGTATATGTTGTTGTAGGTCCATCTGTTCAACAAACTGAAACTAACGATGATATTGATTTAACACCTGAGTTGGAAACATCTGAATTTTATGAGTTGTTGAGGTCTGCTAAGGATGCATTATACCCTATTTACAAGATAAAAAAATTGGAAGCGGTAGAAAAATTTATGGCTATTAAATCAGATAATTCAATGTCAAACCACAGTTTTGATCAGATATTTTCTTTGGTTAAAACACTATTACCTAAAGGAAATGTGCTGGCTACAAATTACTATGAGAGCAAGAGGTTGGTTCATAATCTAGGCCTTAGTTATCAGAAGATTCATGTATGTGAAAATGATTGCATCTTATATTCTGGTGAAAATGAGTCATTGGATAGTTGTCCAGTATGGGGGAAATCGAGGTATAAAGATGCTCAACTAGGAATGTCTGGATCGATTCCTGTAAAACAGTTGAGATATTTTCACCTTACATCCAGGATTCAATGTTTATTTATGTCTCATAACACAGTGTCAATGATGTCATTTCACAAAACCAATATTTCAACCGGTAAAAGATTGAATCATCAATCTGATGGTGATTCATTGAATCATTTTGATCGTCTACATCTGTCTTTTTCTTTAGAAGCCCGAAATGTACGATTGCGTCTTTCTACTGACAGTTTTTGTTTGTTTGGTTCTTATGGTAGTCAGTATTCTGGTTGGCCTGTCTTTATAACTCCGTACAATTTACCTCCATGGATGTTGATGATGGATCCCTATATCTTTTTGACCTTATTAATCCTGGGACATCCAAAAAAATAATATTGATGTTTATTTGAAACCATTGATTAATGAGTTAAATTCATTTTGGAGTAATGGTGTTAGTACTTATGATGTTTTTGCGAAACAAAATTTCACATTAAAAGCTGCATTGATGTGGACAATTAGTGACTTTCCGGAATATGGAATGTTATCTGGCTAGAGTACACATGGTTCAAAATCATGTCCTTACTATATGAAAGACAACAAAGATTTTATGCTCATCAATGGAAAAAAACCTTGCTATTTTGACTGTCATCACAAATTTCTTCCAACCGATCATCCTTTTTGAAGGAACAAATATCATTTCAGAAAAGGCACAGTTGAAAGGGATGAACCTCAAAAAATGATCTCAGGTACAGAGTTAAAATCTGTTGTATTTTCATTACCTCCCATCACATTTGGGCCCACAGTAAACCAACAAAAAATTCATGGCTTTGGGAAAGAACATAATTGGATAAAATGAATCATTTTTTGGGATCTCCCATATTGGTCTGATTTGTTGGTCCGCCACATGTTGGATGTCATGAACATTGAGAAGAACTATTTTCATAATTTATTTCAAATAGTTTTGGATACACTAGATAAGACTAAAGATACTGTAAAAGCACGATTAGATCTTGCCCAAATTTGCAGGTGACTAAAACTTGAACTATTTGAAAATGTTATATCACAGAGGTTAATGAAGCCAAAATCATCTTATACACTATCCAAAGAGAGTCATTTTTTATTTTTTCAGTGGATTGCAGATTTGAGACTTCCAGATGGCTATGCTTCCAATTTGGGCAGATGTGTTAAGACTGGTCATATTACTAGATTAAAAAGTCATGATTGTCATGTTATAATGGAAAGACTTATGCCAATTGGATTAATAGATTTATTGAATTCTATGATTTGGGATTCGATAATAGGCATATCATATTTTTTTTGAGACATTTTTACAGTGACAACTGACTATGATGCACTAAGAAAACTGGAAGAAGATGTTGCTGTAATTATATGTAAACTGGAAAAAATATTTCCACCTGCTTTCTTTGACTCAATGGAACATCTGATATTATATTTGCCACATGAAGCTAAATGTAGAGGTCCAGTACAGTTTCGATGGATATACCCATTCAAGATATGCGTGCAGAAATTGAATAAAAAAGTATGTAACAAAGTATCAGTTGAAGGCTCAATTGCTGAAGCTTATTTGCAAGAGAAATTGCTTTTTTTTTTCTCTCACTATTTTGAATCTGAATATCCCTCAAAACAAAATCACTTGGGATAGTACGAGGGAAATGTTAATGATGAAATGTACAATCATTTATTAGTTTTTAATCATCCAAATATTGGCTTTAGTGGAGTTCAAGAACGATGGATTTTAGATGATGAACATCACAAAGCTCATACATATGTTCTGCTCAACTGTGAAGAAATGACAGTATTTGTTCTATAAGTGCTTCAATCACTTATTCTATATTTTTTGTTACATTTTGTAAACTTATTTTATTTGTAGGTTATATGATAATCATATCAAGAAACAATTTCCAC